>ML776588.1:974168-1001450 GCA_009831015.1 Picea engelmannii | reverse complement strand
CCCCCCCCCCCACCCCCCCATATTGAATATGCATTGTCTATGATCCAATCATCAAGCTAGCATATGGGTACACCTTCCACCCCCATACCTATCCAAGTGGTTAATTCCACAACTTAGTATTCATGCTTCATTTTACTAGAACAAACATGCTTGAATAACAAGTATTACACCAAACCTAGGGAAGTACATGTCTACATGCCTAAAACTTTGCCTTAGAACTCAAGTGGACGATATTTGGAGTAGCATTCTTGAGTAGGTATTACAAACATATGCCCATTTACGTCATTGAAACGTAGGTACAACAAACATTCCAAATGCTTTACAACATCACCAAGGTTACCATTATTCCTTGGTACCAATCATATGCCCAAAATATATGCCCATTATAAAACTAGGATCAATATTATCTCATAAAATTGCTTTGATATCCCATGTATTTCTTTGTGATCATTGTGATCTTATAAGAGTTTATGTGCTTTTTACTTGCATAATTTAATTGTTGTGGCCTTGTTCAAGTGTCACCATGCTTCAACAAGATACCTATGACATTGATTTGGAAAACCAAATTGACGTGCCAATATCATGTCTCAAACTAAACTCTTAAGTGTAGACTCGTAACTTGGAGTGTCGTGTAACACCAAACATACACTTTAATCTCTCCTTTATAACTAAAAGTGTGGACAATGAATAAATTTATCTAAACTTATCCAACTTTCCCATTTTACAATAATCCTTCTACATTTTATCATTAAGTAAATCCATATTACCATTACGAACTTAGAAGTTTACCATAACACATATCCAATTTCCAACCATATCCTTCATATTCATATGCCCAAAACTCGTTATCATAATACTTTAATTAATACGATCCTCTTCAAACTTGGGAGATTTACCATGACATATGTCCAATTTACAATCTTGTCCTTTTTAATACACATGACTTCTTATCATAATACTTTAATTAATGTCCTCTATGTCGAAATGACCATTTTTTTACTATGCCATTAAGGTATATATATTCTTGTCTCCAATAATAATGACCAAGACCTCCTTGTATCTTTACAAATCCTGTATATTCTCTTAAGTGACAATTTTTTCCCTTTCATAAGAATATGCCCACATGGGTATTAAAAACAAAATATGTCACAAATTGTGTGAATGTGATAACAATCCAATCACCCTAAATATAACATAAGGCTTTTTTTGTAACTTTGCAACATACATAAAATTTGATAGTCAAATTGTCACTTAACATGCGATTTACATGTCAAATACAATTGAAAATTTATAGGTAAATTGTCACTTAATCGGCGATTTACCTGTTAAATACGATTAAATTTTTTGGATGCATGCATAGAATTTGATAGGAAAATTGTCAGTTAAACCGACAACTTACTACAATTAAAAGTTTGAATGACTCTCAACATTCTTCCTTAAAAGTTTGAATGACTCTCAACATTCTTCCTAAAACTGTGAAAATAGATAATACTGTGAAAATAGATAATGGATTTGTCAAAACCATCAAATTTGAAAAGATGTTTCATTTTGAAATTCCTACTCTACTTTACAAATATGATAATAATAATAATAATAACAATACCAAATCACACTATGGTAATAACAAACACAATGTCAAATCAATATGCAAGTTGGGTAAGGTTGCAAATATGGTAATAAGAATAACAATGCCAAATCACACCATGGTAATAACAAGAACAATGTCAAATCAATATGCAAGTGGGGTAAGGTATAAAAAGGTCATGACAACAAAGTATACCTTCATTTAATAGTACTTTTCTTTTAATATGGTAATAACAAGAACAATGTCAAATCAATATGTGTTGGTAAGGTATAAAAAGGTCATGAAAAGTAAGTATACCTTCATTTTCATTTAATAGTAATTTTGTTTTAATACTATGTTGGCGGGGTGTTGTATTTAGTTTTTTTTAATATTGTTTAATTGTTATATGTTTTGTTTTTTTTAAGAATTTTGTGATATTGTTTAATTGTTCTATTTTTTTTTAGGAATTGGATGATATAAATTTGAACGAAATTGTAATTTTTTGTTGTTTAAATTGCATTTTTGAGTGTACAAATAAATTTGTTTGTTGAACTCTAGAGACATTTGAATTATATAAACTTAGCCCTTAAATCTACATATCCAACAATTTCTAACCAAATTTCCAACAAAATTAAAATATCATATATCCGGTAGAAAAAACAACTATAACTTTTTTTTTTACAGTGAATGCTACTGCATTCTCATCCATGCATGGCAGGTTCGCTACATGCTCAGAAATTTCTTCACGCAGATTTAGTGCAGGTCTCCTCTTTTCGACTTATGACTGTTGTAACTTATCATCTGCAATATGGCGGTTACGTTGCAAGTGCTAAGAACTGGCCACCGGTGGATTCAATGGGTGATCCAAATATTTTTCCTCTTCGTTGCCTTGACCCTTATCCACGACATGGCTCTCCATTGCCACAAATTCTTCTTCATGATTTGGATGTTTGTATTGAGCGTCTCTGTATTTTTACAAACATCCAAATCATGTATTAGATGTTTGTATTTTCATCAACCATTTTTACAAAAGATTGTTGAGTATTTAGCTCAAAATATTGAAATACACGTTTTTATATTACATACATATCAATAGATATGTCAAAAATCTTAAAACATCTAATTTACTCAATCTCAAAGGTTACCCTTGGAACAATACAAAATCAAAGTTTAATATAAAAATGTTGGAAAGAGACGTCATAAAGAGGTGTGATGGCTTTGTATCCTACTCGATCAGGATGTGGAACCACCTGATAACGACATGTAACAATTTATAACTATTATTATTTCAGAGCAATGGAACAAATTTCTAATATTCAACTTATTATATGGGACCCACCCTACTACCATTTTCTTTGATAGCGACTTTAACATATTAAAAGAGGAGATTTAATGTAAACAATTTACTAATGCATATCCTCTTTTCATAGTTCTTAAAAGGTGGGGGCTACATAACACTCCTCCGTGAAGAAGAGGCTATGAAAAACTTGTATAGTAGTATTCTTAGGAGGCAAAAGAGAATCTACGTATTGAATAAACACATAGTTAATTTCCATCAGCCTCTATCGCTCGCCCCCAAACTCTTGGGGAGGGTATTCCTTCCTAAGAAATCAACATGTGAAAATTCTAATATCGTACTTTGGTTTGGCTATGCTTCCAACACCTAATCAACATTGCTTATGAGGCAATCTTAAACTTACCACTTTTTCTCTGATCACAAATTGTTTGCATCATCCTTAAACTCAATTCCAACCATGCTTGAGATGTATAGAATCTCCATGTTGAATTATTTAAACATAGTGTTGAAGTTTTGCAATTCATGTTTGATTTGTTCAAGTTTATTATTTTCCATAGTTTTTCATTCTTTTGTATATCATCCATAACAGTGAAGATGAGAGTGACCCTAACAACTATTACACAATTACGATTTAGGATATTTTGGCAAAGATTATGTCACACCTTTATATCTTAACATAATTAGAGAACGAGAGTTTGAGACCTAAAGGATAGACATGTTCTAGGGGAAATTGTTGCATTTGTGACCACATGTTCACCTTAACTTTTATCATTGAGGATGCTAAGGCTAACATGCATAGAGTTCAATTGATGTTTGTTGGACCTCTACGAGGCACTTGACATGGTCACTCATGCATATTCATGGAAAGGCTCAAGGTTCTAGCCCTTCTAAAATGGTTTCACTAGTTATGACACTTTATGAGTTCATCATTGATATATTACATACAAGTGTCGTCTGTGATACATAAATAGTCCAAATCACTATAAAAGTTAAACAAGATCATAATAGACACATTAGGTGAGATAAATGATTACTTACTCTTTGAGATTACATTTAAATTATTTTTTAAATTAAAATTTTGAAAAATATAAATTTTTCTTTATTTTAAATTATTTTTTTTATAATTTTAATTTATTAATAAAAATTTTAAATTTTTCTTTTTAATAAAAATTTTAAAAATATAAATATTAAATTTGAAATAATTATAAAAAAATATACCTTTATTATCAAAACAATGAATATATAATAACCTTTCACATACATTCTTAAAAATAAGATTACTAAATAAAATATACTTAAAATTTAAAATTTTAATTTTTTTTATAATATAAATACTTCCTTAAACATTCTTTATAATATTTAACCAGATTTAAATATAGCATAAAAAAATATAAAGTTTGAATATGTGTTATATCTAACAAATTCAAATCTAAGATCTAATATCCAAAGTATAAAGTTTTGAATAAAACCATTAAAAATGCAATCAACATTTCTTATTACTATTTCATTTAAAATTTTAATGAAAATTAATATAATACAAATACAAATTTCAAGTTTTACACTCTAAAAAAATTACACTTATATAAATTTAATTTCTATTTATTTATTATTATTTTAATGCATTATCTTACATAAACATTTCCCATATACAACGAACATTTCTCCTTTATAACAACTCTGACTACAATAAAATATTCATCCTATAATTTAAAAAATAATTAATTAATCTATTTTCTATATTTATATAGAACAAAAATAACCAAATAACATTTAAAAAATCAATAAATATAAAACAATTAGAGACCATTCCTGAAGATATTCTATCTCTGATCTCGACACGCTTGACTGATTGTTGAAGTATACAAAGACAACAACTCGCGCAATCATCTTATAAAAGCCAGTCTCCTCCTTGCAGGTTGAAGTTTGAGGGAATCTTGAGGAAAAACCAGCCTCCCTTCTCCCTCCCGGCGGGCGATTGACAGAAATATGTTAATTTATTGCAAAGCTACTAAAATCCTCCAGGCTGAGTCGATGGAGAAAATGCTCGGGAGCATGAGGAGTATACTTCCTCGCATTCGCTACATCTCCACAGTTGTTTCTCAGTGAGTTAAAATTAATTCCCCTTCCATTTTTTAAATTAATTTTGATATTAGCCACGCATAATAGATATTCAGAGTGCCAGAGTGCTGTAAGGTGTTGGTGTTGTCTAATTAACCAGTGGGACAAACGTATTACTGTGGTGGTGCAGGGAAGAGATGAGCCCTGCAAAGAATTCCCATTTTAAAGAGCTGAAGCCATGCGAGGCCAACAGAGATCCTTTATCGCCAATAAGTTTCTTAGAGAGAGCAGGCAGCGTGTATAGAGAAGGAACTTCAGTAGTCCACGGATCTACTCGCTTCACGTGGGCACAAACAGCAGAGCGCTGTCGCAGGCTTGCCTCGGTGCTTCGCTCTCTCAATATCAAAACAGGAGACGTTGTAAGTTATAAACAAATCTGTGGCTCATTTTTATGCCTTCAAAACGATCTTCTTTGCGAATTTTGCTCATATAGCTCCATATTCCTTTAATTTATCCACAAGAGATGAGATGAACAAATATCGATTCATATTCTCTGTTTCAAAGTGTTTATAATTAGGCTCTTCAAATGACTCGGGAGGTTTTTCTTATTTGAATACATCACCTACTACATTACACAGGCACGTTAAGTCTAACTTGGATTCGATTCTTGCTTGTGACATGTTTGTCCCTGTGAATCGATTTACAATCATGTGATTAGACCCAACTGTGATCCTAAGGAACTTTGACCCAACTGTGATCCTGAGCAACTTTGACAGATTAGATTCCTCAGGTGACAACCCCATCTTTTAGGAAGAAACTCTGATAAAGCCTCCATATCAATTAGAATTCATCCAGCGCTTTCATTGCCCAGATCCAAAGACAGCAAACACATAAAGAAGACAGAGCACTGTGAGGCAGATTCCACAAACTATAGACATACAAGTAGATGGTAACTGGCGCTCTGCTAAGCTCAGAGCACCTTCTCTGCATGCCTCTTTCCACAGTTTAGTCTCTCTTTGGTTTATATAGCGGCTCATATTAAAAGTTTTGCAGATTTTAAAGTTGGCTTTCAGCTGGAAATTCTTAGCCATCCTCACTTAGGTATTATCAACATAGAGCCATTTTACCTCTGGATTTTTTAAACATTTAGAGGAATAACAAAAACAATTGAGATGCAAATCCTTTGGTGTGTGAAAAACAGTTAAGATGAATTTATATTGGTGTTAGCTATATATATATAATTAAAAATTTGGACATGAAACAGATGTTAGAATCTCTTCGTGCAAACTTAGTACAAACATCACCCCTGGTGCAAACTTAGTACAAACTTGTGTGGTTGCTTTTTTATTGATATTGCAATCTATCTTACAGGGCAGATCCTAATGCTTGAAATTTTGTTCCACATTATATACAAATACTCCCCTAGGATCATCAGTTTCCTTACTGTTTAAATTGCCTTGTGTCTCTAATGAATTGAAGGTTTCTGGGTACCACTCAAAGCTTTTGTACAGCACCATGCCATAATTCCATCTTCAGACAGCACCCAATTCACAATGAGGATGCTGCCATATGCTCCCCGTGGGATGGGGCATATTACCCATTCTCCTCGTAGGGCCTTTATGAAACTAACGCCTATACAGGCAGGACTTGCCACCTTTCAAGGCCAGCAGTGCTCTGACTTACAGTCTTTTGCCCTGCACAGAATAAACATTTGCATTCTTAGAGGAAATCTGGACAATTTCCCTGGTCACCAGTATCAGCAAGATCCCTGCATATGCCTTCATATGCCTCTAGACAAGAGCTCTGTGTGTGTTGTATAGAGCTCTCAGTCTCACCAATTAAAATCAAAATAACGCATGGCAAAAGCCCGTGCCGTGATAGCTGTTCATTGAAAAGGGTGGGATTGCCTGGTAAGCAATATTTGTATCCTTCCATGAATTGTAATTTCTGATTTAAAATGAATGTTTGGGCACTCTTTTATTTGGTTTAACAGTTTTGTTAAATAAGGTTAGGCTACGTTCCTAAAGTTACATAATCCATAATTGTGACAGGTTGCTGTAATGGCTCCAAATGTACCAGCAACCTATGAAATGCATTTTGGAGTTCCAATGGCAGGGGCAGTGCTCAGCACTCTAAATATTAGACATGATGCACATACAATGTCTTTTATTTTGAAGCATTCAGAAGCTAAGGTGGTCTTTGTGGATTACCAATTCTTGGAAGTTACAAAAGCGGCAGTCAGGATTCTTTCACAGGTGAAAAAGGAATTACCATTAATGATTGTGATTCATGAACTGGACAAGTATAGGGCACCTTTGAATGATGATCATCAAGGCCTTCTGGAGTATGAAAAGCTTTTGGTAAGTGGAGATCCGAATTTTGAGACTCGCTGGCCTGAAGATGAATGGGAAGCTATTGCATTAAACTATACATCAGGCACCACGTCTACTCCTAAAGGTGTTGTGTACAGCCACAGGGGTGCCTTTATCAATACAATCAGTAGCATTTTAATGTGGGAAATGAAGTCTAGGCCTGTTTACCTTTGGACAGTACCTATGTTTCATTGTAACGGTTGGGGCTTTCCATGGGGCATGGCTGCACAAGGTGGAACCAGCATTTGCCTCAGAAGTGTAAAAGCAAAAGATATATTTGACGCCATTGATGAACACAAAGTCACCCACTTAGGCGCAGCACCAACTGTATTAAGTATCATTGCAAATGCACCACCTCATGAAAGAAGACCACTTCCTCACACTGTTCATGTTATGACAGGTGGTTCCCCACCTCCTTCCCGCTTGCTATCCAGAATGGAGGAACTTGGTTTCCACATAACACACATATATGGCCTCACAGAAACATATGGGCCCATAACCTCATGTGTTTGGAAACCTGAATGGGATAAGCTTCCATCAGAGGATCAACCCAAACTAAAGACCCGGCAAGGGGTCCCTCACTTGGGAGTTTCTAAACTAGATGTCAAGAATCCCAGCACAATGGAAAGTGTTCTTCATGACGGTTTTACCATTGGTGAAGTCATGATCAAGGGCAGCATAGTCATGAATGGATACTTGAAAGATGCTGAAGCTACAACCAAAGCATTTGAAAATGGATGGTTTCACACGGGTGATTTAGGAGTCATTCATCCCGACGGCTACCTTGAGCTCAAGGATAGATCAAAAGATATTATAATCTCAGGAGGCGAGAATATTAGCAGCATCGAAGTTGAAACTGTTATTTATGCTCATCCACATGTACTTGAAGCTGCAGTTGTAGGGCGACCTGATGATTACTGGGGTGAAACCCCCTGTGCTTTTGTGAAGCTGAAAGAAGATTTTGTTGAAGAAGTTACTCCGGAAAGCATCATCAATTTCTGTCGCCATAATTTACCACACTATAGGGCTCCTCGAACTGTTATCTTTGGAGACCTACCAAAGACATCAACAGGAAAAATTCAAAAGTATCTGCTTCGGGAAAGAGCCAAAGCTTTAGGCACAATCTTTCCCAGAAACTATAAAAAGGAGTGAAAGCTTCCTTATACAACTTACAATATTAATGATGTACCGAATGACAAGCTCAAAAAACTCTCAGAGATTGACATTGATATCATATAGAGTTGCTGCAATACTTTGGTTGTGCCTTACAGAGGAAATGGGTAATTTTTTCTACTGTGACAGAATGATCTTACTATATAATATATATTCATTTTGATCAGTAGGAATGATATTGCATCTCACGAAAGAAACGACATCGAGATGTTTAAGTTAATACATTAATCTTAGGAAGTTGCAGCTCCAGTACAAATGCTGTAATAACATGGTAAAAAGTGTGAGACTTTATCTGGCAAAACAATTGAGCTTCTTCAAATCTTCATCCTTGCTCCTTCAACGAGCAGGCTTTAGAATATTGAAAGGGTAAAAGACAGTGTCAGAGCCATAGCAGTATTCAAGGATGTAAACATACTGAAACCAAACAAACAAATTTGACCTTTTTCAGACAATAATCACACTGAAGGAGAATATGGAAACATTGACAAACTGTGCATATGAAAATCTAGTAAGGATACTAAGATAGCACAATTACAAAATTGAAAAACCAAAATAGATTTGTCAGCAAGCTGGCAGACCCAAAGAGACAATAAGTAGATATGTAATATAAGAAGATATGTAATTCATATTGTATCATAATTCATAAGTACCAACTCAAATTTGCTGGTTTATTCTAATTCATAATAGTAGGTCTCCCTTTTAGTGGGAGGACAACATTCTCCACTGGTCCAGAACTGGTCCCATTCAATCAAGGTAGTGAGGATTCCATCCGAGGAGTCACTCCTCTTGGAGTTATGTTACTGGTTTATCAAATGGAATCACTCTTCTTAGAGTTATGTTAGCGGTTTATCTCTTATGCATTTGAAGTTCCATGTGGGATGTAATATCCTAGTCTGGGCCCTTTGAACTTGATCTTGTTTGTATTGTAATTATGCTTTTTATTACTATGTTTTTCTCCACACCATGAGGTAGATGTCATGGTGATTTTGAAAAACATATAAACATGATCATTTTGATTTTAATGAAAGGTTCCAAAACTAACTGAGGTAGAGCACCTAAGGGGCTATGAGTGCATAAGAGGAGAAAGGTAAAGGGGTTCATGGGTAATTGACTTATATCTCATGATCTTGCCATATCTTATCCATAACCCTCTTCAATGTGATTGTCCTATTTCCACTTTATCCTAACATTTATGTTAATTAATTAGGATCCTAATGATTGGGTTAATTACCTCAAGTAATTATCTCTTTTACTCAAGCATTTACCTCCTACTTTGTAGTAACTAACTCCTATCATCAAGGAACCATGAAAGGAGTGGAGGAAAGACTCTTCTCTCACCCCATTCACCCATTCATTCATGCAAATTTGAATGGGGAGAGAATAGCGCGAGAAGAAGGGTGTTCTTAAGGAAAAATAGAGTTTTTATGAAGAAAAAACAACCCAGCTCTCATATTATCCATGGAGATATGGTAGATGGACTACTGAGTAATATTAAGCATCAATATTGACTACGGAGATACCTTACTAAACCTTTGTACATTGCTATCCTTTTGGGTTGTCCAAGAAGCCATAATTTGTTTTTGTAAGAAACCATATACTGCTGGAAATGAAATTTGAAAGTGGACAGTGACTTGGGCTCTTGCTAAACATATTGAAGAACAAAAATAGGAAGAGCATTCCTGAGGGATTGAAGAGCAGAGAAGGGGTGGCTTCATGTGTTGTATGGGGTAGTAGAGAGAGTGCCAAGAGCTGGTCTAGCTAAGAGATTGGATAAAGAACTCAATAGTGGCTTACTTGGTTGGTTTTCGAATTTTTTGGAAAAGGAAGAAGTGACTTGGGAGTTTGAACAAATATTCTTCACCTTGGTGGTCTCATAGCCCAGCATGGGTGACATCCATAGAGAATTTGCATATAGTTGAAAGGAAAATGGTGCACACCCAATCATTTGACTGAACAAATATTCTTCACCTTGGTGGTCTCATAGCCCAGCATGGGTGACATCCATAGAGAATTTGCATATGGTTGGAAGGAAAATGGTGCACACCCAATCATTTGACTTAAAACTCAATGTATAAAAAGATAAGTTATTTTCTCCTCCTCCTTTGATATAAATTCATTCTTGTATCATGAATAATATAATAAGGTTTGCTATGGAAACCCTGTAGATGATGATGAACAAATGATTTTTGGGTATAATAAATTAGTTTACAAAATATGTGTGGGAATGCATCTGCGGTTTAAGGAAGGAGCTGGACTTGGAACTCGATATCGATATAGAATGGCTTCTGGATCCATTTGGTCAATGAAGTAATCTGGCTATGGAATTGGATCTTGAACAAACTATCTAGTGGGAATGGATGTTGCCTCCTATAGTTGGAAATATAGAAGCGCTCCCCCTCACCTATTACCTATTAGGTAGGACCTTTAGCCTTTACGGTTCTTGGAACCAACCACCCTTTATGTCTTTCTGGGCTTTCTTCGGACATGGCCATCCACTTCGACCTTAAAAATGATAAGTACACTGAGCGATACGCTTAACTTTCACCCCGCGTACCCCTCTCCTCATGGTTATGACTTTGTTCTGTCCTCACTTATGCGGCTTAGTCAATTGGTGCAAGAAGCTATGACTTTGTGGGATCAACTTCAACGGCTTCTGAAACTGCGACCTATCTATATGTAAAAATATGTAGATTATGTCTTTCCTTCCTCTGCTTTTGGCGCTACTAATGATGTAGCCTTTAGACGGATAATAAACCAATATGTAGGACCAAGAGCAAAAAGCAATTGAACCCACATCACCAAGACAAAAAGACAGGGAGAAGAGAAAGAGAGGAGCAAAGGCTGAGTAAACAGAGGCAAAGGTAGTAGTAGAGGCGGTGAAGGTGGATGCAATTTCAAGATCGGATATAGATTCCACTGATCCTGTTGCCCGAGCATATTTAGATCCAAATCGAGATGCTGGTAAACTCATACATGATCACTGTTTGAAAGAAGATTTGTGTGGAGGATTGATTTCTTTGTCCATTTATGATCGATATTGGAAGTTATGATTCCTATGGAACTCCCTAATGAGTTGGTAAGAAGTTTTCTTTTTCTGAAGATTGACACTTCGTCTTCTTCTTGTTTTTTTGAGTGCTTATGATTATAAATTTTGGAATGCACTCCCTTGGATGATTTAAAAAGGATTATTTTGATGCCTTGTCTAGCCTCTAGACAATGGTTCAATTTGGAAAACTTCATGTAGTTTTTATAGATCTGAATTTTTAAGTTTTATGAGCATTTTGAGGAATGCTCACTACTTTTATGAAAGGAAGTATATGATCACTCTTTGTCCATGGGAAACCTATGAACACACCCTTATGCTGGTTAGTTTTCTTCACGAGACCTTAGCATGTCATGTAGTGATATTTTTTTTACCTTACTTTGATGTTTTTTCTGGGGGTTTTGAGGGTTGAAATGATGGTCTAAGGTGGTATTAATTATGGTAAATAATATTCAAGAATGATGATAATTCTCTGTAATAATTTATTTTATTGAGTTAAACCTTTCGTTGTTAATTGCATTTTCTTCCTTGAAGGAAGGGCCACTCAAATCCCCCATACCCTCCTTGAAGGAAGGGCCACTCAAATCCCCTATACTCTGAATAAATGGTGGTTGTTGTGCATTGGAAGTTTTGATATTTAATGTGAATTCTCTTAAGGGGTTATGTGAAATGGATATCATTTTTATTGAATGGTTCATAACATGGTTTGGTTTTTGGCCTCTTGAAGGAAGGAGGTAGTTAGTTTCCCCATACCCCTAAAAACATGTGAATGCTAACTAAGTGTGAACTACTATATAACCATTATGAATGAGTTTAAAGTTTTTCGTTAGCTATTTACCTCTATCATAAGATGTATTATATCATGTTTTTCTCTCAGGCTATGAGTGCCTATTTCTATAAGGCTTTATTCCATTTTGTATAACCATGTATTTGTCAATAATGACACAAGAGACCTGTAGATTAAAGAATCATCGGGAAAAAAACTTGTAGATTAAATAATTAATTCTTTATGTTTATTATGACCCTAATGATCATGCAATTATGCTTCTAATCAATGTATAAGGTGTTACATGCATGAGCCTAAGGACATTAACCCTAAACCCTAGAACTATCCTCCTGAGAACGAACAAGACCTCCATTTAAGATATTCTTGTAAATTGATGAGCAGAGATAATTGAAGAACTTTTGAAGTTGAGTTAGTTTGTGGAATACATTCTAATGCTTATGGTTATATGGTTATTGCATCTATGCTTGATTGTCATCATCTTGGAAGTGTGTTATGGGGAACAATGTTAGTAATTGATTGAAGATCTTGAAAACTTGAATCATTTGTCTAGGTAAATTCTTATCTAGAATTTGGATTTAAAGAATGAAATATTGACTTATGTTGACTAATGTAACATCAAACATTGTCATAGTAATCAAGAGGAAGGGTTTCTTTTGAAATGGTCTTGCATTATTGAAATTTGTTTTATATTTTGTTTCCATCAATGAATTATTAGACCAACAAACCATGCATTGATGTTACAAATTGGCATCATAGCCATTGGTTACAACGTTAGGGTCCATATGAGCTCAAGGAAAATGAATGACAATGTTTTTGGTGTCATCGGTTATAGCACTAGGGGTTGTGTGGGCTCAAGGAAATAAATGATAGGATGGGATTCCTAACAAGCACAATTCTGGGAATAGTTAGGATGGATAGTGGTACCTCCCGAATTGTACTTGATGATAAAATCCCTAATTCACAAGGAACAACCCAAAAGGGAACTATTAGGATGGTCACCACTGTCACCTAAGTAACCTATCCTCTTCACTTCAAGTCAACTCTCCTTTGGCTCAAAGGGGGTATCCCTAGAAGGATTACTAAAGCTAAGCAATGAGGCATAAGGTGAAGTGAGAGTAGTTTTAGTAAAACAATGTTTTTGTTATTTTTAGGATATAACGGAGGTGATGGAAGGAAGTAGAGGTTAGTGCCAAATCCAACAAGGGAAATGGAGTCAAGTCAAATCAAAGGGGCCTTATGGGGTCAAGAAGAAAATCCCTCTTTAGAATTGGTTTATTTCATCTAATGATTAGGGTAAAGAGACTAGGACCAAAGGAAAAATAATATCTTATCTAATCAAGATAAACAATGAATACCAAGGTCCTACAAGAAGGGGTCATCAAGGGAGCAACCTTCACATACAAGATCAACTATAGCTTGATAAACATACTCAATACCCTTGTCAAGATTCCTAAAATGGATAGACAAAGAAAGGAATCATATAATTATCATACTAATAAAGGAAGAAGGAGAGTAATTTCCCTAAAATGTTTTCCCTCTAATGTATCAATCTAGTTATCTTGTAGAAGACTTTAGAACTCACAATCAATATTTATGCATCAAATAGAAACCAAGATAGAAAAGCTTCAAGAATTGACAACAATGTCCACAAAGAAAGAACCCTTATACATCCATATGCTCTAAGAAAGATATGTCAATTAAGCCCCAAGGAGTGGAAACTCCAAAAATCCAACCATGAGTACAAACGAGGAAGGGATACTCTTTATATAGAGTCTAGCTCAACTCCCTTTACAATAAAATAATAATTTCCCATGTGAAAGCCTTAGATCTAGTCTAGGGAGGAGTAAATAATTATTCAAAAATACATAAAATAATGAAGTGGTCAAGCCACATGTACAAGTATCCAACATACATATACCTAAGAGAGTGGGATGTCCCTATCAAAGAAGGAAGAAGTTGATTCAAAGGTGCAACGTCTAGCCTCCAATGGCCTCCAAGTGGATAGATCCACAACCAACTCCTCAAAGTAGGCAATGAAAACCTCCTAGATCTCCAAGGTGGATGTGTAGCTCTCCAATAAATGAGTAGAAGCTCCCAAGAGTGGATGACTCACCTAAATTATCTCCAACAGTCAAAGTGAGGTCTCTAGTGTGTAACCTCCTCCTCATTTATGAAATCTTGCTAACCACCTCCCACAAGCCTAGGAGGTTCAACAAGGTCCACAAATGCCAAGTAAATGCAACCTCCAAGGTGGACAACTCCTCCAAAGGTGATACATGCCTCCAAGTATGGTGGTGTGGTTGAACACTCCATGAAATATGATGTGGCATAGCATGAATGGGTCAAGTGCATGAAGAATAGCCCTCAAGTGCCTAGGGAGTTGTGAAGATGCCTCAGGCCTTGAGAGTCATGAATATGACTTAGGAGTCGTGAAAATGCCTCGGGATTTGTGTCTAAGAAGGGGATCACTCAAGATAATATCATACTCCATTCTACAGGAATCCAAGTAACAAACCATGCGTAAGAAAGTGAGTGTATGCCAAGAGCTCTATGCCATGATCAAGCCAACCAAATGATGAAGCCAATGCAAACTGATCCCCAAAGTGTTAGGGTGTTCTACCAAGGGACCCATATATCTTCATATCCAATCATCTAGCAAGGAGTGGAGACTAGAACATCACATGATCAAGCGTAATGCTATCTCTCTATGATAAGAAAGTAACCCAAGAAAAACAACATAAAATCCTTTAGCACATCATCATCCATGTCATCAACAATCCAATGAACCAAGTGAACACCCTAACTATCCAAATCTCTTTGCGATGAAAATCACAAGGGTGGTAAAAAAATTCACTAGTATAGGCCTCATGAAAAGTGAGGGGTAACAACTAGCTCCAACTCAGGGACATGTGCCCTTCTTGGGAGTGCATAAAAACCTCAAAATATCAACGTGTACCTGTTAGAAATGAACACTATCATCAAGAAAAAATATGTGGTGGGATGGATCCACATCAACATCCATAAACACCACATCATAAGTTTACATAGTCCATTATATCAGTAGTTCAAAATTGGATTTACAAAACAATGAATAAGCCAACAATCCCAATGACAACATGAAATAAAATATAATAATCACATGTTGAGCTTATTCATGCTACTCTAATGCTTAAGGGAGATTATTCTTTCTCCTACCCTACTCTAACATTAGAAAATGAAGATGCTAGGTGAAACCATAAATCCAATGCAACCACCTTAGCTTCTCATCAATACTATGACTTATTCCCTTGTGTTTGGTCATCTTCCAAAACAAGGATATCAAAAGTGAAGCACATACATGCTGGAATTGGAAACATGAAACCATGTGCATGATCAAACTCATGCCAAAATGGCATGCACCACTACAAGCCTCTTCCATCCAAACTTAGATAGGGTTGGTATACACATCATAGCTACAATAAACTTCATGATATATTCTCATATTTTCTTCTACAACATCATCATTACCTCCCTTGAGAAACAAAGGCTTAGGGAGATCTACAAAATAATTCAAAATGTCATGGCCATCATCCAAGTAAGATGTATGTGAGAGATGAGACAAAATTCCAACTTAAAAAAAAATTAGGCCCTCGTCTAGGGCTTGCAATCCTCCTTTTGATGGCTGGAATTTTCTACAAAACAACTCATCATGAAAGGTTTCTTGACCCATACCATATTTTGCATCAAAAATATCATTTTCAGTTGAAAGTTCGTGCAAAAGAGAAGAAGAAGAATAAATAAGTTGCTGGAAATTTCTGCAATTAAAACTGAGACGAATAAAGTTCGCTCACACAAGAATTATCCAAAATACTTGGAATATAACAAAGTAATCCATGTAGGGCTGTAAATAATATATAAAATATGAATAGATGAGATATGATAAGATGATATACAATTGAGAATGAGGGCTCGTTTATATATCCACGCAAGGGTGCCCTTAACCAATAGTCATGTCCTTTCATTATTAATAATAATTATTTATTATTTATTTATTATGTTATGAATACCTTATTTTATATGTATATTTATGTTCATAACATTGCCTTCCCCTTAAAAATGCTTTGTCCTCAAAGCATACTTTATGGAAGACTTATGTCTTTCTCTAGCTTGTAATATTATTGAGTTAGTAATCGTTGAGGACCTGAGACGATAGGATCTTCTAAGTGTCGAGCAGAACTATCGAATTGCAAAAGAGTCTGCCCATCCTAATTCGATCTTCTGCATATTTGGGTTTTTATAGGGTTCTTGGAAAGAAGTTGATACATTTCTACTCCCATGATAACTTCTATTTTGAGCATCACTTGTAGTGGAAGTAATATTTTTTGACATACTAGTCATTTGTTTTTGTTGATACAAGGACTGGCTAAAGTATCGATTTTTGTGATTAGGATGTTGATAAGGCATCCTTGCAACTCGATCCTTACTTCGTATACTTGTAGCTTTTTGTTGATTAAATTTTGGAATTGAGTCTTCTTGATATTTCTGACTTGTTTGTACCTTGACATTTGAAAACATCTTTACATCAGCTGGATTTGCCTCCTTTTGAGTTGAAAGGTTGATTGGGTTTGTCATCGTTTCCTTATCGACTAATGATGTTTTGCACTCTAGCTTTTCTTGTAAAGTCTTCTTATCATGCTTCAACTTTTTAATCTGAGTTAATAAATCTTGATTATGAACCCTTAGGCGTGAATTTTCTTCTTCATCTTCTGGTTTGCCGACTTTATTTTTTTATTCTAGATTCTTTTTTCTTTCATCCTTTAAGATTTTAATTTGTTCTAGTAAATTCTGATTAAAGTTTCTTAGGCATGAGCTTTCTTCCTTCTCTTTGGTTAATTTCTCTTTGAGACCTTGATTTTCTTGTTCCAACTTTTGAGAACACCGCTTCTTCTCCTTGGACTTCATGATTTTTGCAAGTAGTTTTTTATTATGATTTCTTAGGCGGGAAATCTCTTTGTCTTTTTCAATGATGATCTTGTCACATTCTTTTTGTCGATATTGCAACTTTTGTATTGACTTCTGGTTATCTTGAAGGATCATCTCTGATATGTCCTTCAGGTCTTCTGATGATGGAGCTTCTGAAATCGACTTCATCGTAATGTCCTATAACATGGTTTTCTTTTTTTTTATAAAAAAATGACAAAAACTTTCTCCTTGTGTTGAGAACAAAAGTACCCAATATATCTACCCAAGTTGACCTTAGAATTATATCAACACTATCTTGATACATTGATACCACATTGAATTGACCTATCAATTTGATGTAATCACCAATAGATAGTTGTAAGTTCTTAATTTCATATTTCTCATCTGAAAGACACATGTCATTTTCAATTATATTTGGTTCTAAAACCATTAATTGGTTTGTAAGGTCAACGTTAATGTGATTTTTCCTAGCGGTCGGACAAATAACGATGTTAATATTCTTTCCTTGAATAATCCCATTAACTTTTAATAAGGGATCCGCATATTTTTTATAAGGAAATCTTCCTCCTTCCATTTTTGAATTGTCCATTTTATAACTTAAATTGAACTTTGGATTATTTTTTTAATCACCATTTTAATAACTCTTGATATACATTACTTATTCCACTTTTTTTTTTCTCCTTGAATGATATTTTTTTGTTTTTATATGATTCGTAAAAACTTTTTTATTTCTCTTCTCCTTGATATAAAATGAAAAGTTAATTCCAATACCTTTAATATTTGAAATTTAATATATGACTCACTTTTATAATATAATATATTCACTTTATCACCTTTTCTTTTTTTAATTTCTTTTCTTAAAAGTTATCTTAAAAATATAATAATATATTCATTTGTCCCCTTATTAATATTAATACCTCAACTTAGAAATGAGTATTGAATACACCTTGGATAATCCTCTTCCTAACTTCCAATTGGCCCCTTTTTGTAATTTTGAATTGTTTTATTTTTATTTTTTATAACTTGAACCTTTATATTTTATATTTTGTTGGATGACTCTTAATAAATTCTCCCCTTCTTTAATAATAAGGTTCTTTGAATTTAATTAGAAGTCTTTTAAACTTTTCACTTTATAAATAAACCTTCCAATAATTTAAATATTCTTTTGTTTATTTTCGATGGAGATGGTTATACAAATGTGGTTTTTAATAATTGCAATGCCCCCTCTTCAACTATAACATATGGTGACAAATAATTTATGGTTTGAATTCTTATCGCTTCAAATGGTCACATTGTTTCATTCGGTGACTTTCACGAAACCTTCCCAATAGTGTTATTGATTCAAATGGTCACGTTGCTAACTCTATAATAGTGTTTGTCAAATGCAGCTGTAGACCTGGGAACGTATATTCCCCTTGCACTTTTGGTAATTAGCGTGGTAATAAATGCAACAGAATTGGACGGGCTATCCGACGAAAGAAACGTGAATCTTGATTTTGGATTTCAGACGGCGTTCAATTTCCTTAATACACTCTAACCCTCAACAGACTCAGAGAGCTACATGCCACCCTTGATAGTTCGCTTGATTCGAATGCTTAAGGTATGCAGATCTGATGATATTTTGCGTGGCTTTATGGTACCCACGAAGATAATAACTACACGATAGAATTGACAACCTGCAGTGTTTGGGTTATTTTACTGCTGTTTTAATTTTGGTTGCGCCCTGGATACCTCTCACATTGTTTAATTACTCAGGTCAACAGTCTGAAGATGTATTGTGCAAGTTTTAGTATTAGCTGTTGATAATTTTGTACACTATGATTATGCCAACTCAATGGAAAATTTCATTATTTCTTATGTTTTTTAAATTTTTTTTAAAACCTTCCCCACGATTTCTTATTTTCCTTTAAACGTGCAACCTCTTTTCTTCAATTTTTTTAATTCTGATTTGTCCTCCAAATTTGCAGGAGAGATACTCTTTCTTCAACAAAATTTCTGAACTTAAAGATGGCCAAAAGCCCAGGGTGGTCAAGGACTGGAGTTAGAGTATAGAGAAACTCTGAGAAATGAGGGTGGGCCAAAAGCTAGATCAGACAAGGTCTGAATAAAGTGTAGGCAATGGCCAGGATAAGATTTATTTTTATTTTTATTTTTTTTATTGAATTTGTAGCGGATTTATCTCTTTTTAAAAAAAATTCTTTCAATTTTTTTTTTCACTCGAATTTATGAACTGTAAATGGCCAAGGGCCTATTGTGGTCAATGATCTAAAGAAATCAGAGAAAATCTAAATGAAGTATGGTTGGCCAAAAGCCAGTTCAGACAAGGTTGCAAAGAGAGTGGCCAAAGGCCAGGATCAGAAAAACGAAGCTCTCATGTCAAATGAGACGAACAAATTTCGCTCACACAAGAATTATCCCAAATACTTGGAATATAACAAAGTAATCCATGTAGGACTATAAATAATATATAAAATATGAATAGATGAGATATGATAAGATGATATACAATTAAGAATGAGGTCTCATTTATATACCCACATAGGGGTGCCCTTAATCAATAGTCATGTCCTTTCATTATTAATAATAATTATTAATTAATTAATTATTATGTTATGAATATCTTATTTTATATGTATATTTATGTTCATAACAAAAACCTTGTTGTACCATACAATTTCTAGCCACTAAATCACATTTTTCAGCTGAAAAATCATGCATGCTTTCACCAACACATGAGGAAGAAGATGGCTAGAAAACTTATGCATTTTTTACATTACAAAACTGCTCTTCATGCTGGAAAAAATATGCATAAAAACTCATATTACATGATTGAAAATGTTGCACCAAATATTCCTTAGTGATGAGAGTACATGGCTAGAAAAAAACTGCATAGATATCTTTACAAGGCTGCTCAAAATCTGCATAGATATCTTTACAAGGCTGCTCAAAATCTGCATCATAAATAGGGACAAATATCATGCAAAATTTTTGAATGTACCTCCTTATTGTTAGGCTGACCATAGGCCTCAAAATCTACAATTCCTTTCATGGACACATCACTATATGCATCATAAACATGATCTTCATAATGTTTCCAATAATCCTCATTCCTATTATGATAAAAAATTTGAAAAGTGATGTCCACAATTTCATTCCTTAGGCTGCCATTATCTTCATCAAATGGAGAGGTAATTTGTTTTTTTCCAATTAATCATTATTCAAGGATTTGTCCTCAAGATAATTCCTCTCAATATCATAGCAAGGAAGATCACCAACTTCAGAATTTTGACAAGGT
Source organism: Picea engelmannii (assembly GCA_009831015.1). NCBI lineage: Eukaryota > Viridiplantae > Streptophyta > Pinopsida > Pinales > Pinaceae > Picea > Picea engelmannii. Next base: position 980,899 of record ML776588.1, on the reverse strand, counting down.
GCAAAGCTTACCAAACCTTCAACCTCATGGGAAGGAGAAATATGTGCATAGGTACTCTCATTTTCAAGGTCTTCATCAAGGTCTTCCATAGGAGGACAAGATGCTTCTTCATGGATTTGAGGATCTTCTTCTTGTGCTTGGTCCTCAATAGAGATGTGAGAAGAGTCTTCATCATTGTATTCTTAAAATGGAGGTGCAACAAGATCTTCCATTGCTTTATCATCTTTAAGAGGATCTTCTTCAACAAGATTTTCTTTGTTTATCATACCATGCATTTCCTTGATATTTTCAACATAGGAATCCATTCCTAATCCAGGTGGATATTGGTGGCCACCCACCTATTCCAACTGGCTCCTTGTGTCCATTTTTTATTCAGCACGTCTTTCTATACTGCTTTATAATTGTGAGTTCTACACTTCTAGGGATGTTTGAAGCCTCACACATTCTCCAGGTGGATATGGGTGGCCTCTCGCCTAATCCAAATGGCTTATTTTGTATGTTTTCATGTGAACACATCTTGTTGTACTTCCAGGGTTGTTTTGGGGCCCTAAACGTTGGTTTTTTTTACTCGCCACAATCAGAATGTAGACGGAGTTAGGGTCTGAAAGTGGAATGTGTAGTTCTCTAAAAGACTTTTCCAACGGGCTATCACACGCCTAAAACGAAGGTCGTATGCAAAATTTACGACCCTAGAAAGTTTTTGGATGTTTAGGGTTTTGACATTCATGAGTAATATGAAAAGGGCCTCTGGAGTCTCAATGTATTCCATTCCACTCAGACGAATGCGTGTAGTAGCCACATCTCTTCTCAGAGGTAACTACCACCATTCGAACAAGTTTTAGTTCTGCAGTTTTACAGTTTCAACCAATTTCATTATTTAATAGAAGATATTGTTCACTGGATATTTGTGTTATTCTTCCTATCTATGTGTTTATTGTATTCAGTCTGTTAATCAGTGCATTCCTCTCCTAAATCCTGATCAATTCCTTATGATCATTAGGGATCCATTTCTTGTAAAAAGCTTCAACAAAACTTGCAAAAGATGATATTTCTCCTCTACCAAGATGTTTAAACCATTCCCTTGCACTCTTTTCAAAACCACATACAAACAACCTTGTCACAACATCTTCATGAATAATGCCAATAATTGAAATGAATGTCATGAAATATGAGACGTGTAATGTGGCCGAATCATCATGTCCACAAAAATTTGGAATTGACCTCCAATCTACATTTGGTTTCTCATAAAGGAACCCCGAGATATTTGAGAAATCAATAGGAGCATACGAATCGACCAATCATGGAGGCCATTCCACTTTTTCTTTTCTTCTAGGTCTTCAATACAAGGATGAAAAATCTACAATGAATTATGATCATACCTCATACTAATACCAAGAGCGGAGTCACCAAGATGAGATTATTCAAAAGACCTTCAAGATTGATGGATGTGCTCACCTCTACACCCAACAATGTCTTCAATATCTAAAAGGAACAAAGGATTTGTCCCTTCATGGAGTCGCCACATGAGGAAGAGATCTTCAATACAATACCCTCACAAAAATGTTATGAAGCATAGTTTTCCACGAAAACATAATTACATACATAATTCATGACCAACAACATGATCCCCAGGGACATGCAAAGAGGGGCGAGGGTTTGAACGTGAAACCAAATCCCTTGGGTGAGGGAGAGAGGAAGAAATGGGCCAAGGAAATCAAAGTCATGAGTGATTGTTTGTTTGATGAGGGTTTTGGTGTTCAACGGGTGAAATTCCTATTGTATTGGAAAGAATGAATAAGATGGATGCTCAGGCAATGAGAGGGAAGGACACTTCCAAAGGAAAAAGGCCAACCAAGATTAGATATAGTTGGTTTTCCACTAATTTGTTTTAGTAGAGAATGCATCTAATATGGCCTAAGGTAGAGCATGATCTAGGGTGGTGCTTGACCAACATCAAGGAAACTATGAGTACATGCTTAATCAATCGTACAAACATACCTTGGGTGCTGTCATCCAGAGTTGAGAGGGAAATAACCTAGATTGCATGCTAAGGTCCCTAAGAAATTTCTTAGTGAAACAGGAAGTGATTGAGCAATGAAGGAGGTGGGCTTGGAAGAGTTAAGTAGGCTCTAAAGAGGTAAGAGGGTGAGAGTACCAACCAAGTGTTAATATTAGGACGTTATATCAATCGAGGAAGGGACAACACCTGTAGATACAGGAAGTGAGGATCCTGAAATGAGTAATGATGAATTATGTGAAAAACATGATCACTTGCTAGTTCCATTCTTTCTATGTTCATTCAATCTACCCAGAGTGAATCGGTCTCTAAGGGACCAAATAAGATATTTTTTCCAATGAGTACAAGAAAGTGATGAAGTTACCTCGACTATTGACCCATGTGTGTTTGTTGAAATGAATTGGATGAGAGTTTTATTTTCCTACCAACCAAATTGAATGAATGCAAAAGAACACTTCTATTAGGGTTTCAACTTCCAGGAAAAAATTTCAAATTAGGAGAGCGATATTCCCAGTGAACTAATTGTACCCCAAACCAACATAGGTGAACAAGTGGAGTATACTAGGGAACCTGAGAGAACCATGTTAAAGGAACTTGAAAAAATGAACCAATAACTTCGGGAGAAGGGATGCTCTCCCTCCTATATTTGGGTTGGGAAAGTGACACATATTGGGGGTAGTGATTGTTTATTAAAAACACAGGACTCTTCCAAGTGGTAACATGACGTATAGAGTCTAACACCTTCCTGGTGGTGGAAGGTTGGAAGGATAAGTGTGATATGATATTCAAATGGAATGGTAAACAACAACAATAACTCTAACTATCCTAAGGTAGAGAAATTCCTTGTTGCATAAGTAGTGACTTGCATGAATGGTGTAACAACTACCTCACTTTCTCTGACATGGACCTAGTGAAACTGAAATCTCCATGAATATGTAGAGTACCCATGGCTAGATGGTAAGATCTAATGCACCTTGATTATAGCTTCGTAGTGACAACCTATTATGAACATGTGGGATAGGTGGGATGTGGAGAACCACAAATCTTGGAATACCACTCTTTCGTCTAAGGATGCCCAACTGCTTATTTCTCTACATTCATTCTTAGGATGGGACACTACATAATTTCTTTAGGGAAAATTCCTCTTAAAGATTAACGGAGGTGTGTAAAGGGATTTCTATAATCAAGCTACATGGTTTAAGCATGCATGATGATTAGACTCACATAGATCAGATTGCAGATTGAAAACCATTGAATCCTATATAATAGAACATTGATCGAATTATATGGGAAAACTTAGACCTTTTCATCTTATTTCTACATTTCATAGGGGGGAGGGGGAATAAATTAGAGAGAGCCTCACTCACTTTCTCAATCAATAATTGAGCAAGGTGAATGGTTCATTCGAGTGTCGTGGGAAATAACATGTGTAGAGGTGGGGAGTGAATTGTAGGTTGGGGTTAGGTTGTCCATGCATGATAGATACATGAGAAGGGATGGAAAGACATTGAGGAAATATAAAGAACAACCAAGGTTGGTCATGTTAAATGGCAATCCCATGAACTATAAGCATGCATTAATTCGGTAACCCTAGGGGTCCTAGACACAACCTTTGAATTGGGAGTAACACTTCTACTTTTGGTTAAACTCGACCTCTTTTGAATCTTTCTTTCTTAGGAAAATTCATTGAAAGAGGGGAAATTAATCAAACATAGGGAGAAAGGGGAAAAGGTGCCCATAAGACACAAAAATTTAATATGATTTCAGTCAGATTGAATCTAAATCGTAGTTCAAATCCAAGTTGGTTTAGTGAGGGTGACCGCAAAAGCCACCAAGTGAATTTACTTTTTTTATGGATAGATAGGGAGATATTGCAGATGTTGTAATACACTCGACCCCCCCCAATCACCACTTAGGTTGGTGGGATGTTTGGTTTTCTTTCTTTTTCCTCGAGGTGCATATTCAGTTTCCTTAATCACTTAACTGAAGACTTCCCTTATCATAATATATACTATATTAACCCTTACAAATTTACAACGAAATTCTCCCCAAAGTTTACTAAGGTGACCAGGAACCTAAATGCCCTCGATCGGATGGTCAGAATTACTCCTCACCATCAGATCAATGATTTGTATCTATTCAGACTCATTCTTGTCAGAATTATCAACTCACCATGGTTGAAATCCCCTCCAATCACATTTTTCTGATGGATTGTCCTTAGGGATCCAACGATCCTCGGGCCCAGGATTCAACAACTATGATTACATCCAGGCCTCTCCCTACTCGACGATTACTCTCCACTTATATGCCCATCCTGAATACTAATGAATGGGGCCCACAAAATCTACGACTGAGATTGAATCTCACCCACAGATCAACCAACGATCCTCCTCCATTCTCTGAGTCCCTCCCCATCAGAGTGTCTCTACTCTGGTGTCACATAATACTCTAACCAACTCACTCTGATTATACACACTCCGATAGATCGATTGATCCATGTTCTTTTCATTTGATGGATACCATATACTTTGGGGTTTAAAACTATTCATTAAATAAGGTTCCTAAGACCTCCTCCTTAGAGTGATTCACACAAAATACAACAAATGTGATCCCAATGGGAATATCTTTCAAGATAAATGGTCTTTAGACTCCTTCATGATCTACCATCTATACCTCCGACAATCTTCCCTCTGAAAACCCATGACTCGTATTAACAGTCCAAGACTTGCTAATACACCCTTTGATAGATCAATGACTATCATTGACTTGGATATTTCCCCATCAAAGTCCCATAACAACCTTACACTAGGCCATTCTGATGACCAAGTCCTTCAACCGATTGTTAGGATCTTACAGTTAAGCCGATCCAATGACTACAAATCCTTCTAGTGTAAAACATTGGTTTTCTTCATGGTATCAGTCTGAATCAAGACTTAACCAATTCATGGTTTCTTCTAGGTCTTTTCAAAGGTTCTACTAGACCTTCAAGAGATTCGGGAATATTTTCTTGAACCGACTATGGAATTTCATTAGGAACTCAGTTGAATATTTCCATATCCTGCAAGCTTTCCATCTAAGACAAGAGGTTCTCCCAGGGCTTACTATTCCTTAACCTATTTAGGCTTCCCAAAACCCGGGCACTCCTATCACTTCCCAATGAATATCTTGTCCATATCTTGTAAACTTTCCTATCAAGAGTAGGAGATTCACAGAATAGGGGCCCTCTGATTCATACAGGGGCCCTCCACACACACCAAGGCATCTCCTCAGTCAATTTCAGGGTGAACGATTTCTTCATATCTTGCAAAATTTCCATGCAAGACTTGCATACTTCACATGAATACACCCTACTCTCATGTTTCTCATCTTGGGATCATGATCCTAACAGGTTAACCAGTGAAAACAAACATAAGCATTCCATTTCACTCAAGAATTCAACCATTATTTACATACATTCACATTTCCATTTAAACCATTAAACACTAGATTTATATTACTAAACCTACATCATACATGTCAAGTTGAATCAATTATTTGTTTAGGGAATATCAACAATTGAATGACTAAGAGAGGTCGCCTTTCCTCCCAACCTTAGGCTATGTTGCAATGTGCCTTCATACAACATGCCACTCCTATGCCAATCCATGATATCACAAGGGGATTGAATCAATTGGTTCTCATATTTAGAATGGTTGAGGAAGGTTACTCTCCTTCCTCCACTGGAAAAAACAAAAGTTTCCCTCTCACCCCCCCCCCCGANTTATTTTCTTTACAGTCCCTCAATGACCTCCCCTTACCAATGTCAGTTTCCTTCTACTAGGTACCAAGCTCCAGTCTTCTGTTTCTCTAGTATGGATCTGGGTCTTTTCTATTCCAGGGTGACCATTAATATTTTGGATAAGATTTCTATTTACCTCAAGAAAACCTTTCCAATTCCTTCTTCTACTCAGTTCTATGCCAGTGAACACCTCTTTTCATTGCACCCTCTATTTGTGAGTCTATTTCTCACTTGTTGTCACTATCTATTCCATCGTTCTTTCCTCATCTCCTATTCTTCTGTGTGCCTATCTGTGTCTACTACTCTCCTCATTCTTTTTCCTATTTCCCTTTTGTTCCTCCTCTTTTTTTCCGTTCTTCTCCACACATCTCGTATATGGGGTGATGTTTTCCACCTTTGGTCTCTTCCTCCTTCCAATCCTTGGGATTCTCGTGGATTCTATTAGACATGACCTCCTGTCAGGGATCTAGATTCAAAGGGGCAATCCAATGAATTTCCTTCTATCAGGTTTTTCATTTGACCCTTTCCTATTCAAGAGATTAAGTCTGTCAGTGGTTATAACTTCTTCAACCACCAATCCTTCTTATCATAACTGGTCATGTGGCTCCATGCAATTTCAAGTACGTTGGCAGGTGTGTATTTATGTATTGCAAGTATATGTTGGATTGCTAAGAAATATTTATATTTTCTTTAATGAAACCTTTAAAATTCCACCTCAACAAATCCACCTCATCAAGTCCACTTCACCAACCATCTCACCAATCCCACTTCATCAATTCCCACTTGTAATATCATGGCCATTACTTCAAGGATTTCTCCTCTTAGTCAGTTGTCTGGTGTTTTTCATTAATCAAAACATAATTACAAGCTTCATAATCACATTATATGAAATCTTAGCATAATTACAACCATGGGGAAAGACAAGGTGATGCATTC
>ML776588.1:947951-974051 GCA_009831015.1 Picea engelmannii | reverse complement strand
ATATATATATATATATATATATATATATATATATATATATATATATATGTGGGTATGCCACTCTCATGGCATTCTCCAGGTCCCATGTAGCCTCATCTGCTCGAAAGTGCTTCCATTGCACCTTGACCTACATGATGGATCAGTTCTAGAGCATTGTTTCTCTCATGTCTAGGATGCATTGAGGTTTAGGATGTAATTCTCCCTCTGGTTCCACTCGTATCACAGTCCAATCAATAACATGATTAGAATCATGAACATATTTCTTTAGAAAAGACACATGGAACACATTATGAACACTAACAATAGGTGGTAATACACGTCAATATGCTACTGGTCCCACTCTTTCTAGGACTTCAAACAATCCACAATAATGGGGTGTGAACTTAGCACAAGTCCCCATCCTTAGGGAACGTTTCTTGGGTTTTACCCTGCGATACACATGATATCCCACCTTGAACTCTTTTTGAGTTCTTTTGTTGTCCGCATAACTATTTTTTCTATCTTGGGCCACTTTCAAATTCTGTCTTATCTGGACCATAGCCTGTTCCATTTCATTTAGAAATTCTGGTCCAAGTGTGATCTTTTCCACTGGACTGTCCTAGTTGACTGGAAATTTACACTTTCTTCCATACATAGCCTCAAATGGACTCATCTTTAGTGATTCATGATACCCATTGTTATAGGAAAATTCTACCAGGGGTAGATACTCTTCCCACTACTTGGGCTGATGCATGACATGTATCCTCAACATGTCCTCTAGCACTTTGTTTACCCTTTCGTTCTGACCATTTTTCTAAGGATGGTAGGCCATGATAAACACCAAATGTGTTCCCAAGCCCACAAACAAGCTTTTCCAAAAAAATGAGGTGAACTTAGCATCTCTGTCTGAGATTATGGTGTTGGGAAAACCATGCAATTTAAAAATTTCCTCCATAAAATTGTTAGCAACATCTATGGCCTTAAAAGTAGATTTAATAGGAATGAAGTGAGTTTTCTTGCTTATATTATCCACTACTACCATGATTGCATCATGTTGTTTAACTATCCTTGGCAACCCAGTAATAAAATCCATGGAAAGTGTCTCCCATTTCCACTCTGGAATTGGCGAAGGCTGCAATAATCCTACAAGATGTTTATGCTCAAATTTCACCTGCTGACATTCCAAGCACTTGGAAAGGTGTTTTGCAATGTTTTGCTTCATTCTAGGCTAATAATATAATTTCATTATTGGTGTTACCATTCTATGGTAATGAGGATGACCTACATAGGGTCTCCTATGGAAATAATCCATAATCATGTGCCTCAACGCTGCTGAACTCAACACATATAGCGTGTTGTTTTACATCAACAGATTATCAACCCCAATCTAATATCCTTCATATTTTCTCTCCCTGGGTTCTTTTTGCAACTCTTCTATCATCTAATTGGAGAACTTGTCTTCTTGTGAGAGGCTTTTGATCCTTTGTTGGATCTCATATTCTCCCACACTTTCTGCTACTAAGTGTATAATCTGCACACTTCATCTGAGTGTGTCTGCCACTCTATTCGCTTTCCCCTTTATGTGTTTGATTTCAAAATCAAACTCACTAATCAGTGCCATTCATCTGACATGTCTATCATTTAACCTCGTCTGATAAACAAAATACATACTTCAGACCATAATGGTCAGTCATCAAGACAAACATACTTCCAAGTAAGTAATGCCTCCACATTTTCAATGCATGCACAATTACTGCGAGATCCAAATTGTGAGTGACATAATTTTTCCCGTGCTCATTTAATTTTTGTGATTCATAACTGATCAATTGCCCCTCCTGTTAGCGACATTTTTGTCTTGGGCTCAGAAATACCCAGGTCTGCAGGTTACATGGGAAGCGCCCCAATGCAATGCGGGAGAATCTCTTTTCCGATCAGAAGTCAAGCGAGCGGGCGAAGTTTTGATGTCAGTAGTCGAGATCCACCTACAAAACTAATCGACGTGCATCGGGATTTCGGGGCTGCCAAGTTGCCCGGGATTTAGCACGAAGGATAGCGCCAATGGTTCAAGGAAAATCTAGGTCTTCCGATCCAGTTGGGATAGGTGGCAGTCGATCGACGTATTGGGGATCAGTGTTTCGGGAGACGAGGAGCCTCCCATTCTTTACAGCTGAAATTGCCGATCGACGAAACGCCGAAAGCACCTTTGGAGCCAAGCCCACGATCCCAAAACCAGGTCACATCAAGCGAGTTTGTAAATGGGGACAACCCCCCTTTTATAATAGCGAATACTATTTAGGCCGTTCATCTGAAGGGCGCGTGACACACATCCGTTTCACGTCGACATTCAGAAGTTCAAGGGGTAAGCGCACCTCGTCTTTGCACCTCCCGAAACCTCGAATCCCGAAACGCTGAAAACGCCCAGAATTAGGCTCATGGTTTTAGCGCCTGGTCACAAAGGAGCAGGCCTAAAGGAGGGGTGCTACTGTTTATCATTCGACGAGACGGGCCCGCAGTATTGCTGAATCAGTTCAGAACCATCATATTAGTGGGGGGACACGTGGCGATCGTTAGGTTCTCCTGGCATTTCGCCCATCACGATTTTGAAGAAAGAAGACTTGCTCCTTCATATCCACGAACCCCAAAATGCCGAAAGCACTCTGGAAGATAGACGTAGGGTCACGGCCCGTGGTCACTTGAGAAAGTAAAAGGGACTGTACAAAGGAGAGGCCAAAAGCGCTGAGTTGAGTTTCAGAAGGGGGCATTGTGTTCTCCAGATGCTGGTTCGACGTAATCTAGATCCCGATACCTGCTGGGAATGAATGAAGAAGAAAGAGGCTGGTTGAAACCTCCTCTCACTCATTAATTGCAAAGTATGGGTGTCCTAACCGAAAGCCTGCCTGAGATGGTATTTTTTACTGGTTCTTTTCATGGAATCCACGTTGAGTCCTCGACTCGCCAGGAAAGCCTGCGCATGCTAATTCAACATTTAAGGGCTTAGCTACCCCCTGGTGTGAGCCATGCAGAATTATGGTGGCGTATGACAGAGGAGTGTAGGCTAGATTTGATTGAAGAGACTCCTCGTCCCGAAAGTCCAGTAGGCCTCTATTGGGCAAATGTTTAGGAGTATATGTACTTAGTTTTGATATTTTTCAAGCTATCGATGGTAGAGCGAAGCTCCCGATGGTAATGTTTTAACAAAAGCTCTAGTTCTTTGGTTATGCATCTGTATGTAATATTTCTTGTTTAATGAAAGACAGTTTCCCTATTCCATCTAGTTTTCATCTCATACTGAGGGAGTTCATGATTGAATGATTCACATGAATTATTGCAGTTGTGTTATGATAAAGGTTTTATTGTGGCACTATTGTATTCTCTGGTTTTCTGCGTTTGAATGTAAGAAGATATCACGTTTAAATGCATTCTCCTACAGTGTGCTAGAAACCTGATGTTGACAATAGAACTTTGCATCTCTCTGATACAAGTCTTCCCCCTACTCACCCTTACTACAACTCATTGTCTGAAGTATGTTCAATACCTCACCTGCCCATGCATGCTTGACCTAGTTTCGGAGTTGAAAAAATATCGTCCGAGTTTACTTCCATTCGATCACCCCTTTCATACACAAATCGTGACATAAACTGATGGGCGTCGGGCTCTACTCCTGCTGCAATTCAGGAGTGACTTCCGTCGCCAACATTTCTGGCGCCGTTGCCGGGGACAAAGTTGAAAATATTCCCTGGGATTGAACGACATTGAGCTTCTGATTCTGAAGGTGCATCAGGCATCAGAGCCCTTGAATATTTCTACTGTGCACCTGGCGAATCCATTGTGACGACTCCATTGTGGCGAACCTGCCGTGTCAATTGTGGCTTTCAGGGGAAGACACACGCGGTCCCATCCACAGCTGCCTCTAGCTACACCTGAGACTGATCGAGAGGTGGTCCTTGGAAAAGGAAAGGCCTCTGACGGAGAAGCTATCGCCGCTGAACCAGGTAATTCACCATCTCCTTCTGTAAGAACTCCATTTTCTCCTCCTCAGTTTCCTAGCAGACCGCTTTCTGAAGTTTCTCGTTTCCTAAATTTCGAGAGTGTTCCTGTTGAGGTTTCCCCCCCTATTCCGGGATTAGAAGGAGAAATCCTTGTCACTCCCATTTCTCTTGAAGCTGCACCTTGGCGTAGACCCAGGACCACAGAAGATTTCCCCAATCTTGGCTTTACCGCTCCTCCTCTTGTTACTGTTGCCGCTTCTGCGTGAAGGGAAACATCAACCGACTTAAGCTCACTAGCCTTCTCCCTAAATCCCCTATTGTTTCCCACTCCCCTTAGAAGCTCATCCCCAGTATCCCCTTTTCGAGCTCCTTCTCCTTCGAGTTCTCCTCCACACAATATCCCTATGGCAAGAGCAAATCCCCCTATGACCAGAATGGAGGCCATTATAGCCGCTAGGTATTGTCCCCTTGTGCTACCACAACCTCTCAATGCCCTCCCAACATATGGTTACCTCAAGCAGCTGCCCAAGTTTACAGGTGAGGGGGACATAACTACAGAAGAACACCTAGAAGCCTTTTACCATTTCACTGATGATAATGTCATCATGCATGCAGACATATGGATGAGGATTTTTGTCCATAGCCTTCAAGGCGAGGCTAGGAAATGGTTCAAGGCCCTGCCTCCTGGATCTATTGATGGGATAGAAGCTTTAGATAATGCCTTTTTGAGACAGTGGGGAGATAAAAAAGACTTCATGTATTACATGACAGAGTTTGGGTCTTTGAAGAGAAAGGAAGGAGAGTCTGTCTCTGAATTCTCCAAGAGATTTAATAAAATGTACAACAAAATCCCTGTTGAGATAAAACCCTCTGAAGATTCTGCAAAGATCACTTATGCTAGCGCCTTTGATCCCGATTTCTGCCTCCTTTTGAGGGAAAGAAGAGCCACTACTCTGGCCCATATGCAAGATGCAGCCGTGGAGGTAGAATCTAATATATTGGTTGTTGACCGACTCAGGAACACTGCTGGTAGAAACATATCCATGCAGAGGCTTGAAGCTTCCTCATCCAGCTCCTCTCCCCTGCCCCTTCAGACAGATGAGACAGCTAGAATACTAAAGTCACTTTCTGCAAGAATGGAAAGGTGGGAGTTAGAAGGGAAGCCCATGTACAGAAATCCCCAGAATGCTAATGGTAGAGGTTTCAGGAGACTTGATATCAATGGACCACGGGCCTTCCCAAGGGAACAAAGGGAAAAAGACAGAGAAGATCAAAGGATTCAAACCCCTATCCAAAATAACCTGGTTACTCATGAGGGAGGGGAGGAGATAGACGAATTCGACCCCAAAATTCATTGTGTTGAAGAAGCTCCTCCTTTTCCCCATTTGACTCAGTCTGCATATGAAAAATCCCTGATGAACATCCAAATCCATGAGTTAGGTAAGGGAGAAAGGGCCGGTCACACCTCTAATAGATACAATCTCAGGTCAAGAAAGAAAGAAGGAGACTTTGATAGCCAAGACCAACCCCTCATAGAAGATAGGCCTACTAAATCCGCAGCAGCCACTACCAAAGAAAAGAAAACTCATAGTGCTTTGCCGGTAGCCAAGGAGCCTGTCACTGAGGTAAGGGAAGCTCCTAAGTCTATCCCCTCCTTCAATTTTGAGCATGAGATTCAGAAGATTAGAATTCCTGTACCCCTATCTGAACTCGTTAAAAATGAAGATTTCAAAAGGTCCCTGTCCAAGTTGCTACAATCTGTGTCCCCCCAGCCTCCCTCTGACTCAGTGAACCTTTAAGATCAAAAGCCAACAGTTGTCCTAGGGCCCATGGTAGAAGATAGAGATGATTCATCCCCTCCCTTCTACACATCCTTGAATATACATGATAAAGTGCTGCATAACTGCCTCATGGATTCAGGGACTTCCCATAACCTTATGCCCAAAATAGTAATGGAAGAATTGGGACTGGAGGTGACAAAATCTTATCATGATTTGGACTCTTTCGATTCAAGAAGAGTGTAGTGTCTAGGAGTCATCAAAGACCTGGTGGTTTCTTTGTTTCAGCTTCCCATGAAGAGTGTGGTCATGGATATTGTGGTAGTTGACGTTCCCCCCAAATTTGGCATGCTGTTGTCTAGATCTTGGATTAAAAATATTGGGGGAACATTACAGATGGATCTCGCGTATGCCACCATTCCAGTATTTGGAGGGGAACAAAGGAGGTTATATAGAGAAGCTCAGTTGGCCTACATTGTTAGTGACGAAGCAAATCCCACCAATCACCCCATCTTTGCACTTGACACCGACTTGGGGTCTAGCTTATTGCAGCTCATTGATGCTCCTGAAGACCCTTTCCAAGTCAGAAAGCAACCCAGTCTTGATTATCCGATTCCCCCTCCAACCCCCTCCGTGTGGAAGATGTTTTTCGACGGAGCTTCTTCTAGCGAAGGCGCTGGCGCTGGGGTGGTTTTCATATCGCCTTGTCAAGAGGCCATATCCCTGTCATACAAGCTGGAATTCGAAACCACCAACAATGTGGCGGAGTATGAAGCTCTTGTTCTAGGTATGAGGGCCGCAAAGGAAATGGGAATTAAAGAAATAGCAATATTTGGAGATGCTGAGTTGATTATCCAGCAAGTCAGAAATGCTTATCGTGCTAATAATACCCGGCTCAGGAATTATAGAAATGAGGTATGGGACCTGATTGACAATTTCTTCTTGGCCTTTAACATTTCTTTTATTCCGAGGGGGGAGAATACTTCAGCTGATTCTTTAGCTGTCTCAGCTAGTTTGCTCAAAGTTCCTCTGCTGCCTATGGTCAAATATGATGTTGAAATAAGATATAGGTCCTTTGTACCGGATAACGTCAAGCATTGGAAGGTATTTGAAGATGACCTGGAAATCGAAAAATTTCTCCAATCTGTTGATGAATTTTCTGCGTTGCACATTGATCAGTATCCCGACCCGGAAGGTGACCCTCACCCTGAGGTGTTTTTAAATAAAATTGTTAATCACCAGATTATCCAGCTGCCTAGAAATCACATTCCGAGGGGACTAATCCCTTTAGAAAGATTGTTCGATGGGAATGATGTGGCCGTAAAGGGCAAGGTTTCAAATGAATATGCTGATACAACCGAATGCAACATTGGCACACAGGAGGAGCCTAGGTTTGTCAAATTATCAAGCAGTTTGACCAGAGAAAAGAGGGCCGAATATACTGAGTTGATGAGAGAGTTTGTTGATGTGTTTGCATGGTCATACGAGGACCTTAAAACATATGACACATCCATCATTGAACACAAGATCCCATTGAAGGAAGAAGCTAGGCCATTTAGGGAGAAGCTAAGACATATAAATCCCATGTTGCTGCCTATCATGGAGAAAGAAATGAAGAAGTTGCTAGAGGCCCAGATTATCATCCCCTTGAGATATTCCGAATGGATGGCCAATTTGGTTCCGGTGAGGAAGAGAAGTGGAGAAATCAGGCTTTGTGTCGATTTCAGGAACCTGAACAAGAGCTCAAAGAAAGAAAATTACCCCTACCTAAGATGGAGCACATACTGCAGAGGGTAACTGGTGCATCCAGGATATCCATGATCGATGGGTTTTCTAGCTATAATCAGATATCGGTCATGCCCGAGGATAGGGAAAAGACAACCTTCACCACTCCTTGGGGCACATTCATGTATGCCAAAATGACTTTTGGATTAATGAATGCAGGAGCAACATTTCAGCGAGCCATGGACATAGCCTTCATTGGGGAGAAGGACCAGTTTGTGGTAATCTATCTAGATGGCATCATGGTCTTTTCTAGGTCAGACAAGGAGCACCGCTGCCACTTGAGGAAAGTTTTTCTGAAGTGTCGGAGGTTTGGCTTATCCCTAAACCCCAAGAAATATTTGTTTTCTATGAAGGAGGGGAAGTTATTAGGCCATATAGTATCAACAGAGGGAGTGAGGATTGATCCTAGCAGGGTAGAGGCAATTCAAAAATTGTCACTTCCTAGATCCAAGAAGGAAGTTCAGGCCTTTTTGGGGAAGATTAATTTCTTGAGGAGATTCGTCTCAAATTTTGCTGAGTTGGTGAAACACATCACAACCATGCTCAGGAAGGGAAATGAAGTGAAATGGACCGCTAAACCCAGGGAATATTTTATCCAAATAAAAAGGGCATTGACTGAGGCACCTGTGCCGATCAGTCCTGACTATTCCAAAGAGTTCCTAATTTTCTCTTTTGCTTCTTTTGATACAGTAGTGGCGGTCTTGTTGCAGAAAAATAAGGAAGGGCAAGAACAACCCATTGCCTTCTTCAGCAAGGCATTAAGAGATGCAGAGATCAGGTATGAAATCATGGAAAAACAAGCCTATGCCTTAGTGAAAGCTCTCAAATCTTTCAGAGTCTATGTCTTGCACTCAAAAGTAACTACATACGTTCCTTCGGCTTATGTGAAGGACATCCTTGTGCAGCCCGATATAGATGGGAGAAGAGGTAGATGGATCGCTAGAATCCTGGAATTTGACTTGGAAATAAAGCCCAACAATTTGGTTAAGGGGAAAGGTTTAGCCAAGCCACTGGCTGAATCCAATTACGAAGCCTTGGGCGTTAGTTTCATCAATACCTGCTCAGGAATTCAGCAAGCTGAGTTGCCCAGTCAACGCTCTCAGGAAGGTGTATTGCTGGCAGAGTGTGCTTCGTATCGTGACATTTTGTACTTTCTGCGGGAGTTGAAGCCCCTTGATGGAATGTGTAAAAGTAAGGCAAGAGCTTTGAAGCTCAAGGCAGTCAGATATTGCCTCATTGGGCAAGTTTTATACTGGAGAGACCCTCTAGGAGTGCTGCTGAGATGTCTGAACCCACCAGAAGCCCATAAAGTTATGTTTGATTTCCACAGAGGCCTTTGTGGGGGGCATCATTTCTGGAAGACCACAGATCATAAAATCCTCAGGGATGGGTATTACTAGCCCACTTTATTCGTTGATGTCAGCAGATAAATTAGGGCCCGCATCAAATGCCAAAAGTTCTCAGGGAAACAGTAGCTTGGGCCACTACCACTGAATCCTGTGATAGCTTCAACACCTTTTCAACAGTGGGGGCTAGACTTTATCGGGGAAATTCATCCTCCCTCAAGTGGCCAACACAGATGGATCATGACCGCAACAGATTATTTCACCAAGTGGATAGAAGCGGCCCCCACCAGAGGTACATCCCGCAAAGTAATTATCAACTTCCTGGAGGATATCATAGCTAGATTTGGATGTCCTAGCAAGATCGTCACTGATAATGCTTCTTCTTTCAAATCTGAGCCTCTCATTAAGTTCTGTGAGCAGTTCCATATCTCGCTAATTCACTCCACCCCCTACTATCCCCAGGGCAATGGTTTAGCAGAGTCCTCCAACAAGGGCCTGATAAGGATCATCAAAATACTATTGGAGGACAACAAAAGGGCCTGGGATTCGAAGTTGAAATTTTCTTTATGGGCTGATCGAGTGACAAAGAAGAAATCCCTGGGCACCTCTCCTTTTCAGCTGGTTTACGGAGCAGAGGCAGTTTCTCCCACTCAGCTCGCTTTACCTATGGCAAAGTTCTTTCAAGATTATGAAGGAGAGCCAGATCATATGATCAGAAGGATTTATCATATAGTAGAAGTACAACAGATCAGGGAACAGGTGAGGGACACAACTCATAGCCATCAACAAAGGGTCAAACAAGCTTTTGACAAGAAGGTCAGGAAGAAGGAATTCAAGATCGGGGATTTGGTACTTAAGTGGGATGCACCCAGACATGATAAGGGAAAACATAGCAAGTTTGACGCCCTCTGGATTGGCCCCTTCAAAATCTCTGAGGTCTTCTCAGACTACACGTACCAGTTGCACGATCTGGAGGGTGAAGAGGTTTTCAATAGCCCAGTAAATGGGCATTTTCTGAAGAAATGTTTTGTTTGAGCCTTAGACGGCTCCTTTGTTTGTAAATACCGTCCTTTAGTTCTTTGTTCATTTTCTGTTTGTATATTTTCGGCTTAGTAAATGACTCCATAGCCCAATAGCAAGGCACTGAAACTGCATAATGAGTTATTAGAGCATCACAGGGATGACTCTATCCCCCATGGAGCCTAATGTTAGTGACATTATTTGTCTTGGGCTCAAAAATACCCAGGTCTGCAGGTTACACGGGAAGCGCCCCAGCACAGCGCGGGATAATCTCTTTTCCGATCACAAGTCAAGCGAGTGGGCGAAGTTTTGATGTCAGCAGCCAAGATCCACCTACAAAACTGATCGACGTGCATCGGGATTTCCGGGCTGCCAAGTTGCCCGGGATTTAGTCGGCGTATCGGGGATCGGTGTTTCGGGAGACGAGGAGCCTCCCATTCTTTACAGCTGAAATTGCCGATCGACGAAACGCCGAAAGAACCTTTGGAGCCAAGCCCACGATCCCAGCACCAGGTCACATCAAGCGAGCCTGTAAATGGGGACAACCCCCCTTTTATAATAGCATATACTATCTGGGTCGTTCATCTGAAGGGCGCGCGACGCACATCCATGTCACTTCGACATTCAGAAGTTCAAGGGGTAAGCGCACCTCGTCTTTGCACCTCCCGAAACCTCGAATCCCGAAACGCCGAAAACGCCTAGAATTAGGCTCATGGTTTTGGCGCCTGGTCACAAAGGAGCAGGCCTAAAGGAGGGGCGCTAATGTTTATCATTCAATGAGATGGGCCTGCAGTATTTCCGAATCATTTCAGAACCATCAGATCAGTGGGGGGACGCGTGGCGACCGTTAGGTTCTCCTGGCATTTCGCCCATCGCGATTTCGAAGAAAGAAGACTTGCTCCTTCATATCCATGAACCCCGAAACGTCGAAAGCACTCTGGAAGATAGACGTAGGGTCACGGCCTGTGGTCACTTGAGAAAGTAAAAGGGACTGTACAAAGGGGAGGCCAAAGCGTTGAGTTGAGTTTCAGAAGGGGGCATTGTGTTCTCCAGATGCCGGTTCGATGTAATCTATATTCCGATACCTACTGGGAATGAATGAAGAAGAAAGAGGGTGGTTGAAACCTCCCCTCACTCATTAATTGCAAATTATGGGTGTCCCGGCCGAAAGCCTGCCTGAGAGGGTCTTTTGTACTGGTTCTTTTCATGGAAGTCACGCCGAGTCCTCGACTCACCAGGAAAGCCTGCACACGCTAATTCAACATTTAAGGGCTCAACTACCCCTTGGCGCAAGCCATGCAGAATTAAGGTGGTGTATGACAGAGGAGTGTAGGCCAGATTTGATTGAAGAGACTCCTCGTCCCGAAAGTCCAGTAGGCCTCTGTTGGGAAAATGTTTAGGAGTATATGTACTTAGTTTTGATATTTTTCAAGCTATCGATGGTAGAGAGAAGCTCCTGATGGTAATGTTTTAACAAACACTCTAGTTCTCTAGTTATGCATCTGTATGTAAGATTTCTTGTTTAATGAAAGAAAATTTCCCTATTCCATCTAGTTTTCATCTCATACTGAGGGAGTTCATGATTGACTGATTCACATGAATTATTGCAGTTGTGTTATGATAAAGGTTTTATTGTGGCACTATTGTATTCTCTGGTTTTCTGCGTTTGAATGTAAGAAGATCTCACGTTTAAATGAATTCTCCTACAGTGTGCTAGAAACCTGATGTTGACAATAGACCTTTGCATCTCTCTGATACAAGTCTTCCCCCTACTCACCCTTACTACAACTCACTGTCTGAAGTATGTCCAAGACCTCACCTGCCCATGCATGCCTGGCCTAGTTTCGGAGTTGAAACAATATCGTCCGAGTTTACTTCCATTCGATCACCCCTTTCATACACAAATCGTGACATAAACTGATGGGCATCGGGCTCTGCTCCTGTTGCAATCTAGGAGTGACTTCCGTCGCCAACACCTCCTACATAAGGATTCCACCGATTCCTTCTTTGCAAGCATCAATAAATACTAAGAAATTATTTTCAGGGTCTGCAATCTTCAAAACAAGGACATTGATCAAAAGGTGCTTCAACTATTGGAAGTTGGCTTCACACTCTGCTGACCATATACACTTTTTCCATTTTCTTTATAATGAGGTGATGGGGTGTCCAATATTGGAAAATCCCTTTATAAACCATCTATAATATCCAACAAATCCCATGAAAGAACTTACCTTTGTTACATTTAGAGGGGCATGCCAATCCATGATTTCTTTGATCTTCTTGGGATCTACTACCACTCCTTATGCTAAGATGGTGTGGCCTAAATATTGGTTTTCTCTTTGAAATAAATCACACTTGTTGAACTTAGCATATAACTGGTGATCTCTCAACACTTGTAGCACCATGCTGAGATTCTCTTCATGATCTTCTTTGGTCTTGGAATACACCAATATATCATCCACAAACACTAAAACAAACTTGTCTAGATATTTGTTGAGAACACTATTCATCAAGCACATGAAGGTAGTTGGTGCATTAGTAAGTTCGAATGAAACCTCCATGAACTCATATTGTCCATACCTTTTCTTAAAGGATGTCTTGTGAATGTCATCATCCTTAATTATAAATTGGTGATATCTCAATCTCAAATTAATCTTTGAGAAAATAACAACTTCTCTAAGCTAGTACAAAGAGATCATCAATCCTCTAGGAAGTGGATATTTATTCTTGATGGTCATCTTGTCCAACTGCATGTAGTCAATACATAGTCTTAGTGTACCATACTTATTCTTTACAAATAGGGATGGTGTTCCCCATGGGGAAACACTCCATGAACTCATTATTGTCCATACCTTTATCCAACATCTCCTTCAGTTGTACCTTTATCTCCACCAATTCTGGTGTGCTCATCATGTAGGGTACTTTTGATGTTAGTACAACTCCAAGAAAAATATCTATTGAAAAATCAAGACCTCTCTTGGGAGGTAGTCGAGGCGCCTCCTCTGAAAACACATCCTTAAACTCCCACAACACAGGGTGATCTTCATCCTTCAAGTCCTTGCCTTCTGCTAAGTTAAGCACTTGTATCACATATAAGGGGCACCCTTTTCTGCTAAATTTCTTAAGATGCAACACTGATATTTTCCTAACTGAAACTGGATTCTGAATGCCTTGCAAAACTCTTGTATTTCCTTTTTTTTCTTCACATTCCAAGGTTTTTTCATAACAATTCAATTTTTCCAAACACATCGTATGATCCAAACAATACATCGTATGATCCAAACAATACACCTAACAACACACCTAACAACACATCGTATGATCCAAACAATACACCAGTGTTTTTATGTGGAAACCCAAAGCAAGAGAAAATCACATAATGCTTTTTCTGATATGTCTTTAAGAATTATATTCATTGGAAGCACCAACTTCCTTTGTTTTCTAGCTGCAACTGGAAGGAGGCTCCAACCTGCTAGTTTCTCAGGGTACAACTTGAGGGAAGCTCCAAATCCCTAATCTTTGGCTACAACCAAAAGGAGGCTACAACCCCCTATGTTCTCTAGCTATAACCAGAAGGTGGCTACAACCACTTTTCCTTGCCCCATCCAACCACCCTGACATATAAGTAGAATGATGGAACCATTGTCACACTATCACTGTGAGATATATTGCTGTAAACCTTTACCAATCAACCTGCACCAAACAACCTGTACCAATAACATGAACCATGCATCAAACATGCATCAACTTGTACCTCAACCTGTACCATAAACAAGTGCATCAACCATGCACCAACCTATACCTCAACATTTAATTATCTTGTACCATAAACAAGTGCATCAACCATGCACCAACTTGTACCTCAAACTGTACCATCAACGAGTGCATCAACCATGCACCAAATATGTAGCAATAATGCATTAAATACACATAAACTATGACACATCAAGATGTTCCAACATCATCAACTATACACCTCATGTATGTGCCAAATCATCAACTACTTGTCTCAACCATGTACCCAACATGTAACTCAAACATATACCAATATAACCATCAAAATTTCTCTAGCAATACATCACACTATCCATAACCAAATACCATAAACCATTACATCAAACCATGTGCCACAACCTCATTGTTATATAACCTCTATCTGTAACATACCTCAACCAAAATCCCTCATCAATTTCATCATCCAAATTTGATTTGTAACTCTGTAATAGACCTAGTGTATATGATCACATACCTGAAAACCTTCCTTAACTTTAACAACAAGAGACTAGCATTTTATCAAACTTTACTTTAGTCTCACATGACTAATTTTGGATTAGTCAACAACCCTAACTTGCAATAATCATAATTATGTACCTGTAATGAATAAAGATTTGAAAATGGTACACAATGTTCTTCAGTATATTTTATGCAATTCCTCCATACTTCACTACTTGGAACCTCTCAGAAAAGGAGTTATAGAAAAAATGGCATACCTTGTTGAATTATGGCTTATTCTATAGAGAGAACTTGTAGAGCGTGACCCACATGGAATATTTGTTGCATGGATCTGAAAATTGTACAAAAAATACTAAATACTATACTCTAACCAATACATTTAGTCTTACTGAATTTGGATCTGTTATGAAGAATTTATGACATTTTTACCCGAAACACTTATTTTAGACTAGTTTCAAGACTAGACACAAACCCTATTTTCCACGGCGTGTAACTCCAACAATACAATGACCCACAAGTTGAAATTTGTATCACAACTACTTGGATATGTTTCCTCAGTGACCTCCCAATTTCACGGTCTGAATCATTCTAGAAAAAAAGTTATTGGGGAAATGGTGAGATGACTTGTAAATAACATACCTTAGAAAACATCATCAAAATAATTTATCCTCCCTTGAATTTGGGCCTTCTTTACTTCACCTTCCCTATGAATTTCGGCTTAGATATCCTTTGGTTACCTCAGTCACCTATAGATATTCAATATGCTCAAGTGTGATTAAAATGATAGAGCCTTGCCTCTTATTTATACTTTCATGTAGCTTCCTCAAGGAGTTACCTTTTAACCATATTAACCTACTTTCCTTATTTTAGGGTTAACCCACTTCTAATTTCTCCATTAACTTTATTATTTAAATAATTTATTTTGTATTCACTTTGAATTGTAGTACACTCATCACTTCATTTTATTATTTACCTTCTAAAATATCTTAAACTACTTTGACTATGACCTTTTGGGGCTTCTAGATGACTCATGAGGGTTCTCCAACTTCACATGGACATAACTCTCTAACCGTGAGGATTTATGTGACGTTCCACATACCACTAAAAATGGAATGACATGTAATATCCATATAGAATATTATTTCCTACAAATATATAAAATTTCATACAATTATCCATCAAACAAACTTGGGTCCATTACCTTAACTTGGGTTCTCCAACTTCTCATGGCCATAAATCTCTAACCGTGAGGAGTTATATGACGTTCCACATACCACCAGAAATGGAATGAAATGTAATATCCATCTAGAATAGTATTACCTTCAAATATATTAAAAATCATACCATTATACATGAAACAACCTTGGGTCCATTACCCAAACCTTTGTGCTACCATAATTCACTATCAGACTTTCTCCAAGGGTTGACATCAATAACTAAGGTTGGAAATCAATCTAGAATATCACTCTCCAATGGTTGACATCAATTACAACCAACAATCCATACCAACTATCCATCAACCTAATCCAACTTTTTGACAAAAAACACTAATCGGATCAACAAGGAGGAAGACCGACCATTGATCACAGAATGGATCAACAATGATCCATTGAAAATGATATCTTTTGGACCACAAAAATAACCTTGGAAATCACACTAAATAATGTCTAAAAATGGAGATCTTGTTGTCCATCGGGAGAGGATATCAACGGCTCTCATGAAATTATAGGTGACTAACTAAAACATGAGTAAATAGAAAGGCACCCCCCCACAATGCCAACATGTGTTATAAAGGAAAGACACATGTAAAATTATTGTTTATTACAACCCCCCTGCCTCGAGATCCAACTCAAGGGTCTATCCCCTTGCAATAAATCCCATGTTCCCACATGCTTGGTTCTATTCACATTGAGCTAACTCAAGTAATAAAGAAAAATAAGCCCAGGGGATTATACTCAGTGCAAATATTTTCAATGATAGAGAGTGCTCTAGTCGGCTCGAAGAGCCATTTGCGTCTGCACCGAACATAATAAATATCCCCATAAATTAGTTAGAAATATATATATATATATATATATATATATATATATATATATATATATATATATATATATATATATATATATATATATATATATATATATATAATTGACATTGATGAGAAATTAGAGTGTGTATGCGGGAGTGTAGAGCGAATTAGAAGACTTGAAGAGGATCTAAGTTAATATAGTCGGATGTGAATAGAGTTGATGCGAGTGTACAAAGATCTGATAAAATCATGGTTACGATGGTGTGATGGTGTTCTGGCTTGAAGATTAGCTTCTGAGCATAAGTATATTATCCTAAGTTATGGACATTGCACTTGCAGGGTTATGATTATTACAGAAATATGAAGTGAACGTTTTGCAAATGATGTGATGTTCATTCTAGCTTTATTGAGGGGTTGAATGGTGGCATATTTATTTGGATATTTCAATTGCCTGAATATGATCCTCGTAGTAATATGAACTAGTGAACATAAGGAGCTCTATATTGTAGATACATTTTGAAATTTTTTGTAGGAGCACTGTCTTGGTAGAAATATTTTTTGTTTGACAGTAAGAATGTAGAGGAATACATTGCATAAGATCTGATCCTTTCATGAGAGCTCTGTACAGAAACAAATTTGTTCTTGATATTTTAGAAAGGCTGTTTTAGATTAAAAAGGATAAGTTGAATGCAACTCAAAATTTTAGTGAACAAATGCAAAAATAAGGGTGGCAGTGTGGAGCAAAGAATGATTGAGTCAGTTCTCAATTAACATGTTGGTGCCTAAAGTCATTGAGTTGGTTCTCAAGAGGATTGGTGTCCTCATGTGTTTGTAGGTTGGTGCCTAAATATGATTGGTGTCCTCATCCATTTGCAGGTTGGTGCTTGTTTGCAGGTTGATTCCTGACTTATGAGTTGGTGCACATAATAGGATTGGTATCCTCATCTACTTGTAGGTTGGTGCCTATAGAGGACTGGTGTCATCATTGATAGTTATTCCTACATGAATTGATATTCATTTATAAATTTTTTTAAGGTCTTCACAATCTTGGTTTCCACCTCTATATTTGTAAATGTGTTGAATATTGTCTGTGATTATGATGAATACATTTATGGTATAACTGAATGCAAGTATAAATCCTAACTATTTTTCAAAATCAGATCAACATAAAAAGTAATAAAAGTATACAAGACTGATTCACCCCCCTCTCAGTACTATTGAACATTTCAACAATTGGTATCAAAGAAGGTTCCTTTAGTAACAGTCTAACCATTGGAAATTAGATTCCAATAGATCACATGGATCAACATGAGAGATTATCCTTAAGCAAATTTCCATACTTTGATGGAACATATTATGCCTTATGGAGCATCAGAATGGGAGTATATATGCAGTCACTAGGATATGACGTATGGGAATCAATCAATAATGGTTATGAAAATCCAACAAATTCAATTTTTGACATAGGTGCAAAGAATCTCAGTGACAATAACTCAAAAGCAATGAATGTAATTTTGGAAGGATTACCAAAATCAGAATTCACCAAAGTTATGCACTGGAACTGAACCAAGGAAGATTATGCACTGGCACTGAACCAAGGAACATCCCACTACAAAGAACCAAGGAAGAACCCAAGATTTATGCTATGGCACTGAACATCCCACTGAAGGAAATGAGAAAACCAATGAAGCAAACCCTAATAAGAACAAGCCAACTGTCCTACGTAGGAAGAATGAATCCAGAAAGGTGATGACATTAAGAATACCTACTATGAACATGTATGAATATCTCTTTCTTGGTTTTTCATGCAACAATTTTGGACATAAGGAAATAGACTGCAGAGCATATCCAAGAAATGACCAAAGAATAAATGGAAGCATGCACAATGATCCAAGAATTAATTATGTGAATAACAAAGTAAAAAATATTGTTGACAATAGAAACAAGAATTTATTTTCTCCACTGTTTAACTATGATATTGAATGTTATGCATTCCATAATTTTGGCCACAAATCTCAGGATTGAAAAATTTGGATACATGCCCCTGTTGACCAACAAACTGATGTCAACAATACCATCAAAGTCTAGAGGAATAAACAAGAGAATAATTCTTAGGAAGAATTTCATTTAGCAATGCATTCTCAAAACAAAGAAATCTATTGGTACATAGAAAATGGATGCTCAAGGCGTATGACTGGTGGTAAAAACAAATTTCTTATTCTAAAGAGAGAGAAAGGAGGAAGTGTTTCATTTGGAGATAATAAATCTTCCAAGATAACGGGGAAAGGTAAAGTCAACCTTGGAAGTCAGAAAGCCACAACAGAAAATGTTCTTCTAGTTGAAGATTTAAAGCATGACCTTCTAAGTGTCATCCAACTATGTGACCAGGCACACACACTCCTATTTAACTCCTAGGAATGCAAAATAAGAAAGAAGACACTGGAAATTTGGTAGCAACAATAATCATAACTCCAAACAATGTATATATTCTAAATAAAATTGGAAGAGAAGTATGTTATTTTGGAAAAACAAATGAAAGATGGTTATGGCATAAGAGAATGGTACATTTAATCTTTTACAAATTAGTCAAGGTCAGTAACAACCAAGAAATAAGAGGCATGCCAAAAATCATCAGGCCCTCAAACCCATTTTGTAAACATTGTCAACATGGGAAACAAACAAGAGTGAGATTCAAAACCAAGGAATATTCAACTTCAAGACCATATGAACTCAACCACACTGATCTTTGTGGGCCAACCAAATCATAAAGTATGCAAGGCAACAATTAATTCATATTTTTCATTGATTATTACACAAGAATGACTTGGGTAGCCTTTCTCAAGCATAAATCAGAATCCTTTGGGAATTTTAAAGCATTTAAAACATTAGTTAAAAATGAAATAGACTTGGAGATCAAATGCCTAAGGTCAGATAATGGAGGATAATTCACCTCAGAAAAGTTTAATGAATTTGATGAAGATCATGGAATAAGAAGACACTTCTTAGCTGCAAGAACTCCTCAACAAAATGGAATGACTGAAAGTAAAAATAGGATTGTACAAGAAATGGCTAGAACTATACTAAATCAAGTGAAATTTTTAGATATATTTTGGAGGGATGCAGTCTATAGAAATTTCTATATTCTGAATAGAGCACAACTCCGAGCTATTAGTGACAAAAATCCATATGAAATGTGGAAAGGCAGGCCAACAAATGTGAAACACCTTAAAAATTTTGGAAGAAAATGCTACATAAAACCTTGGCAAGTTTGACTCTGGATGTGATGAAGTTGTTTTCCTTGGATACTCCTCTCAAACAAATATTACAGGTGTTTAAATATGAGATTATAATTTGTTTTTGAAATTGCAAATGTAATAGTGGGTGATGAAAAGCATGGAAGGATCAAGATGCAAACAAATGAACAACTGACAATAACAAGATATAGTGACAAAGATAAATATAATGAGGAAGATAATGTGGAGGAAGAAGAAGAAGAGAAATAATATAAGGAAGATAACGAAGAAGAAGAAGAAGAGGAAGCTCCTAGAAATGACACAAAGACTCCCTCGAGATATGTTCAAAAGAACCATCATGAAGAACTGATTCTTGGAGAAAACAACAAAGGTGTCGAAACAAGAAGACAATTGATAAGATCACCAGAACATGCAAATATGTCTTTACTGTTTAAAATAGAACCCAATAACTTCGAGGAAGCTAGTAGAGATAAAACAAAATGGGTTAATGCTATGAATGGATAATTAGATCAAATTGAGAAAAATGAAACCTCAGAGCTAGTTCATAGACCAAAAGATAAGAATGCAATTGGAACCAAGTGCGTTTTTAAGAAAAAACTAAATGATGATGGTCAATTAGTGAGAAATTAGGTAAGGCTTGTATGTAAAGGATGTGCTCAACTTGAATGGGTAGACTTTGATGACACTTTTTCTCCAGTATCTAGGCTAGAAGCCATTATAATCTTTCTAGCATTTTCAAGCTACAAGAGTATCAAATTCTATCAAATGGATGTTAAATATGCATTTCTAAATCGAAATTTGGAAGAGGAAGTATTCATTGAAAAACTTGGGGGATTTTAGTTGCCATAAAATCAAGACTATGTGTGAAAAATTAAGAAATCCCTCTATGGTATGAAGCAAGCACCTAGAGCATGGCACTCAAGGCTTGATAAGTACCTACAACAACAAGGATTCAAGAGAGGAAGTGTAGAAAACAAATATTTACATCAAAGAAGAAAATGGAAATATGATTATCATTGTGGTATATGTAGATGATATCATCTTTGGAAGTGACTTTGATGATTTGATTCAAAGGTTCTCAAAGAACATGCAAAAATAATTTGAGATGTCCATGCTGGGTGATTTTTCCTTCTTTCTAGGTCTACAAATCTCTCAGTCAAATAAAGATATATTCATTTCTCAGAAAAAATAGATTAAGGAGATGTTAAAGAAGTTCAAGGTGGAAGATTGCAAGCCCGCCAATACTCCCATGATAATAGGTTGCAATATGAGTAAAGATGATGAACCAACAGAGTCATACCACACCATGTATAGATCAAATATCCTATTTATAAGTAACTTCATCAAGGCCTGATGTTATGCAATCTTTTGGATTAGTTGCAAGATTTCAATTTGCACCAAAAGAATCACATGTGATGACAGCCAAAAGAATTCTCAAATAATTGAAGGGCACTATGGATTTTGGACCATGGTAACCAAAAGGAGAGAATTTTACTCTAACAACATACACTGATGTAGATTAGGAAAGCAATGTTGATGACAGGAAAAACACAAGTGGTGGAGCATTCTTCTTGGGCATTTGTTTAGTATCCTAGTTGAGCAAGAAACAATCCTCAATTTCCTTATCCATAGTAGAAGAAAAGTACATTGCAACACCATCATGTTGTACAAAAATCCTTTGGATGAAGAAATCCCTACAAGACATTAAGGTAGAATACAAGAAAATAATTTCTATACTATGTGACAACACCAGTGCCATAAGTAGTTCCAAGAACCTAGTGATGCACTCAAAGAAAAAACATATCCCTATCAAATATCATTTTTTGAGGGAATAAGTGAATGATAAGACTATCAAGTTTGAGTATGGTCCTACCAATGAACAAATTGTATATATGTTTACCAAATCCCTACCTAGAGATACATTTGAGTATCTTCGACGGAATATGGAAGTCATTCCCAATTTTCTGTAAATAGTTCAGTTGAAATTTGTTGGGAGCCCAACAAAACCAACAAATCAGGGGGATAGTGCATATGATTGCATGTTGTAAAAATATAAATATATGAATATCAAGACTGAGAAGAACTATCCTAGGGCGATTTAGTATAGCCTAACATCAGTCAAAGGGGGAGAGAATGTAGTAAAACATCAGTCAACAAAACTGTGCACTGAAGTGACACATGGGGGAGAAAATGAAGAAAGAGAATGAACAATGACCCATGACTAAGTCACATTGCCAACATACCCACAGGAGGAGTAAGATATGATTTACTCAGTGGTTGCCACAAGGGGGAGTAAGATATTTTTTACTTAGTGGTTTTCGTCAATGACAAGGGGGGTATTGTTGGATAATTTGTGTCATCAATGTCAACACTATAGGGGGAGTTTGTTTTCTTGATTATTTGACAATGGTACAGTCACATCATGTGAGTGTGGATGAGAATGTGATGAAATCTACTGACATGGAAGTGTTATTAATTGAGGTTTTTTTTATCAAAATATTCAAAGGTATGAAAAGCATCAAGTGCTTGTAGAGAAGGAAATAACCATTTGAGTAAGTGATATGGTTGAAGGTTGTTGATAGATTACAAATTGTTGAGATAGCTAAAAAGGTGCAGTCCACCCTGAAGGTATCTTATCATCTACCATATCGATTCCTATGTGATCTCTCAAGAGAAGTTGGATGTGAGAAGAGAAGAAGATCCACGGTGGTGATAAAGCCATGTGGAAGGATTGCAGTGCAACGACGTGCAGAACTAGGATTGTTGATATTTATAAAGAAATAGAAAGCGTAAACAACAGAGCCAATAATTGTAGTGAGCCTCTAATTTGTTGGAATCACCATTTATATAAGAACCACTAACCGTATCAACAAGGAGGAAGATCGACCATTGATCGCAGAATGAATCAACGGTGATCCATTAAAAATGATATCGTGTGGCCCACAACAAGAACCTTGAAAATCACATTAAATAAGATCGAATGATGGATATCTTGTCATCCATCGGGAGATGAGATCAATGTATCTCATCAAATTGAGGGAGACTAACTAGTGCAAGAGTTAATATAAAGACACACCCCCAAAATTTCAACATGAGTTCTAAAGGAAAGACACAAGTCGGCTTATTGTTTATTGTGGCCCCCTCTTCCTTGAGATATGAGTCAAGGGCCTAGCCCCACGCAATAAATCTCTTGGTCCCATGTGCTTAGTTCTATGCCCATTGGGATAACTCAAGTAAAAAAGGAAAATAAGCTTCGAGGGCTTATACTCTATCCAAATATTTTCAATGACAAAGAATGCTCTGGTCAGCTCGAAGAACCATTTGGGTCTGCACCCAATGTAAAATAGATCCATGCAAAATTAGTTAAATTATATATATAATTGATATTGATGAGAGATTAGAGTGTGTATGCAAGAGTGTAGAGAAAATTAGAAGACTTGAAGAGGATCTGAGTTAATACAGTGGGAAGTGAATTGATGTGGATGTACATAGACCTGATGTGTTCTAGCTTGAAGATCGGATCTTGAGCGTAAGTATACTATACTAACTTCTAGGCATTGCACTTACAAATATATGATTATTACAAAAATATGAAGAGAACGTTTTGCAAATGATGTGATGATCATTCTAGATTTTCTAAGGGGTTGAATGACGACATCTTGATTTGCATATTTCAATTGCTTGAATATGATCCTTGTAGTAATATGAACTTGTGAACATAAGGAGCTCTATATTGTGGATATTTTTTGAAATTATTTGTTATATCATTGTCTTGGTAGAAGGATTTTATGTTTGATTGTAAGAATGTAGAGGAATACATTGTAGAACATCTGATCCTATCATGAGAACTCTGTACAGAAGAAACTTTGTTATGGAGATTTCAGAAAGGGTTTTTTACATTAAAAAGGATAAGCTAAATGCAACTCAACAATTTTAGTTAACAAATGAAAAAATAAGGGTGGTAGGGTGGAGCAAGGAATGATTGAGTCAGTGCTCAATTAATAGGTTGGTTCCTGAAGTCATTGAGTTGCTGCTCAAGAGGATTGGTGTTCTCATTTGTTTGTATATTTGGGCCTACATGGGATTGGTTTCCTCATCCATTTGCAGGTTGTTGCCCGTTTGTAGGTTGGTGCCTAGTTTATGAGTTGGTGCTCATAAGAGGATTGGTGTCCTCATCTACTTGTAGGTTGGTTCCTAAAGAGGATTGGTGTCCTCTCCTACTTCTAGGTTGGTTCCTACAAAGGATTGGTGTCCTCATTGACAGTTATTCCTACATGAATTGATATTCATTTATAAATATTTTTAAGTTTTTCACAATTTGGGTTTCCACCTCTATATTTGTAAATGTGTTGAATATTGTCTGTGATTATGATGAGTACATTTCTGGTATAACTCACTACAAGTATAAATCCTAACTATGTTTTAAAATTAGATCAAAATAAAAAGTAATAAAAGTATACAATATTGATTAACCCCCCTCTCAGTACTATTGAACATTTCAACAATGTGAAGTCTTTGATTCTGCTTTTCCTATGAATAAATAATGTACTGACTCTCTGTCTAAGTCTACTGTTGATCCCAATATCATAGGAGCAACTCCTTTGTCTTCCCTGTTTCCACCCATTCACACCACCACCCTCTTTCCCTCTTCAGTTCCTATCATCACTATTCTCGATGATCCACTTATATGGATCTAATCAAATTTCCCGAAGTGCTAAAGAAAATGAATCTTTATCCTCCAGACACTCAGAAGGACACCAAGGATGACACTTAGTCGGGCCAAAGTGAAAGCTCAATTAAATAATATATTTCATCAATGTTGTAGGATCCCCAACAATGTCGTGCTATACTAGAGTTATGCCTAGAGAAACCAGATGCGGTTGCAACACTCTCACATGGCGTCCAACATAGGCTTGCAAATAGTTTTCAGGATCATTTGGCTAGTCCTAATGGTGTTGGCACTCCTAGCATGTTGGAGTGCTCTGTTGCAAGTGGCCAACCGCTGGAATCATAGTTGCCAATGGATTTGTCTCTCACCAATGGAGATATTATGGCTTGGGTAACCCCCCAGCTCTTGCAACTTATGCATGCATCCACTGATTAATTGGAGCATAATATTATCATGGCCGAACAGGTTAACGAAAAATCTTATCCAACAATCACAACAATTGCACCAGGATTTAGTCACCACATCATTCGAAAACGAATATGAGAATGGTTTGCAGGTGCAGGCCGAATCCACTGTTACGGTTGTGTCTGATAAATTTGTTTGAGTATGGCCCAAATTTAGACACGTAGTTCTATAATTTTTTAAAGAAATTACCCCAATTGCACCTGTAAAATAGATCAAACTTGTCGCAGATGCATAGACACAACTCTTAGGAAAGGTAAACAGTCTCCAAAACCATCTTGAGACTATTAAACTCCAAGAGAAAGAGAATCATAAGGCTATGCACAAGAATATCATCTAGGTCATTGATGAGGGTGATAACATCCATTCATCCATCCATTCTCGGGCTAGTGAATGCCAGGAGTTGTTTAATATGTTCAATGACTTGGTCAGATTATTGGAGCACCACAGCAAGCCAGTTGAGGATTTGCATGCACAAATTAATTAGTTGAAAACGTAAGCATAGGATATTGAGGATCATATCAAGAAACAAGCCAAGTTTTCAGAGATCCAAGCAATGGATGAAAATATGGATGCTCTACATGAGGTTATTCAAGCCATAAAAAAATAGCTCAGGCACTTTCTCCCTATGGACCAATATACTTATATCCCACTGCAACTGATCTGGATTTTACGAGCATAACGAAATGAATACAGATTATTAGTAGGTTCTTAACACAAAATAACAGAGATACAGTAAAACTGGTTTTCTATTCAAGAATGAAATAAGCTGAAAACTGTAAAATGCAGCAGAAACAAGATTGTTGGGATGGTGGCGGCTTATCTCTGAGAAGAGATGTGACGACTGTGCTCATTCACAAGAATATAATTACTATGAGGCTCCATCATCTGGATTTATGTAGGAACACAATGAAATACAAAAATACACATAAACACAGAGATGCAGTGGAAATAAGACTTCATTTCATTAATAACAAATGACTGAAATATGCTTACAGACAGAATGGAAATAAACTAGCTAGGGCGCTGGTAGCTTATCTTTGAGAAGAGATGTGGTGGATACTGGCCTCTGAACTGTGTTACAATGAGGCCCCAAGGCCTATTATTATTGAGAAACAATGGAAAACCCTAAACATCCAAAGACCTAACCCTAGGAGATGAAACACCAAGACTATGGGCCCCGTTTGGGTAAGTTGGTACATCACTTCCCGGGGACGTAACTTTGGCATACGATCTCCGTTTGACGTGTTCTATAACTCGTTAGAAAGATCTATCCGAGGAATACAACTTTTGGGTGAGAAACATGATCAATGATCCATGTTGCTCCCCATTTTCCCAAAAAACATCGTTTAAGGCCTCAAAACAGCTCCAGAAGTTCAGGACCCGAAAACTGCCAAAAATAGTAAACTGTGCGGAAACTGAAAAACTGAAAGAAGCAATGGTGGGGGTCCAAGTGGAATAGGTGGGTGGCCACCAATATCCACATGGATCATTCCTCCCCCCTTAGGAAGCAATGGTCCCCATTACGTTGAGTTCCTCCATGAGATGAGGAAACT
>ML776588.1:890420-947901 GCA_009831015.1 Picea engelmannii | reverse complement strand
TTAACTCTGTTGGTGTGAGTTGTTCTTCCATGTCGGATGTGTCTAGTAGAGGTGGAAAGTAGGGCCGAAGGCAGTCCACATTGAACACTGGGTGCAGACCAAGGAATGGTGGAATGCTGAGCTCAAAGGCATTTTCCCCTACAACCTTGGTGAGGGTGTACGACCCATATCGGAGTGGACGAAGCTTGCGGTGGGGTCCAGCGAGGCACTCCTTTTGCAAATGCAGCTACACTTTGTTGCCCACCTGGAAGTTGTGTGGCACCCGATGTGGATCATGTCGCTGCTTGTACTTAGCATTGGCTCTATCCAAGATGTCATGAACCTATTGGCAGATGTGTTGAATGTGCTCAATGAATTTGTTTACCTTATTCGCTTCAGACTAGACATGAGTTGAATCTTCCTGAGTAGCCACAAATGGCATGGCTATGTCAATGGGACATAGTGGCTGGAATCCCAAGCCCACTTGAAAGGGGCTGTGGCTGGTTGAGCTATGGAGAGCTCAGTTGTAGTTGTGTTGTACATAGGGGAGGCTTTCATCCCATGTGCATGGATGCTTTGAATTGTACATGCACATAATGTGTACGATCATCCGGTTGACGACCTCTGTCTGGCCATCAGTTTGCGGATGGAAAGCTGTGGACTTGGTGAGCTTGGTGTCCAACATTGACCAGAGGCTGGACCAAAATGTACTGAGGAACCTACTATCCTGATCTGAGATGATAGACTATGGGATCCCAAAGTGTACCCATACTCATTCAAAGAAGAGTTTAGCAGTGGCTTCTGATGTGATATTCTTCTTGCAGGCCATCATAATGGACATCTTCAAGAATCGGTCGACGACCACAAAAACACAGTCATTGCCATGCTTAGTAGAAGGAAGTCCCGACATGTAATCCATAGAGATGGATTCCCAAGGTCGACTGGGGGTAGGAAGCAGAGTATAGAGGCCTTGCTTCTTGATGGTCCGTTTGGCAATGGCGCAAGCAGTGCAGGACTTGATGTACTTCCCGACATCTTGTCGAAGGTTCGGCCAATAGAAATACTTTTGTAGTACTGCCACAGTTTTCTCGACCCCGAAATGCCTAGTGAACCGACTGTAGTGCGCCTCCCAAATCATCTTGGCATGCTCGCTTGAAGGAACACAAAGGTGTCCCAGGTGACAAATCAGGGCATCCTGGAGGTGAAAATTGGGAACTTGCTTACCCTCCAAGAGTGTATTGTATGTGTGTCCGAATTCTAGATCACTTGTGTAAAGAAGCGGCCAATCAGAAGTCTCGTGCCCACAAGAGTTGAGCACAGTGGTTAGCGCCACGATGGGTGGTCGACTAAGGCAGTCTGCAACATTATTGGTGCTGCCTTTTTTGTACTTAATGTTTAGATGAAACTGTTGTAGGTATGTGGACCACTTATGATGGCGATCATTCTGCAACTTCCCTTGTGTCTGTATGAACTGCAGGGGTCGGTGGTCTGTGTGGATGATCGTTTCCTTTCCCAAAATGTAATTCTTCCATTGCCGACAAGCTTGCACAATGGAATACATTTCTTTGTCATAAGTGGGATACTTTCGGACTATGTCAGAAAGTGTCTCACTGTGATATGCCACTGGATGCCCATGTTGAGTAAGGACTGCCCCAATAGCAT
This sequence comes from Picea engelmannii, assembly GCA_009831015.1. Taxonomy (NCBI): domain Eukaryota; kingdom Viridiplantae; phylum Streptophyta; class Pinopsida; order Pinales; family Pinaceae; genus Picea; species Picea engelmannii. The sequence goes on along the minus strand of ML776588.1, from coordinate 946,260 downwards.
AGTCAGAGGCATCTGTCTCGATCTCAAATGGTTGTTGCAAGTCTCGTAATGTGAGCACTGGTGAAGAGCAGAGGCAATGATTCAACTCCCCGAATGCCTTCTGTTGAGATTCAGACCAAAATAATTTTGCTTTAACTACTCCCTTGGTGACTTGACTCAAGGGCCAGGTGATATGAGAGAATCCCAACACAAACCTGCGGTAGAAATTGGCAAGACCTAAAAAGCTGCGGAGCTCTGTTAGGGTGGTTGGGGCTGGCCAATCTTGAATGACTTGGATCTTTGCTAGATCCACATGCACCCCCCACTCATCAATAATGTATCCCAGATACTGAACCTGGGTTATGCCAAAACTGCATTTCTCCAAATTGGCACACAACTTGTGTTGCCGCAGTGTTTGGAGGACCTGTCGGATGTGGTGGAGGCGCTCTTCCCAAGTTTGGCTGAAGATCAGAATGTCATCCAAGTACACCACTAAAAATGAGTTGGTGAATGGCCGCAGGATGTCATCCATTAGCCTCATGAAGGTTGCAGGGGCATTCGTCAACCCGAAAGGCATGACCAACCATTCGAAAAGGCCCTCCTTGGATTTGAATGCAGTCTTCCACACATCAGAGGGTTCGATTGGTACCTGGTGATACCTAGACTTCAAGTCGATCTTGCTGAAATATTTTGCCCCCTTGAATTGGTCCAGAAGGTCATCAATCCGTGGGATCGGGTACCTATTCCTGACAGTGATATTGTTCAGTGCCCGATAGTCAATGCAGAGTATCCAAGTCCCATCCTTCTTCTGTACCAATACGATCGGGCTCCCACAGGGCGATGAACTCAGCCGGATGTGACCTTTCTGCAATAGCTCCTGAATCTACCTCTTGATTTCATCATTCTCCAGGACAGAGCGCTGGTAGATGGGTCCATTGGGCAGTGACACACCTGGGGTCATATCGATGGGGTGCTTGACCTGGCAATGTAGAGGCACCCCTGCGGGGGAGGTGAAGATGTCCTTGTACTCCTGCATGACCTTATCCATCTGTTGTTTTCGTGCAGCGGGGCCTTGTCTGGAGGTCATGGCCACAATCTTCCTCTTTCTCTGAGGGTGAATCATCAGGAAAACAAATTTCCTGGTTTTGGAAATGAGCTTACTGCATTGTTTTGCAGTAACCAAAGAGATGGTGGTAGGTGGTGCTATCTCCGGTATCCTGTACATCTTATTTCCCAAAGTGATAATAACAATACGAGGCCTGGACTCATACACAACATGTCGCTTCCACAAGTACGGTTGGCCTAATAATACATTAGAAACATCAAGAGGATCAATGTCACATAATGCCTAATCCGTGAAGGGCTTGATGTTGTAGGGAAGGCGACATTGTTGACTGACGTGGAGGTCCCATCCTTGGTGCAACCACTCGATGGTGTATGGTTGTGCGTGTGTTGTGGTTAGCAAGCCCAGCCATTTCACGACCTCTACCGAGATGAGGTTCTTCTGGCTCCCGCTGTTGACAATGAACTGCAACGGGGAACTCTTTACCCACATCTTGGAATGGAAGAGACGCTCTGCCTCCTCTGGATCTTCTGGTTCCTCCTTCTGGATCTTCATGGTGGCAACGGTGGCGTTGGGCTCCGCATCGATAATCTACTTCCCCCTGTCATTCCCCTTGTCAGGTTCTGATTTAGAGTTGGAGCATGCATCCGATTCAGAAGCCTTCAACTCGGCTACCAGTGACTGCTTGGCTCGACACTCACTTGTGTTCTGAGTGGAGCTCTTATGGAACTCACACCACTTCCCCGTGTCCTTTTTTGGCTTCATGGTGTTGTTATTTGCTTGTGGCTTTGGCGGGTTGTCCTGGGCTGCCCCTCCTTGGCTTGGTCCTTTTTTCTGTGGTTTGGGAGTACCTTTCCCTTGCTTCTGATTTGCAGACCCAAAGTCTTACTTCTTCTATTTGAACTTCTGCTCAATCTTGGCAGCATATCGGTATGCCACACCAAGCGAGGAGATGTCGAGGAGCTCCATTTCCTCTTGAATGTATCTATGCAAACAACTGTGGTACTTTAACACCAAATGTTTCTTTGAATTTTTGATACCCAACTTTGTGCGTAGGGTATGAAATAGATTCGTCATCTCATGCACATCTTAGTCCCTTTGATGCCGCAGCGTAGCCCATTGTATGTATTTTTCCTCATAGCTCCCCATGGGATAATATTGTTCCTTGATGGCGTATCAGAAAGAATTCCAAGTGGGTGTGGCCGAGAACAAAGAGGGTTCTCCCTTTCCCTCTTGCTCCGAGTAGGTTTCCCACCAGTCCTTGACATGGGGGGCAACTTTGAGGAGTGCGAAAATAATCTTTTCTTGGTTGGAAAAGTCATGAACCGAGAAATATCCTTATAATAGATTCAACCATATATCTACGACATATGCATCTATTTGGTCGTCAAATATGGGAATTTCAAAGTTTACTTGTACCTTAAAAGGAGTGGCGCCTCCAGAGTGGCTTCTGGATGTCGATGCGCCGCTAGTTGGAATCCGTTGAAGAATCTGGGAAAAGTTGTCCATCATTACGTTCCTTTGTTTCTCGAGGGCCTCCTCAAGCAACATTTTGATAGGATATCCTACTCCCTCATCCTTCTTTTCTTCCCCCATGGGCAGTCGTCGGGGTTTGCGAGGCTGATCTTGCAAAGGTTCAACCAGATCGAGCCCCAACTCCGTATACCCCGATCTCGTTGGGGACATGCAAAGAAGGATCGAGAATGAGAAGACCGCTCTGATACCACTGATCTAGATTTATGTAGGAACACAATGAAATATAGAAATACACATAAACATAGAGATGCAGTGGAAATAAGACTTCATTTCATTAATAACAAATGACTGAAATAGTAAACTGTGCGGAAACTGAAAAACTGAAAGAAGCAATGGTGGGGGTCTAAGTGGAATAGGTGGGTGGCGACCAATATCCACCTGGATCAATTTGAAGGCATTTTTATAATAAGCAAGAATGTAAAAAACTCTAGACATCCAAAAACCTAACTCTAGGAGATGAAGCGCCAAAAGTCATGTGGGCCCCGTTTGGGTAAGTTAGTACATCAACTTCCCGGGGTTGTAACTTTTGCATACGGTCTCTGTTTTAGGCATATGATAGCCCATTGGAAAGGTATCATCGAGGAGATTCATTTTAGGTGAAATATTATAGGAAAATTCCATATTGTAAACATGTTTTCCCAAAAAAACATCGTTTAGGGCCTCAAAACAGCTCAAGAAGTGAAAATTGCTAAAAGTAGTAAATTACCAAAATTGCCAGAAATTTTTTTAGAGCCAATTGGAAAAGGTGGGTGGACACCGATATCCATTTGGATCAATCCTCCCTCCTTAGGAAGAAATGGTATCCATTTTGTTGAGGTCCCCCATCAGATGAGGAAATTTCTGCTGAATTTGGCCCTGGGTGAGCCACTTACCTTGGTGCAGGAGCTGCCCTGCTTTGACGACTCGATAAAGCTGGATCCTTTGTTGTCGAGTGCCCTTGATCTCTATGTCCAAAATATGATCATTGGATGCCTGTTGTATGCATTCGGGGTTGATCTCTGTTGGTGTTAGTTGTTCTGCTACTTCTGAGGTGTCCAATAATGGTGGAAAATAAGGGCGAAGGAGATCCACATTGAACACTGGATGTAGGCTAAGGAAAGGAGGAATGTTGAGATCAAAATAATTATCCCCCACGACCTTGGTGATAGTGTATGGCCCATAATGGAGTGGGTGAAACTTTTGATGGGGTCCTGTAAGGCATTCTTTCTGTAAGTGCAATGAAACTTTGTCGCCCACCTGAAACTTATGTGGCACCCGATGTTGATCATGGCGTTGTTTGTACTTGTCATTGGACCTCTGTAGGATATCCTGAACCTTTTGGTAGATGTGTTGGATCCACTCAATGAACTAGGTGGCTTTGTCAGCTTCAGTTGGAGTAGGATATGAGTTGGTCGAGGTGACTGCAAGGGGAAGTGCAACATCTATGGGACCCAATGGTTGGAATCCCAACCCCAACTGAAAGGGGTTGTGGCCGGTTGAGCTATGCAAGGATTGGTTGTAGCTATGTTGGACATAGGGAAGGCTATCATGCCATGTGTGGGGGTGCTTTGAATTATACATGTGAAGGATATGCACAATCATTCGACTTACAACCTCAGTTTGGCCATTTGTCTGGGGGTAGAAGGTCGTGGATTTGGTGAGCTTGTCCAACAATGACCAGAGGCTCGACCAGAATGCGTTGAGAAATCGACTATCCCGATCTGAGACAATGGTTTGTGGGATTCCAAAATGTACCCAGACTCGTTCAAAGAAGAGCTTGGCAGTGGCCTCTACCATGATGCTCTTCTTGCAGGCAACCATAATCAACATCTTAGAAAAGAAATCAACAACCACAAAAACACAGTCATTTCGCCTCTTGGTGGATGGGAGTCTCGACATGTAGTCCATTGAGATGGATTCCCATGGCCTGTCAGGAGTAGGAAGAGGGGCGTACATACCCTATTTCTTAGTGGTTGGTTTGGAAATAGCGCAAGCAGTGCAGGACCTGATATACTTGCTGACCTCCTATCGAAGTTTTGGCCAGTAGAAATGTTTATGTAGCATCGCCACTGTCTTTTCAACACCGAAGTGTCCTGCCACCCAACTGTAGTGGGATTCCCAGATCAGATTCACTTGCTCACTTGATGGAACACAGATATGGCCCAGACAACACAACAACCCATCCCGAAGATGGAAATTATCCACAACTGCGTTTGCACCCAACATTTGGTAGGTGGTGGCAAAGTCAGGGTCTATCTCATAGAGTTGGGGCCATCTAGAGGTCTCATGGTCGTAAGAGTCTAGCAAGGATGATTTTAAGGATGGAAATTTATTTTAAAATGTAGAAACCTTGGCGAATATTACTAATCCTTCATATGTCAACTATAAATGTTTGGCGATATTTTTTAAAAAATATTCAAATTTCTAAGTATTTTATATATTTTTTATAAACAAATTGGCGATTTTTAAGGTAAAATAATTTTATCCTATAGAATTTGGGCGAATCATTTTTAAAATAGCGAATCTCGTTTTTGGAAAAACCATGGAAAATTAGCTCATGAGCAAAATTTAGCCCCTAAAATCATCCCTGCAGTCTAGCATCGTGGTGAGTTCCGTGAGTGGCGGTCTACTGAGGAAATCAATGACGCGATTGGTGCTTCCTGTTTTATACTTGATGTTGAGGTGGAATTATTGCAAGTATGTGGACAACTTTTGATGGTGGTCATTCTGCAATTTTCCTTGTGTCTACATAAACTATAGTGGCTTATGATCAGTGTGGATGACTGTCTCCTTCCCAATAATGTAATGTCTCCACTGGCGGTAGGCTTGCACAATGGAGTACATTTCTTTGTATCTGACAGACAGTATCTGACGGTGTCTCACTATGATAGGCCATGGGGTGGCCGTGCTAAGTGAGAACGGTGCCCACAACATAGTCTAAAGCATATGTCTCAATCTCAAAGGGATGATGCAGGTCTGGTAGTGAAATTACTGGGGTTGAGCACAAGGACTGCTTCAAATCATCGAACGCTTTTTGTTGGGACCGACCCCATGCAAACTTCTCCCTACCACCACCCCTGTTTATTTGGCTGAGGGCCCATGGAATATGGGAGAGTCCCAACATGAACCTGCTGTAGAAATTGGTAAGGCCCAAAAAGATCTGAAGTTCAGTGAGTGTGGTTGGGGCTGGCCAGTCATGGATGACTTGGATCTTGGCTGGATCCACATGTATGCCATGCTAATCAATGATGTAGCCTAGGTAATGGACCTTGTCCATGCCGAAGGAGAATTTTTCCAAGTTGGAGTATAGCTTTTGTTGCCGTAGGGTGTGAAAAAACTATTGAATATGTTGCAAGTGTTCAACCCAAGTCTTTCTGTAAATTAGAATGTCATCCAGATACACCAATACAAAAGTATTGGTGAATGGTTGCAGGATATTGTCCATCATCCTCATGAAAGTGTCTAGAGCATTTTTCAAACCAAAGGGCACGACCAACCATTCAAAAAGGCATTCCTTTGACTTGAAGGCGATCTTCCATACATATGTCTATTCTATTAGGACCTGGTGGTAGCCAGACTTTAGATCAATCTTACTGAAGTATTTCCCCCCCATGCATTGATCAAGGAGGTCCTCGATTCGGGGAATCAGGTACCGGTTTCTGATTGTGATTTTATTCAGAGTCCGCTAATCAATACAGAGTCACCAGGTTCCATCTTTCTTCTATACCAGCACGATTGGTCTCCTGCAAGGTGATGAGCTAGGTCGGATGTGCCCCTTGTGGGGAATTTCTTAGATCTATTGCTTGATCTCCTCATTCTATAACAAAGAGCGAAGATAGATTGGCCCATTGGGAAATGGTGCACTAGGGGTTATATCGATGGGGTGATTAACCTGACAGTGTAGAGGTACCCCTGTAGATGAGGAGAAGATATCCAAGTATTCTTCCATGACCTTATCTACTTGATTCTATTGTGTGGAGAGGTCAGTCGCAGAGACCCTGGATGTGGCTGTGATCTTTTGCTTATTCTAAGAGCAAATCACAAAGAAGAAAAAATTCCCTGTCTAAGAGATGACCTTCCTACATTACTTAGCATAGATCAATAAAATAGCACTAGGTGGGACTACCTCGGGTATCCTGTACAATTTCATGTTCAAAGTAATAATAGCACTATGAGGCATAGACTCATATATAGCATGACGTTTCCATAAATAAGGTTGGCCCAAAATAACATCACAAACTTTGAGAGGAGAAAAATCACACAATGCCTCGTCTTTGAAGGGCTCGATGTCGTACGACAGTCAACACTGTTGGCTGACACGGATATCACTTCCTTGGAAGAGCCATCCAATGGTGTAGGGTTGTGGGTGTGGTGTTGTTGGTAGGGTCAATCACTTGATGACCTCTGCTGAGATGAGGTTCTTTTGACTAGGTGCAGTGGGGTGCCTTTTACCCGCATTTGTGAATGGAAGAGGCGCTCTCTTTCTTCTCGCTCGTCTGGTTCACCACACTGGAGCTTGGTGGTAGCAACGGTGGCACTGGGTTCCACATCAATGATCCATCTTCTCCTTTCTGGTTCTAGCTCAGAGTCAGAATCCACATATGATTCAGAGGCTTTCACTTCGGCCACTAGCAACTTCTTTGAGCGACAATCAAAAGTGTTATGCCAAGGGCTCTTATGGAAGTCACACCACTTCCCGATATCTTTCTTTTTCTTTCTGGTGTCCTTCTTTTCTTGCGGCTTGGAATGGTTGTCTTGATACTATCAATCATTTCTCTGTCCTTTGTTCTATGGGTTGGGGCCGCCATTTCCTGTATTTTGTTGTGAGGGGTTCCCAGGCCCAAATAGTTGCATCTTTTGTTTGAGCTTCTGCTCAATTTTGATGACATATCTGTAGGCTGTGCCCAAGGATGAGATGTCCAAAAATTCCATTTCAGTTTGGATGTATCTATGTAGAGCACCACGATACTTGAGCACCAGATCTCAATCCGAATCTTTGATACCCATCTTGATGCGCAAGGTATGGAAGATATTTGTGAAATCTGGCACTGCTTGGTCTCTTTCTTGCCGCAGTGTGGTCCATTTGGTATACAGGTCGTCATAACTTTCGACAGGGTAATATTTTTCCGTAATAGCATCCCTGAAGGATTCCCAAGTGGTCGTGACTGAAAATAATGAGGGTTCCTATGTTCCCTTTTGCTCACAGAAAGTTTCCCACCAATCTTTGACATGGGGAATGACTTTGGGGAGCACAAAAGTAATATTTTCTCTATTTGAAAAGTTATGGAAAGAAAAATACCCTTCTAGTAGATTCAACCACTTGTCTACAATATCTGCGTCTATCTGACCTTCAAATATAGGAATATTGAAGTTTATTTGTACCTTGAAGGGGGCTGCGCCTCAATTTGATGAAGATGCGTCACTTGTTGGTAGCCGCCGAAGGATTTGCGTGAAACTATCCATCATCTCGTTCCTCTGTTGTGTGAGGGATTCCTCAATCAACAGTTTGAAAGGATCTCATGTCCCATCATATTTCTTTTCTCCTTCCATGAGAGGTCGCTTGGGAATGGAATATCTTTTGTCCTCAAGAGAAACAAGCTCGAGACCCAACTCTTTGTACTCTAACCTCATTGAGTACATGCATTAAGACGACAAGGAGCAAACCGCTCTGATACCACTGATCCAAATTTTATGATCAGAACGAAATCAATACAGATTATTAACACGTGATTAACACAAAATAACAGAGATACAGTAAAACTGGTTTTCTATTCAATAACAAAATAAGCTAAAAACTGTAAAATGCAGTGGAAACAAGCTTGTTGGGATGGTGGCGACTTATCTCTGAGAAGAGATGTGACGGTTGCACTCATTCGCAAGAAGATCATTACCATGAGGCTATGAAGGCCTTTTTAAAATAAGCAGGAATGTCAAAAACCCTATACATCCAAAAACCTAACTCTAGGAGATGAAGCGCCAAAAGTCATGTGGGCCCCATTTGGGTAAGTTAGTACATCAACTTCCCGTGGTCTAACTTTTGCATACGATCTCCATTTTAGGCATATGATAGACTGTTGGAAAGGTATCGTCGAGGAGATTCATTTTAGGCAAAATATTAAAGGAATTTCCATATTGAAAAGTTTTTTTCGCAAAAAACATCGTTTAGGACCTCAAAACGACTCAGGAAGTGAAAAATGCTAAAAATAGTAAATTACCAAAATTGCCAGAAAATTGTTTTGAGCCAGTTGGAAAAGGTGGGTGGCCACTGATATCCATATGGATCAGAAACACTTGGATTTAGTTTCCAACTCTGAGTGGAATGCCCTGCTAGCCACCAAGCCTAAAGAGCCAAATGTTGTTGTGGGGAAACAAATTGTCGCAGGTGCATATATTCTCGTCAGGAAATGGCAGGAAGACGTGGACCAATATGATCAGTTCCACCAAAAAGTAGTGCAGATCATCCTTAAGTTGGGCCCTTTGTTTGAGGGATACCACAATAAGGACGTGGAAGGTCGAATCAAGACAAGTCAAAGTTTGTGGTCAGGGCCTATTGGGCCCTCCTATTTTGAGAGATTCCCAATTTTATGGAAATGGTAAAGTTTTGAGGAAAGTGAATCAAATCAACAAAACAATTGATGTGGTAAAAAATAGTTAGATGAAAAAACAACCAACTGACATTCTAACAACAAAAAAAACAACCAACGGACATTCTAACCAAAAAAAAAACCAACCACATCATGTGCTAGCTGGAAGAGCAGTGGAAAGATCCAATAGCTTCAAGTGCATGCACAGAGAAAGCTAGAAAAGATAGCATAATCAAGAAAACAACAACAAAATCAAGAATCCAAGAAACATTGAGGGAAAACTATAAATATGGAGATATGTAATGGAGAAAGGGTTATAAATACTACCACTTTTACGACGTGTTACCTCTATTATTGTCATTATCATCATTATTGTTGAGTCAGTCGCTAGAGCTATTGTAAAGGGTTCTTGAACGTCTATGTTCTTGCATAGAAGCTTACAGCATGTAATGGGAATCTGGGGAATAAATTCCACTATATAAGTGATTGTATGAGAGTTGCACCCTTTGATGACTATTTTGAGATGTTGTTAATATAAGATATTATTCAAGCCCTAAAATTTTGATGTAATGTGTATGCATCTATGATTTCTATGTTGCAAAGTTCCTTCTATCATGTGCATCAAACATTTAATTATTGTTTATGAATGACTTATTTCTCATAGATGTATGAATATGGATATGATGATGCTAAACCTGGTGATGCATTCTCTTTAGCTCACTTCACCACACACAAGTCTTGGTTGCGCTTCGGGTGACACCTTCTTCCCTTGCGAAAGGTTGAATATGCCATCTCTCTTAGACTACATCGGTATATTTTGTTGGCAACCTAGGAGAACCCAGTTCTCCAATTTTTTGCCAACAAATCATATATTAAATCCTTCCTTATGCTTGTACCTTTCCTTGATGCAATCGATGATCACTTGTTTTATGTCAAATAAAAAAATCCCATCACCTTCAAATAGTGCACGCACACATATGCATGCACGCCCACACACACACACACAAACAAACACTATATATATACACAAAAGTAGGGGATTTTTAGAAGGATAAATGGAAGGCATATGCTTGTATATCATGTTATTGATCCTAAACCACCTCAACGAACTTATTTGACTAAATAATAGGTTCATGGATGAATAGGATCATGTTATCTAACAAATACTATGATAAATATTTGTTCTTCAATCCCCTCCTATGAGAAGCCCTAGTTTTTTCAAGTTTGATATAACCCAAGAAGGTGTCTTCAAATCCATATATGGCTTCCCTTATAATTTGTTGGAGGTCATTAACCTTGAATATTGGAGATATTTTGAATGAAAACTAAGGCTAGAAGAACCCGAGATTGGGTGTGGAGGTTACCAACAATATAAATAGGTGTACATGTTTGTTGTAACACTTCTTATTCAATGAATTTAAATCTCTCTTCTCACTCTCACCCACTTGACCCCCCCCAAACAATTTTAGAGTAACTCATGTTGAATTGTTATACTTCATGTTATAGAATTGTATAAGTAGAATTGTTATCCTATTATTAATTCATTAATGAAATTTGAATTTGTTTTCATTATATGGAATGCCACCAAAGAACTGAATAAGGTTTTTTTATTTTGATTGTGTGCAAGTACAATTAGGATCTCAGTGATAGAGATTTATCTTGTAATTGTTTCATAAATAGGGTATATCCACACATTTCAAACACCTTAAGTAAACAACTCACATAAACAAATCAAATATCAATATACTAGCGTATACATGGTTAAAACCCTTGAAGAGGGAAATAGTCCATGACCCTAGCCAACATGGCCACTTGAGGTAACATATCAATGAAAATAAAATAATTTACATAAGCATATCACACTATCAATCATAAAAAATAACCCTCAATGCTCTCTAAATAGATATTATGGAGAATTAGGTGTTAAACCACAGATCAAGTGTCATTAGTGTTGAGGAGAAGTGAAATATGAGGTCACTTTATGTATAGAACATTAAATAAAAACACGTTACCTAAAGGTGTTAGAATAAAAGAGATGTGATCGTTTTCACCATAGACAATATAGAAATATTGTCACCCAACCATAGGCACAAAGGACACCCCCGAGCACGTTTAACCTTGACAGAAAAAATAATTTCAGAAGCAGACCAATATCCAACCAAGGTAGTGTACCTTTCTCCAAGGCTAGAGTACCAAGCAAAGATAACCAAAAACCAAGCAAAAAATCCACACCATAACCCAAGACTAAGTCACTACTACAACAATTGTAATTCTCCACCAGTCATGCACACCACTTGTCCTTATGCAGTTGTGAGTGAGTGATACCAAATGATCTCTAACACCCTCTATTTATACTTCTCCAACTCACTTGACTGGGCCGAATTCTCTTCCTGGAGGCTAATAACTCAATATTAATTATTCTCTTGAGCTGATCACTTGTCTTCCAGGGTTATTCTCCAATGTTTTAGGGTTTCTCTTTCTTTCCAAAATATTCTAGTCTCATCAAATATTACACATAGAGGTTAATACCTCTCGTAGATACCATAATATCGACACTCCCTTCTATCTAGGGAGGTATTAAAGGCAATGGTCTTGAGCAAAAACAAGCCATTCAACCGGTAGCATCATCATAGCCACACAAATTACCTCATGATAAAATCACGAGCACCATCATCACTATCCAACTAGATAGTCTCCATGGAAATCAAAACAATGACATCCAATAGTACACAACCGTGTCTATTCATAGTAGTACACAAATACTATTCAGTGGTGCACAACCACTCCTAGTAGCACATTGCTACTAACCAGTGACACATAGTCACTACCAGTGGATCAAATCCACCACAGTAGCATACAACTATTGTCCAGATATATATAGTCTCTACAACAATCATATCATCTGACATTAACAATATCATGATGCAAATTGAGTCATATGGTCCATTCTTCCACTCACATCTACGAGATCTAGAAGAACATCTTCCCTTAGAAAGTTAAACATCATTCATGGGATATCTAGACTAGTATTCCTAAACATAGAAGAATATTTTTCCCTTATTTTTGAACCTGGACCATTCAACCTAAATGGACCATTCTTCTAGCACTAATCAAAGTGCAACCTATAGAGAATGATTTTTCCCTAGGGAATGACTATCCCTGATTACTGAACCTGGACCATTCAACCTAACCGATCCATTTTTCTGGCACTAATCATAGTGCAACCTAGAGAGAATGATTTTTCCCTAGGGAATGACTATTTGGACCATTTCCTATGGAAATGACTGTCCTGCACCAACCTCTTATGTCATAATATTCTTCGAAATGCTCACAACTATGAACTTTAACAGAATGATTTCCCGAAGAGGTGGACCATTCTTCTTGACCACTTCTCAGAGTGACTCCCAAGGAGAATGGTTTTCCTAGACCATTGCCCCACACTTGTTACAAGGGAATCATTGTCTATGGTACATCAAAAATCTATCAGACCATTTTCATTATGAAAAGGGCTATCCGTTCTGGACCATTTTCCAAATTGGAAAATGACTGTCCATCATAAATCTTGGATCATTTTCTGGACTGGAAAGTGACTACCTAACCTCGACCATTTTTTGAACTGGAAAATGATTGCCCATATAATAACATATCAGTGCTCCCTCCCAACCTAGGGATCCATCTCTTCCCTTTCAACTAAGGGATTTATCTCCACGAGCCCCATCTTGTCCCTTAAGTATGAAAACCTTATTATGGACAAAGGCTTTGTCAAAATATCTACTACCTACTCATCTGTGGAGATATACTAGAGTTTCACTTCTCCATCTGATACTTTATCACGGATAAAGTAGTATTTGATCTCAATATGTTTTGATCAGTCATGAAACACTGGGTGTTATAATAGCTTCATACAACTTTGATTGTCATAATATATTACAATCGAATTTGGTACTTGATCAAATAATCCAGAAACCAACTTCCTTAGCCATAGTGCTTTGGTACATGCTTCACATGATATCATATATTTTGCTTCTACAGTGCTAAGTGCGATAGACTTATGTTTCCTGCTGGCCCATGATATCATAGCAGAGCCCAAGATGAAACACACTCCTAAAGTACTCCTTTTGTTGTCCCTTGACCAAGTTTTGGAGAACCTTGGTCACGTTTGACCAATTTTGGGACTTCGACAAGCTAGTCGAAGGCGGAGCGCGAGGCAAAGCAGAGATCGCGAGATCTTGGCCCCTTCTTAGGGAATTTTTGAGTTTAGGGTTTATGTAACATGTATAGGATGTCGACCCATGGGTTCACCCATGTTCAGGCCCTTTTGTAATGTATAAATAGAAAGCTAGGTGATGTAAGTAGGAGAGACGTAGAAGTGATCTAGAGGTAAAGACGCTAAGTGCTAGATTTTGATCTATGTGATTGTAGAGGTTTTGTGCATACTGTGTGTTAAGAACTTATAGAGATAATTTCAAGTGATTGTAAGAGGTTTGTTGTAAGAAGGCTTTGTGCTAAACCTAGCTCCGGGAAGGAGGATCTGGCGAGGTGTGCACAAATCTCCTGTCCTATGCAGAGTGGGTTCCTGTGGCTCTCTGCTTGTAGAAGATTGAGAGAAGACAATAAAGAAAGAGGAGAGTTGGTGGATGTATTCCCACACTGGGGTGAACCACGTATATCCTATGTTGTGGTTGCTTTGTGCATTATAGTTGTTGATGTGATGTGTTCTTAGTGAAATGATATTTGTTAGATGCATCTGATATAATAGCCTAGTTCTTAGTAACATGAATGAATGCTAGATCTAATCTGTTTCTATGTGCTAAGTGTTTGGAAGTGTTAGATTTGGTTGAATACTACGTTGTTCTATAATTAGGGTTTGAATCTGTGATGTAAATAAGGGTTACATGTTAATGAATGTTAACTACTAAGTGCTCTATTAAGGTATTGTAATCACAAATTTGTGTCCCAGCTAGGTTGCAAACATCTGAGTCCTGCAACCCCCCTGCCTCTATCTCGGGTGAGACTTCATCTGCTTCGCAGGTGTTGCCAAAAGGGCCGATATTTAGGGTTTTGTTGGTGCGTTGTTGAAGTGTTGAACCCTGGGTCTACCCCTGTGCCAACAAATGGTTCTGTTGTCGGGACTAAAACTGTGATTGCTGGGAACTGAAGAAAAGAGAAAATCTCTATGCGTAGATCTGCTGCCCTAGTGCACAAAATTCTACTTGACTTGCGAAGCTCTGTGCTAAAGAGAGAAGTCCGATATGAAGAAAACAGGTAAGATATTGAAGCTTTGTGCTCTGAGAAAGGTAAGATAAGTGAAAATTTTTATTTCGAAAGAATGGATCTAGGTATGTTTAATAGATTTGGTCCTAGTCTAAAAACTAGGGTACAGCTAGAAGAAAGAAGATTTGACATGAATAGATTTGATAGAAATAATGAAAGATATGTTATCCCTATGCATAGAAAGAATGTTTGGACTAACGAATGGATGCAGAATCCTAGAATGAATTTATTGCAGGTTAGTTACTATGATCCCAGTGTGCAGTACAGGAAAGGTTGGGGGTCATTTAAAAGAAAGAGAGGATTAACTCTTTGTTATAGTTGCAGAAGATCAAGACATATTGCTAAGGAATGACCTAGTAGAGGTCCTATTTTCCTTTTTTGTAAGGCTACTGGACATGAAGTTTTGGATTGCCCTAGAATGATTGCTAAAGTTGAAAAGATAAATATGAGACAAGAAAACCATGAGATAGGCCAAGAAACTAAGGATATGATAAAACCCCAGAAAGAATCAAAGATTGTATTATTACAAATGAAAGAAACCCTGAATGATCATAGAGATATCAACTTATTAGAGATCTCAAAAGAGAAGGAATGCATTGAAACAAGAATAGGAGACTTTGACATAGACTATGTTCTAGACGAGGAAACCTAGACGAATATCATGATAGAAAGAACTTGGGAAATTTTGGGTAATCCCGATATGGTTCCTTCATTAGGAGGAATAGGATTATTCAAAGGAAATCTGGTAACCTTATGTGGAAGACTTACCCATAAACCTATGAGTGCTTGTGGAACTTTGACATAAGAATAATTTGAGATTGTTAAGTTTGTTGAGAACAATGTCCCATTTTCTATTTTGCTAGGAAAAACCCGGATTGAGAAAGATCAGATACGAAGGAAACAAGAAGAGGAGGATATAGAACAAAAAAAGAAAGAACTAAAATATTTCATGGCTAGGAGAATAGTGCACTTACTGAAATAAAAAGAGGACCATTTGAAGCTACTTAGGACCAGAGATCTGGACGTCGAAGTTGAAAGAACACAGGAAGACTTGAAACACCTGTATGTACAAGAGAGTAGAGCACCTACCCCAGAAAAAGAAGAAGTATTACCCTCAAACCCTATGAAAGAACATCCACAGTGTGAAGTTACTATGCCAAGAGGAGATTAGAATGATAATGGAGAAAGGAAAACACTGACTCAGATTTCAGGAAAGAAATCCAGAAAGATCAACAAGAAGAAAGCAAAGTTAGAAAAGTTACAGGAAGTTCTAGGGAGGACTTCGTAGAAAGAAAGTTTGCAGAACTAGAACTTCGTCGGGATAGAAGAAAAATGAATATTGGCACTTCACCACGACGAAGCAATATGCCCGTTGGAGGTGTCTCGACCGTTAGAATGACGCTCCAGAATGGATAGAAACACATTTATTTTCGGAACGTTCTCCATTGGACCATTGGGACTGTGCCATATCGGATGGAATTACATTGATTAAGGCATTCATGCCTATTGGAAGAGTTTGTTACGATGTTGTCTATTTATCCCGTCGAGCGTTGCACCGAGAACACTTTTTCCAATTGTGATTATCGAGCCCACAGAGAACTAGTTTTTTTTGCGCAGTGATTATTGAGACCTCACCAACCGTTCTGTTACATTGAGTGTTGTTCACCAACCTGAGATATCATATCTCGAGTGTGCATGTCAGACGGAATTAGCGCAGTAGAAAAATCCATCAAAGAGATCCTAATAGACCTCATGGTCGATAAGGTGATGTCTGTAGGCATCCAAGCCTCGTCGACGAGAGAAGTGCAAGCATCCCCATCGATTTCTCATGGATATGGACCATATCGAGATGCAACAGAGAAACACACAAAGCATCATGATGACTTAGCGAATGTGAATCTCATACCATTTATCCTACCCGACTACATCCCACCTCTGGCTGGCATGGTGAGTCATGAAAGCATCCCGAGGGACTTCGAATACACAGTCATCACTGCGTAGCTCATGAAAGGGATACACATAGTCAGATCACAGTTGGAGAAGATTATGACATTGAAGATTAACGACTATAATCTAGGAGACCACAAGAACTATGGCATGCTCGTACCATACAAATATTTGACCAGGACCAAGGGGAAGAAGTTGAATATAATCCCCCAGCTGTGGACCATGCACATCGCGAGGTCCACTATCTTGAATGTGATGAAAATACCACACTTCAGAAGACATCAAGAGGTTAATGCGTGCATTAAGATCCTGCTATTGTGATTTCATGGTGTTTATATGTGGTTGGATAGGCGTATCACAGTCAATTTGACGTTGATCCATCAGATCACCAGACTAAACATGCAAGGACTAGACCCACAATAATTTTATCCAGGGAAGGTTGCAGATCGCACCCTAGCACAGAAAATCAAAGACACCTATAGCGATGTGGAAAAGGGGAAGCGGGGCTACAAGGTAGCCTCCATCCATAATGGCACAATGTGCCTAGCCTACTAGTTGATTATTGGTAAGCTAGTAAGGAAGAACAGACCTACGAAGGTTATGGTGTTTGTTGTCGACCTAGCAGGAAAATGCGTGGAAGGGATACAAATGAACTGGGTGAGCTTCCTTGTCAACCAGTTAGAGAAAGACTGCCATGAAGCTTAGGATCAGGGCTTTGAGTTCCATTTTAGATGGTTTTTGAACCTCATTGCCTTCATTTCCTAGGAGATGCCGGAATGGACGACCTTCTTTGATATTGAGCCATTAGAACCCTTAGCTGCGAAGTTCACCATGCTCTGGTATTCGAGTGACATGGATAAACAATGGCAGTCAAAGCTGGTGTTCCACAACTAATACCTAGAGTTGAAGAGGGATATTGAGTCTTCCCCTCGCATGACACCGGATACCTTGCATAGTTTTAGACCATTTGTGAAGTTATTTGCAGATAGAAATTTTATTTATATCATTGCACGAGGAGACGAACATAAATAAGAGATCTAATATTACTACAAGATCACTGAGGAGGACATGGAAGAAATAACTAAGGAGTGGCCCACATATCTCCTTGTACCAGTCGACCAAGCAGAACTGTCCAACCCTAACCTAATCAAAAGTTCTCTGGTCACTCACTAAGAATATGATGCACCCAACAGTAGTAGAAGGAAGAAAAAGGAAGAGGTACAGAAGATGAAAAAAACATCAGAAGAGACTGCTTCAGACTCACCTACAGGGGGAGTTGACGATGAAGTAGACAAAGAAGAAGAAAAAGGAGAAGAAGATGAACAAAAATAAGGTGAAGTAACACTGCCTAGGGACCCTAGTGACGAAGTTGAGACCTCCAAGAAAATAAAGGTTTCCCCCATGAAACCTACATCATGGACGAAGTCTAAAGCTACTAAACCACATATGCATACTATGCTCACGATGGATGACATATATTTCATAATTGTCGCTGACTCAGATACCTCAGAAGATATATTACAGTGTAATGAAGCCAAACAAGAGACCATGTATGAAATAATTGAAGCAGAGTTGAAAGGGGTACAACAAGCCCTACACTCTAGCCGTGCAATGTCTACTGCACCCCCATCATTAGAAGGAACATAGTTGGGAGACGAACCTGCCCAACTCTACCGAATAGCAGATGCGATTGAAGCTCACCTTCATCATGTTCAAGAGGAAAAAGAGCAGGCCACAGAGGCCTTAAAGAAAGAAAAAGAGGAAGCCAGAGAATAACGTCGGGTTGCGCAACAAGAAAGAGATGAAATCCAAGCCAAGTTTGTAGAGGATAGAGCGCAGATCCAGAAGGAGAAGGAACAACTGCTCATAGATAAAATTGGAGATAAATAAGAAGTCATTAGATCACTTCACTCTGTGATAGGCTTAGAACAACTGGAAGAAGACCTAGTAGAAATACAATTAAGGAAGCTTGTCTAAGCCATTCAACAGCTCCAACAGAGGATAGCTGAATTGGAATTACAAGCAGTGCCAAGCACTCCGTAGGAAGTGCGAGACCTAAGAGAATAAACTGTGAGGAGCGCAGTTGAGAGAATCAAGGCATTAGCCTTGGAATGAAAAGAACTCAACAGTCGAAGTGCACATACCTACGAGTGCCTTGCAGAGGACCCTGAGCTCATGAAACTAGAGTCATAGCTCCAGGAGGCAAAAAAGAAAGCAACAACAGTGAAAGTGCAGTTGAAGCTACTATCACTGGTCGAGAGGATGAAAAGATCCTAGGAACAACACATTGTTCAACAACAAGTCCTTGTCATTCAGAGTAAGGTCATGGAAGTGACCCAACGACTCCAACTAGTGTAGGATGAAGCCTGTACAGTGGAGATTGAAGGATAAGGTGCACAACTAGAACAATTAGTCACCTTAGTTGAACATCGATTGGAAGGACCTGTCACCAAGAAGGTAATTCAGGACTTCACCGAGCAGGAGGCCCTGGAGAAGCAACAGGTTGAAGCAGCTCAAGCCAAGATCAAGGCATTTGAGGAAGAGTTATCGAGACCATAGTGACTCGAGACAAGTCACATGTGAGTGTTGGGGGCTTGTTGGCCCTTGACCAATTTTGGGACTTCACCAGGCTGGTCATAGGTGGAGCGCAAGGCGAAGTGGAGATCACGGGATATCAGCCCCTTCTTAGGGAATTTTTGGGTTTAGTGTTTATGTAATGGGTATGGGATGTCGAACCATGGGTTCACCCATGTTTAGGCCCTTTTGTAATGTATAAATAGAAATCTAGGTGATGTAAGTAAGAGAGACCTAGAAGTGATCTAGAGGCAAAGACGCTAAGTGAAAGATTTTTTATCTATGTGATTGCAGAGGCTTTGTGCATATTGTGTATTAATAACTTGCAGAGCTAAGTGCAAGTGATTGTAAGAGGCTTGTTGTAAGAAGGCTTTGTTCTAAACCTAGCTCGGGGAAGGAGGATCTGGCGAGGTGCACGCAGATCCCCTGTCCTATGCGGAGTGGGTTCATGTGGCTCTATGCTTATAGAAGATTGAGAGAAGAAAGTAAAGAAAGAGAAGAGTTGGTGGATGTAGCCCCACACTGGGGTGAACCATGTATATCCCATGTTGTGGTTTCTTTGTGCATTATAGTTGTTATGTGATTGATGTGATGTGTGCTTAGTGCAATGATATATGTTATATGAATCTGATATAATAGCCTAGTGATAAGTAACATGAATGAATGTTACATCTAATCTGTTTCTATGTGATAAGTTCTTGGAAGTGTTAGATATGGTTGAATACTGCATTGTTTTGTAATTAGGGTTTGAATCTGTGATGTAAATAAGGGTTAAATGCTAATGAATGTTAACTGCTAAATTCGCTATTAAGGTATTTTAATAAAAAATCTGTGTCCCAACTAGTTTGCAAACATTTGAATCCTGCAACCCACCCTGCCTCTACCTCGGGTGAGACTTCATCTGCTTCGTAGGTGTTGCCGAAAGGGCCGATAGTTAGGGTTTTTTTGGTGCACTGTTGAAGCGTTAAACCTTGGGTCTGCCCCTGTGTGAACACCTTCTATCTTCCGCACTCCCCACCCAATCTGAATATGTGAATCCATGAAGCTATATATCATTGGTTGAGGTGTATCTTAAACCATAGTTTAAAATCACACAAATATATATTAGAACGTGCTTTGCAACTATCTAGTGCTCATGTCTGGGTTCCACCTAGAACTGGCTTAATGTGTTTATCACAAAGAAAATATCTAGTCGATTATTCACTAGATACATCAACGATCTAATAAATTGTCGATACAGGAATGAATCTACTGGATCAGAATCTAAGTCTCTTTCTTTTCTTATATCTGTGGTCATATGCATGGCCATGGATTTGCAATCCATCATTCCAAATTTCTGAACAATCTTTACTACATAATTTCCTTGTACAAGGAAAATTTCACCACACTTCTACCATACTTCTATGCCCAAGTAATAATGCATGAGACCAATATCTTTCATATCGAACTCAAAAGATAACTGCTTCTTACAGTGGGTGATGAGAGACTATGTACCTATCAAGAATAAATCATCTACATACAACAATAGAATTACAAGTGCATTTTTCACAAACTTGTAGTGGAGATTTGGATCTGCATGACTCTTAGAGAAACCAAATCTTATTAAGTAACTGCCAATTATGGAATACCAAGCTCTTGGAGCTTGCTTGATCCCATACATAGATTTATTTAATCTGAAAACATGAGTGTCTATGGTATGAACCTCAAAGCCTTGATGTTGTTCAATGTACACTTCTTCTTCAATTGCTCCATTGATAAAATCTGTCTTTACATCCATCTTATGTAAACTCCATCCCATGGAAGAAGCAAGGGACATAATGGCTCTAATAGAAGTGTATCTGGAAACAGGAGCAAAGGTTTCATCATAATATTCTCCCTCCTTCTGGGAGAACCCTCTAGCCATGAACCTTTCCTTGTATTTATCTATGCTTCCATCTACCGCATGTTTAATATTATAGACCCATTTTGAAGTTACCACTGGTTTTTCCTTGGGTCTAAGCATAATTTCCCACACATCATTTTTCATGATAGACTGGTATTCTTCTGTCATGGCTTCTTTGTTGTTTTTCTTCATATGAGATATAATCAATATATTATTACAATGACAAGTGTTCCATATATAGGGAACATATGGTGACCATCCATGAAAGGATGCATCCCTTGAATAATAAATAACTATTTATTATTATCATTTACTTATTATTTATGATATTTAATAATTAATAATTATATTATTAATTATTATTCTAAGAGAATGTCTTCCCGGTGTTGTCAAAAAATCAACACTCCCTCTCAACGAGAGAGACATTCTGCAACATGCCAAGCTTGTCTTTTAAGTATACAAAATTCACCCTAGACTCATGAAACTTGTCTGTTAGTCTTAGGAGACATCTCTCTCCCACCTAAAACAAGGAGAGACTCCTTCTATGGCTCCCCCTTTGAGCCAATTAACTCTCTCTAAGATTAGTCTCACTTTGGGTCCGCATGTAATAGCATATAATATCTTGAGTCTTTATCATTCCTTGTCAAATCACCATGACTAGGACAAATACCACACCATGATCTTTCACCACAGGTACACACCTATTAGTGAATGTCAGCCTGATGCTAAGTGACATGTGGAAAGAAGTTCAAGCACCTCGAGTCCATATTATTCCTTTTCATGATCAAGGAAGGACTATGTCTGGGCCCATTTATCACAAGTGCACCTTTATGATAAATGTATCCTATCTCCCTTGGCCTGCAACCCAATCTAGGAGAAGTTTCACCCGATGTTGAAACATCAACACTCCCTCTTAGCTAGGGAGGTATCTTTCCATAGTATTACACAACTACTGTTGAGAGACACGTAGTCTCTGCCAATGGTACACAAACACCATAGTAGCAAAAGGTTTGTCACACATGGCACTCCCATGTGGACTTCTAGAGGCTACTCCCTCTAGGAACACTTAGGGTCAACTCCCCATAGTGTTAGACGTCAAGGGCCAACTTCCTTGTCATGTCCTAATGTTCTCTCCACATGGGAAAATGGGATATATGCCCAAATGCACTTATCCCTTCTCGAATAAGCGTCATCATAGATCAACTCAACTCAATTCACAGAGGAGTACGATTTGGAGAAAGTTTGTCACACATGGAACTCCATGTGGACTTATATAGGCTACACCCTCTAGAAACACTAGGGTCAAATCCCATAGTGTATGATGTCAAGGGTCAACTCCCATAGTGTATGATGTCAAGGGTCGACTCCCTTGAAATGTCCTCATGTGCTCTCCACATGGGACATTGGGATATAAGCCCAAACACACTTATCCCTTCTCAAATAAGTGCCCCACTTATCCCTTCTTGAATAAGTTTCATCATAGATCAACTCAACTTAGTCACATAGGAGTACAATCTGGAGAATGTTTTAGGAAGCTACAGACATAAACACTCCCTCTCAGTGAGGGAGGCATTCTCTGCCACACCAAGTCTGTCACAGAAGTACTTGAACTTCGTCTCGGTTTGGTAAGAACATCAATAAATTTCTCATCTGTAGGAAGGTACTGCACCAATACTTCCTTCCTCTTCACCATGTCTCATATGTAATGGTACTTGATCTCAATGTGGTTCGATTTTTCATGAAACACTGGATTATCAGAGATCTTCACACAACTTTGGTTAGCATAATGAATAATGGTGGAATCCAACACATGTTTGGATAAATTTGCAAGGATCTTTTGAAGCCACACTGCTTCACAGACTGTCATACTTAATGTAATGTACTCTTCTTTTGTTGTGCTCAAATCCACACAAAAAAAAATCCTCTACACCAAGAAACCAGGGAATATCCAAAAGTGAAGCAACACCCGAAGGTGCTCTTTCTATCCACTACACTCCCTGCCCAATCAGAGTTAATATATTCCTGCCATATCATATCAATACTAGAAGTATATCTTGGACCATGTACAACTGTGCCTCGCAAGTATCTCAACACATGCTTCTTAGCAATTTAGTGTGTCTATCTCAACTGACTTATGAACTGGCTAAGTGCACTCACTGCATAGCAAATATTTGGTCTTGTGTTAACTAGATACATCAATTATCCAATCAGTTGTCTGTACAGAGTCAGATCAATTTCGTCAGAATCGGAAGAAGACACACTTAGTTTCTTCAAATTCGTCATCATTGGTGTAGCCACGGGCTTCAAGTTCAGTATCTCAAACTTCTTCAATATCTCAACTGTGTACTTCACATGAATCAGGAAGATCTCATCAGTTCTCTACCACACCTCTAGTCCCGAGAAGTAGTGCATCATACCAAGGTCCTTCATATCAAACTTAGAGGCCAATTCATAATTGCATTCAACAATAAGGATCTTTGTATCGGTGAGGAATAAATCATCAAAGTAGAGGACCAAAATCAAGGACTCACCATTAACAGTCTTGTAGTATGGGTTGGGATCGACAACACTTTTGATGAAGCCCAAAAATCACCAGTTTTCCATCAATCCTTGCATGCCAAGCGCGAGGTGGCTTCTTGAGTCCATACAAGGCCATATTCAACCTGCATACATGAGACTCCTTCTCATGTATCATGAAACCATCTGGATGCTCGATGTATACTTCTTCTTCAATCTCTCCATTGAGAAAGGTTGTCTTTACATCCATCTGATGTACTCTCTAACCCATGGATGTTGCAGGGGAAATAATCATTCGGATAGAAGTGTATTGAGCAACAGGAGAAAATGTCTCCTCATAATCTATTCCCTCCACCTGAGAGAATCCTCTAGCAACAAATCTCATTTTTTTCCTCTCGATTCTCCCGTCAACTATGTGTTTGATCTTGTAGATCCATTTGGAAGTCACTGCAAACTCCCCCTGAGGTCTCAGAACAATATCCCACACATCATTCTTCATGATGGATTGATACTCCTCCATCATGACATCTCTCCATACTGGATGACAAGTTTCCTCCTCATAACAGGAAGGCTCAAAATGAATGATGTGGCTCATAGTTGCGGCATAACATGAATATCTCTAAGGTCTCTTTCTCACTTCAATCTATCTCTGAACAGGGATGTATATCTAATATTCCTTCGAAGATTCATTGTACCCCACAAATGTACCCCTTCTTCCTAAAGGGTATAGCTTGGTCCTTTTCTCCTTGGGTACATGAATGCATACTAGACACCCAAATATCCTAAAGTGTCCAACCTCAAGCTTCACTCATGAATTGTGTCCATACTAGACATCTCTTGATTCCCTTATGGAACACATGTCTAAGACATATTGAGGTTCCCTCATGGAACCAATGTCTAAGACATATCGAGGTTCCCTCATGGAACCAATGTCTCACAAGACATATCGATATTTCCTCATGAAACCAATGTCTTGGTTCCTTCATCTGACCATCTGAGGCATGTCAGGATGAAGTCCACATTTCGTCCTACTAGTCCATACATGACCCTCTCGTTCTATATCAAAAGAAGTTATAATCTCAAGTGTTGGATCTTCACTAGTGAGAAATCCTTCATGGGTAGTCCAAAGAGATCTCTATCAAAATGTGTGCCCATATCCATTGGAAAAAGGAAAAATGAGAGGATACTTATATAGCATGAGTATTACAAAGATGGTATACACAGTGGTGATAAGTAGTAAGACAATTGCTTCCGCAAGACCTAGAATTTTCCACGGAGATGAGAAATGATCCTTCTAAAGCTGCTAAAAATGGAGCTCAACTCCACAGATATTGATGTTGAGAAAAAACTTCTCAAAGTGATGTGTCCATCATTCTTGTTATTTTTATACCCTTTTGACTTAAAAAATATATGAAGTAATGGTCCTGGTCGCAACCAGATGATCAAGAAGTTCATCATCTTCTGGGTTTGTTGCACATATTCATTGTGTCTCCACCATCCCATAATGGTGAGCGTGAGGGGAAAAACTACAGAAGGCTCCCCTGCCAAGACGAAAACAACACAGTGAATGGGAGAAATGAAGACAACACAATGACTGAGGTCGCATGCAATATCCATCATGCATAAGAATTAGGAAACACTGGGATCAAAATTTAGAGACGCGACAGAGGGATTGAAAATATTAAATTTGACCAGATGAGCACCAAAATTTACGTTCTGCCAATCACTATCAAAGATTCCACAAAGATACTATTTCATAACCTGATCTCTTTTGAGATGTGCAAGCCATATGAATTCAATTATGTTGCGTGTTACATGCGTTTGATGAACCTGTTAATTGACTCAGAAGTAGATGTGGCTTTTCTCAGAAGAAAGGGCATTGTTACAAACCACCTTGGGAGAGACAGAGTGGTTGCCAATATGTTCAAAAGTCTATACAAGGGAGTGATTTAGTTATATCTCTGTGATATCATAAGAACCTATAATAGCCAACGCACTGCCCATGTTGTGTCCAACTATGGTTATGTTAAGCTCTTATCCCTTGTATTTCTGTACAAGTCTCGCAATTTCACACAGAAGCTGCTCTCTTGTGCTTCCATGGTTAAACCTACACGATGAATTGTGGGAAGTGTAGATGTTGAGAAATCCCATCTACACCTTCACATACTCATGATAGTCTAATGGATTAAAACAAGGCGTCATTAGCGTATGCATAAAATTATATATCCATTTCATCCATGTTGCACTGCCTCTCAATGCCACCACAATATCTCTGCCTCCAAGACATTTGATCTTCGTGTCATCATATGACACTACAACATAACCAATCCAGTTAGGTCCATCTTCGCCTTCAAACATACATATTCTTCAATAAATTGGGCACGTTAATATACAGTGTGGCGGCCTAAATATTTCTACCGTACACAACGATTTTGATGCAAGTTATCTTCTCTCATTTTCCTAGGCCTCCGGTGATGGAGTCAAGCCCAGTCCCGCTTTGATACCATGTTGTTTTTATTCATTTGATATATTATTGATATCTTATTACAATGAAAAGTGTTCCATATATAGAGAACATATGGTGACCATCCATGAAAGGATGCATCCCTTGAATAATCAATAACTATTTATTATTATCATTTACTTATTATATATGATATTTAATAATAAATAATCATATTATTAATTATTATTCTAAGAGAATGTCTTTCCGACGTTGTCAAAACATCAACATTATTTCCACTATTTCTTTTGAACCGCTTCTTCAAATGTGGTGCGTTCTTCATTTATAATTTTTTTCATACATCCTGCATAGTTGGAGAATATTTTGGGATTATTTCTTTCTCTAAAAGTGCCACTTGGATATTTGAGTCTTTCTTCTTCTTATAGAGTAGCTTCAAGCCAAGTTGGGCGTTTTCTAGTTTTGGGTATATTGAATGATTCAATAGGTCCACATGGTTGCATTGGATGATCAAGTTGTTATGTTTCTTCATTCTAACTTTCTGGAAAACTGGTGCTTTCTTCTTTAGGATCTTCATATTCCTCTTCCATGGAGTTTTCTATATACTTCTTGAAAGCCAAATTCTCATCGAAAGTTAGTCTTTGTTGAATTCAATCTTATGTTGTTCTAGAATATATATTCTATAGGATTTGGAGGATTCAGTTTATCCAACAAATATGCCTTTCCTTCATGAGGGTTCTAGTTTCTTCCTTTCATCCTTGGGAACATGAATGTAAATAGGACAACCAAAGATTCTTAAGTTTTCCACACTAGGTTTCTTTCCTAAGAAGGATTCTTCTGGAGTCATATTCTTCAATATGCGGTGGGGACTTCTGTTATAAACATATATTGTTGTCATAGTTGCTTCTCCCTATAGGTACATGGATATAATCTGATCATTCATTAGTGCCTTCATGGTTTCTTCAATGGATCTATTCTTCCTTTCCACTACACCATTTTGTTGAGGATTATGAGGAAGGGTTAGCTCTCTCCTAATCCATGTTTATTTACAAAAGGAAACAAATTCCTTGGATGTGTATTCTCCTCCATTATATGTTCTCAAAATCTTTATTTTCTTGTTTTTGAGGTTTTGTATTTCTGCCTTGAATTCCTGAAACTTGCTGAAAAATTCATCCTTTCTTTTCAAAAGATATAACTAAGTATTTCTTGAGTAATCATCTATGAATGTTACATAATAAAGATAACCTTCTACATATTTGACTAGCATTGAACCGCAAACATTTGAATGTATTAGATCTAGGATTTCCTTAGATCTATTATCACTACTTGAGAATGGCTTCTTAACATTCTTACCAAGTGCACATCCTCTGCAAATTCCTTCATGTACAGATTGTAGTTTTGGTATTCCTACAACCATTTTATTGAGGAAAGGTAATGATTGATAGTTAATATGAGCATACCTTCCATGACAAATTTCACTGGGATTGACTTCATCATGTACAAGAGCTTCATCATTTCATTCTAGTAGTTTGTATAATCTACCTTCACAAGTTCTAATAACTCTAGCATTCTCTATGCTGGAGTCTCTAGACCAAGCTATTACTTCACCATCTACAAAGGCTATTCTATTTCCTTTGTCTTGTAAGAAATAGATAGATACAAGATTATTTTCTAAACCAGGTATGTATAAGACATTACTCAAATGAACATTGTTACCTGATTCCAATTTGATGGAGGCTTGACCAATTCCTTTGACTGGATATGTGTTCTTGTCTCCAAGTTATACTTTGTGAGATGTCTTCTTTTCATTCAGATTTGAGAGTCTGACCTGGTCTCTTGTCACATGTATGGAATATCCACTGTCAATTATCCACATGTTATCTTCAAGGGATTTATAAGAGCTGAATAGTGTAGACGATCCGCCTTTTCATTCATGATTTCTATTGACTAATAGTTGGTCAAAATTTGATTTTGATTGGTCAAATGTTGAATTTGACCCAAAATCTCAACCTTGACGTTTTTTTCCTTCTGAGAGTGGCAATATGTGTGATGGACTAAGGCACACTGGAATATCCTTTCCTTGGGAAACAATCTCCATCATAAGGTGTTGGGAAAAAGGTGTAGGGTTTTGTAGCTGCACCTGCTAGAAACCCTAGTGACAATGCTTCAGTAACTGCACCTACTAGAAACCCTAGCGACAATGCTTCAGTAACTGCACCTGCTAGAAATCCTAGCGACAATGCTTCAGTAATTGCACCTGCTAGAAACCCTAGTGATAATTCTTCAACGAGATTTATAACGTATGGATTATCTTCCTTCCAGTGGTCATACTGACTAAAGGAGGTGTGGGCCCATAACCTGTTAGAATAAAAGAGATGTGCTCATTCACCATAGACAATATAGAAATATTGTCACCAAACCATAGGCACAAAGGCCACCCCCGAGCACCTTTAACCTTGAAAGAAAAAATAATTATGGAAGCATACCAGTAACCAACCAAGGTAGCGTACCTCTCTCCAAGGCTAGTGTACCAAGAAAATATAACAAAATACCAAGCAAAAAGTCCACACCAGAACCCAAGACTAATTCACTACTACAACTATTGCAGTTCTCCACTATTCATGCACACCACTTGTCCTTATGAAATTGGGAGTGAATGAGACCAAATTATCTCTAGCGCCCTCTATTTATACTACTCCAACTCACCTGACTGGGCCAACTTCTCTTCCTAGAGGATAATAACTCAATATTAATTATTCTCTTGAGCCGACTTGTCTTCTAGAATTATTATCCAACATTTTAGGGTTTCTCTTTCTTTCCAAAATATTCTAATCTCATCAAAGGTTACACATAGAGGTTAATACCTCCCAAATATACCCTAATATCAACAAAAGGCACATTAGACCAAGTTGAACATAACTAACTCTTAAGTGTCTAAATATCCTAACATCCCCCCTTAAGGACAACTTTGGATAGGATGGAAGGATTTACAAAGGTGACACAATAGGAGAAGGAAGGAGGAATAAGACACTATCCACCCTTACTGAGAACTTCTTGAATGGATAATGTAGCTCAAAGCTTTGAAAATTTGGCCTCCATAAGGGTGTTTTTGAAAACAACTATAACATGATCATTTTTATAATCATAGATCACTTTGAGAATGTGATCCTAAGAATCTTCCTAATGAAGTGCATGTTTATATCAATGTGTTTGTTGATATGATGTTGAAGTGGATATTTGTTAAGTTAAATGGAACTATAGTTGTCACATTAGAGTGTGGTTAGATGTTGTTGTTGGAATCCAAAATATGAAAGGATCTATCAAAGCGACATGGTTTCTTGACTTGCACTAGCTGTTACTTCATATTCTATTTATACTTACAAAATCAAAGACACGTTACCTCCTATAAGCCCAAATGACAAGTTCTGAACCAAGACTCAAAACATAACCTCTAGTAGATTTATAAACATCAAGTTCATTATCCCAATTAGAATTAGTGAAACAAATCAATAAAGGACCCCTCCTTGAATTGTAATGTATCCCAAATTGAATTGTATCCTCTTTTCTACTTTATAATGACTCTCATGGGGTTTTTGAATCACATTTGAATATGCCAAGAAGAAATACCAATAGAAAAGGAAATATCAAGACAAGTATGACTCAAATATAAAAGGATACTAACTAATCGATGGTACACAGTGGATTATACTTAAGGTGTGGCATAGGTAGCATCAAGTTTGACTCTAGATTGGAAGGGGCATGAGGTTGGTTTACAACCTTCCATACGTAATACGAAAATAAGGTCACATGCATAATTACACCAGGAAAGGGAAATTCCTTCCTTGGTTTGCAAGACTTGGAGGCCAAGACAATAATGAAAATGTTCTAAGCTTGTCATTTCAAATTTCTTCTTAACACCAAATTTCACATGGGTTACAAATTTGGGGTCTACCAATGAGGATAAGGTCATTGACATATATAAAAAGTATAAAGATATAGTCACCCACTTTCTTTCTCTACACATTGGATGAAGAAGGTCACATGCATACCTAGACTGGAAAATGAAAATGATTTCCTTGGTTTGCAAGAATTGGAGGCCAATAAAATAATGCAAATGTTTGAATTCTATCATTTCAAATTTATTCTTAACATAGATTTTGCATGGGTTTAAATTTTGTTATCACCATAAATGAGGATATCACTGACATAGAGAACACGTATTATGAGATGATCACCCACTTTCGTGGTATATACATTAGGGTCATAATGACATCTAAAAAAGTTGGTGTAAAGAAGAAATCTATCCATTTTAGCATACCAAGCTCGAGGGGCTTGCTTAAGGATATAGATAAAAATTTTAAGGTGGAAAAATAGACTGAAGTCACTTTGAATATATATAAGAGGTTGTTCTAGGTAAATTTTCTCTTCTAAATCCCCATGCAAGAAAGAAAATTTAACATCCATTTGACGAACCTCCCATTTATAAAAATATACAAGGGATAGAACAAGGAATATGGAATTCATTTTTGCTACAGGGACAAATGTTTCAATAAATTCAATTCCTTATACCTGAGAAAATACTTTGACAAATAATCAGGACTTATGTCTTTCAACAATTCCATTTGCTACATACTTAGTCATATACACCCACTCACATTTAACAATTTTTTATTCTTTTTAGAAGAGCTACAAGATCCCAAGTATCATTTTCCATCAGGAAATGATATTCCTCATTCATTATTATGTCCCAATCTGGATGGAAAAAATATTCTGTAAATGTTTCTATATCATGACTCTTTGAAACTTAATCCAAAAGAGAAGAGGGTCACTTTAATTATGAACACATATGACATTGATTTGAAGGATCAATGACAAGATCACCAACCACTTATTGTGTTGTATTAACTCATCTCAGAAGTTGTGGTGTTGGTGTAGGTTCATGATTAAGGGACTCAATTGAAGGAGGTGTATTTTTATCCTCATTGTCTGAATATGAATAAGAATAAGCTAGAATAGGGGCATTAGAAAAAATATTGAGAATACAAAATGGCACTTTCACCAAAGATGATTCACGGGTCAAAGATGGTACAAACACTAATTTTTTCCCATAGGAAAAGATACCTTCATCAAAATTGTCATCTCTCTCTGAAAATAATTTCTATTGAATGAGGTTGAAGAAGTATATAACCTTTTACATCTTCAGAGAATCCAAGAAAAATTCGCTTTTCACTCTTAGATTGTAATGCTTTCATTTTCTAATAAGGAATGTGAGCCCATGCATTACTACCATATGCACAAAAGTGTCTTACAATTGGTTTAATGTTACTCCATGAGTCTTATATAATTATATCTTTTAAATACTTTGTGGGAGTGTGATTAACTATGTAATTTTCACAATTAATGGATTTCACCCAAAAATGAGGACTTAATCCCTTAGATTGGATCATATAATTTTCCATTTATTTTAATGAGCAATTCTTTCTCTCATCAACACCCATTTTTTGTGGTGTGTATGGGGTAGTATGTTGTATATAAATAATCTATGTAGTGTAGTAAGTTTTAATTTTTTTGTTAACATATTCACCCCCATTATATGTTCTTAACTTCTTAAGTTAATGCTTGGATTGATTTCCTACAAGGGCCTTGTAGGCCAAAAACATGTCAATAAATTCACTCTTAAGTTTTAGGAAATAAACCAAGTGCATATAAATAAGTCATCATTGAAATTTAAGAAGTACTTGAACCCAAAGAAAGAAAGAAAATGGAATAAAACCACACATATCCCTATGAACAAGCTACAAGTGGTCAAGGTGTGCCAAAAGGCACATTTGTCAAAACTGCCTTGATGATGTTTACTAAGAACATAGTTGAAACAAACATCGTCTCTGCAAGAAAAAAGTGGAAGAACATTCACAATATTCTATTTATATAATTACTACAATGAGTGATAGTTTAGATGCTCAAACCACTCATGCCAAAGTTTGTTCATGTTATCACTATAAACAATAAAATCAATGGAAGTTATGATGGCCCAAAGTTTTAAAATATGTAGAAACTGGTAATATCATCAATAATTTCAGTTGCTAAGATTTGCTTAAGATCATTTAAATCCTTTATTACAACTTGGTGAGGTGGAATTTCTACTATTTTATCTTCACTTAAATGAGTGATTTGATACACTGATACAAGGTTGAATAAAATACTTAGAACACATAAAATGTCATTAAAATGGTCATCATCTAGTTGAACTATTCTATACCATACAACACTAAGAGATCTATCATCACAAAAATATATATTTTGGTGTTATATTCATTAAGAGGGAAATATATCCTTATCCTTTGCCATATGATAAGATGCTCCAAAATAAAAATCCATTCATTAGAAGAAGAAGAAGAAGTAGAAGTTGCATTGAAATAAAAAACAAAAGTAGAAAGTGCATGTCCATAAGAAGCTTTAGAAAAAGGAGGATCAAGATTAATGTGGTTATTATTCATTGCTACTTCTAAGGTTTTCATTTTCATAAAAAAATAAGAATCCATATGACCATATTACCCACACAAATTACGATGTCTCTTAGTGGGTTTTCCTTTTCAGTTAGTTGATTTCTCACCATTGGGAGTAGGAGTTGGTTGAGATGGTTTGAGACCCTTATTTTGTTTGTTGTTGTGAGGATAATTAATCTTTGGATGCTTGAGTCCTTTATTTTGGTGTTCTTCATTCTTTATCTTAATTTCTACAAGTAAATGTCTAAGCTTCTTAAACTTAGCTAGAAAAACCTCTTTGCAAGAGAAATCGCTAGGATTCAAAGTAATTAACTAATTTTTGAGCTAGTGGGCTCAAATCTCATTATGTTTACCAATCACAATTTCCATATTTTCCCAAGATTCATCTATAGTATTAATACATTGAAGGTAAAACTATAAATCTATGGAGATTGACCTCCCTATTAATCCATGTGCTTCATCATTTCTATCATCCCATTTAACTCTCTTTAATTGTTTAAGAATCAATTTCTATTTCCAAGATAACCTGGTAAAGTCCCCTACTTCGTAGTAAATTCTCCATATGGGAATTTTATGAGTAGCTTGCAGTGGTAAGTAGGATCTCACTTGGACTGGCCATATCATAATGTGTAGGTAAGATGGCTTCAAAAGTAGAAACTAACTATTCAAATGGAAAGAGCTCAAAAAAATAGACAACATAAAAAATGACACCAAAAATAGACTCTGGTTGATAATGTTATACTTTCTTGAAGAAATGAATGAAAATTAAAAATGGTAATTAAGGTGCCACATGGAAGGTGGCGATTGGCCTGTGTGGTGATAAGGTGTAGAATGAGGTCATCAAGTTGTGAGTAAAAACAAATTCCTTCCTTCTATAACTTTGCATTGTAATGAATTAAGTGACTCATTTTTATAAAATAAGCGAGAATCATTTTTACAAAAAAGTTAGTTTATAACATAAAGTTGCATGGAAAAAGTAATTAAAAAAAAAAAATAAAGTTACTTTATGAGTGATTCACTTTTATATATTAAGTGAGATGCACTTTATGACAAATTTGTCTTATAATTGAAGTTACTTGCCACCTTTTTCAAAAAGTAATTTACAAAAATAAAGACTTGAAATCAAGACCTCTATTTCAATAAGAATGTGTGTTGTTGTTGTTGATCAAGATCCTAACTTGCAATTTGAAGAGTTTTGTAAGAAGTGTGGTATAGCAAGGAATAAGACTACTCCATACACACCTCAACAGAACATGGTTGCAGAAAGGATGAACATAGAAAAAGTGATTAAAAAAAACAATAAAGTTACTTTATGACTGATTTACTTATATATATAAAGTGAGATGCACTTTACAACAAAGTTGTCTTATAATTTAAGTTGCATGCCACATTTTTCAAAAAGTAATTTTCAAAGATAAAGACTTGAACTGAAGACCTCTATTTCGATAAGAAGATTTATTGTTTTTGTTGATCAAGATCCTAAATTGGAATTTGAAGAGTTTTGTAAGAAGTGTCGTATAACAAGGCATAAGACTACTCCATACACACCTCAACAGAACGAGGTTGTAGAAAGGATGAAAAAATTTCCCTCCTTCTCTAACTTTGTCCTATAATGACTTAAGTGACTCACTTTTATAAAATAAGTGAGAATCGATTTTACAATAAAGTTAGCTTATAACATAAAGTTGTAGGGGAAAAGTGATTTAAAAAAAAAGTTACTTTATGAGTGATTCACTTTTATATATTAAGTGATATGCACTTTACAACAAAGTTGTCTTATAATTGAAGTTGCATGCCACATTTTCAAAAAGTATTTTACAAAAATAAGGACTTGAGCTCAAGACCTCTATTTCAATAAGAAGATCTATTGTTGTTGTTGATCAAGATCCTAACTTGTAATTTGAATAGTTATGTAAGAAGTGTGGTATAGCAAGGAATAAGACTACTCCATACACACCTCAATAGAATGGGGTTGCATAAAGGATGAACAAGACATTGATGGAAAAATAAAGGAGCATGCTTAATGATGTCAGATTAGGACAAGAATTCTGGGTAGAGGCAGTGAGTATTGGATGTTACTTGGTAGATAAATACCCTCATCATTGTTGGTGGAAAAAATTTCACATGAGGTATGGAATGGTAAGAAACCCTCTCTTGAATATCTCAGAGTGTTTGGTTGTGATGCTTATGTACATGTTCCAAAATAAAATAGGATTAATCTAGGTAATAAAGTTGAAAAGTGTATCTTTATTGGTTATAAAGATGGCATGAAAGGTTATAATATTTGGAACCTAGAAATTGAGAATCATATTTACAGTCAAGATGTTGTTTTTAGATATATTAAAGATGTTTCCAAACATAAATTCCTACAAAAGGAAGAAAATCCTGAGAAAATAGAGTTTTAGCTGGATGATCCAAACTATGGCTCAACAGAAGAAGAAGAAGAACCTCATACCCCAGTATTAAGGAGAACAATGAGGGAAAGAAGGAAATCAAATAGGTATAGTCCACCTGATTTTCTTGCTATTTTTTCTTTATCTATTATTGATGATGATCCCAAAACTATCAGGGAAGTAATGGATTCAAAGGATAGTAAACTCTAGAAGAATTCCATGGTTGAAGAGATATATTATTTGGATAAGAATAAGGCTTGGGATGTAGTTGAGTTTCAAATTGGAAGAAAGGATATTCGAAAAAATAGGTGTTTAAGAAGAAGTTTATTGTAGAAGGAAAAATGGAGAAACATAAAGCTCAATTAGTAGCAAAAGGTTATTCCCAGGTAGAGGGAATTGACTTTGGTGAATTTTTTTCTCCTATTTCCAAGTTAAATTATATTAGATTTATTTAATCCATTGTTGCTTCTTTTGATTTTGAAGTAGAATATATGGACAAGAAGAAAATATTTCTACATGGCGATCTAGAAGAAGAAATCTACATGAATCATCCATAAGGCTTTGCAGTGAAGGAAAATAAAGAGTTGGTCTATAATCTAAAGAAGTCACTATATGTTATGAATCAATCACCTAGAGCGTGGTACCAAAATTTTAACACACACATCCTTGGACTAGGATTTTTTAGAAGTAGGGATGATCACTATGTATATCCCAAGCAGGTTGGTAATAAATTCATTTATGTAGTGTTGTATGTCAATGAGATGTTGATAGTAGGAAATAACATGGATGTTATCAAGGAGGTGGAATATTAGCTGTCCTCCAAATTTGACATGACAGATCTCGATGCTGCTAACTTCATTTTGGGAATGGAGATTAAAAGAGATCGTGCAAATCGGAAAATTTGGTTGAATCAAAGAAAATATGTCAAGACAATATTGCAGAGGTTTCATATGTAGGGGTGTAAACCAGTCAAGGTTCCTATTCATGTAGGTGTAAATTTATATGCAGAGCAGTGTCCCAAGACACAAGAGGAAAAGGAAATGTCCCATGTTTCGTATGTTAGTGTGGTTGGAAATTTTATGTATGCAATGGTTTGTACTAGACCAGACATTGCACATGCAGTGGGATTTTTGAGAAGGTATATTTCAAAACTAGGGAAAGAGCATTGGACAGTAATAAAGAGGGTGTTTAGGTATTTGGGGGTCACTACTAGTTATGGATTGTGCTACCAAGGAATACCAGGAGTAGACAGAGTGTTGTGCATACATGGGTTTTTTATGTAGGTTGGGTTGGAGATCTGGATCGCAGAAGATGTAAAAGTGGGTATGTTTTTAACCTATTTGGAGGAGCAATCAGTTGGATGAGAAAAAGACTGGATATAGTGGCACTCTACACTACAAGAGTTGAATACATGTAAACCACTCATGCAAGAAAGGAAGCATTATGGTTACATAGATTGTGTAAAGTATTGGGTTGGTAAAATGATGGAGACCTACCAAGTCTAATTCCCACCATAACAAAGTTAGAAATACTCTATCAACAAATCCAACTCCTTAGTTTCTTTTGAACTCTTCCTTCAGTGTCTGGGATCCTTCAACAACAAAGTTCTAGTTACACACCAGTCTGTAATTTGAATTTTAACAAGGTGATCCTTTTCTTCTTTGCGCTAAGATATTTTTCCCATATGGCCAAGTGATAATTCCTTCACTAGACAACATGATAGAATGCCTACATAGCACATTGAAGTATCACCTTATTGGAGTATCTCTGAGTTAATAGTCTCTAATGGATCAGAGTCTAATGCCTCAAAAGATTCATCAGAGTATAAATTCTAGAGGGTTCAAAGTCAAGTGATCCAATGGGTCAGAGTTGAGTGCTATGATAGGACAGATTTAAGTACTCTGAATGAGTCAGAATGATCCAATATGAAAAGTGTCTTATACACACTCTATCATGACTGTCGGTCTCTTCCCTCCGATGAATGGTTAGATCGTCATTGTCGGATTATTAGGAATTGGGGTATCTCTATTAGGGTGTCAGAGCAGTGGTAAGTCACAAATTTTCCTACGGTCAGGGTAATGATATACCGATACAAATGATCCTGATAGAATAAGTGAGCCTTCTACCTGGAAAATAAAGTTCACCTCAATATGATCTCATTATTTTGTTAAAACACAAAGATAAGCACAAGGATTTCAATGGATTTTGTGTGATTTCAGAGTATGAATATGTGCACGATTTCTAACACTGCAAAATCAAATTTGTATCACTCTCTTAAGACATAATATGAATGTAATTTGATGCAAACACAAAATAAAACACAGAGCCACACAATTTTGTCTTTTTCTATTATATCTGAGAAGAATTTGACTGATACAAAACTATGAGTTCAGTTCCTCTTTAGTCTCTTAGACTTATGCACACTGCACACACTCACACTATCCACACCTACTAACCTATACTCAGTACAAAATAATCAATATATCTTAGATCTCTCATGTAGCTCACAAACCAACACACCCCAAGCAATATAAAAAAAAACTCCTAAACTAGAAATCTGTTCCTAAAA
This sequence comes from Picea engelmannii, assembly GCA_009831015.1. Lineage (NCBI taxonomy): Eukaryota > Viridiplantae > Streptophyta > Pinopsida > Pinales > Pinaceae > Picea > Picea engelmannii. The sequence continues at coordinate 908,996 of ML776588.1, read as the reverse complement.
CTTAGCAACAGATTGACACCTACTCAAACTATAAAATATCCGATACCTTCTAGATATATCCACCTAACTATTACAAATCAATGATAAAATTAAGGAAACCAACTTCCTTTGGTAAAAATTGTTGGTTGTGGAGCATGATTATCTTCCTAATTCAGAGGTATTTGTTTTCAACGATGTTTATACCCCATGAATATTGTACACCCCTCCACATAGGGGGGGTTGCAGGGGGGGATTTCCCCCCTTGCGGGGTCTGGGGGCTCATCACCTCGACTAGGGGGTCCGGGGGAAAGCGGGCCACTAGCAGGGGTTCTGGGGTGAAGCCCCTAAAGGAAAAAATGTCCTTGTAAACGTATATTTTAATTTCATAGTAAATCTAGACCATTCATTATAAGGTCGCAGAGAAGTTATGTTATGGTTTTTTTCCCTAGAAGACAACCATATTTTATGAGCGAAATGTATTGCAACTATGCATCATTGCAAATATTGTATTATGAGAGAGGATACTGTGAGAGAAAGAAGAGGAAGTTACAATGGGTGTGTTGTAGGTTGTATCCCTTCATTTGTTGGATAATAAAAAGGAAGGACCTAGAAATTTATCTGGTGGACATAGCCCACACTGGGTGAACCACGTATATATGTGTCTCTATTGTATTGTGTATCTTCTGTGTTTTATTTCCGTATTTGTTTTTATTTTATTGCTCTATGATCCTATTTTCTAACAACTGGTATCAGAGCGGAAGGTAACTCGTGGGAAAAGAGAATTCCTAGTTCAAGTGGGAGCAATGGTGGAAGATGGAAAGTTTAGGGTCGAGAAATTTAATTGCCAAAACTACTAGTTATGGAAGATGCAGATGGAAGATTATTTATATAATAAGGATCTGTTCCTACCGGGTGGAATAACAAAGAGGTCAACGACCATGAAGGACAAAGAATGGGAGGTTCTTAATAGAAAGGCACTAGGAACGATATGGTTGAGCCTGGCAGCGTTGGTGGCTTTCAATATTTCAAAATAAAATATAATGAAGGAGTCGATGGATGCATTGGATAAACTGTATGAAAAACCCTCGGCGTCCAATAAGGTATTTCTAATGAAGTGATTATTTCATATGAAGATGTCAGAAGGTGGGTCTATTGCAGATCATTTAAATGAATTTAATACAGTTACTAATTAGCTAAGTTATGTAAAAGTGGAATTTGATGATGAGATCAGGGCTCTTCTAATCTTGTGCTCATTGCCAGAAATCTTGAATGGCTTGGTCATGGTTGTAAGTAACTTTGTCTCTCGTTCAAACACTTTAAAATTTGATGATGTTGTTGGTGTTATCCTTAGCGAGGAAATGCAATGGAATAGCATAAGTGAGACATCAGGTAATGCGTTAAACATGGAGAATAGGGGAAGACAAAAGGATAGAGGAAAGTGCTCAGGGAACCGTGAGAATTACAAGAAGGGAATATCAGAATCCAGACTGGGAAATCTAGAGTGCTGGAATTGCAGGAGTAAAGAACATATGAAGAAAGACTGTAGATCTCCAAAGAAACAAAGATATGGACAACAAGAGAAACATCAATAACAAATGTAATATGTGATGTGTTACAACATGCTTTGTTTCTTTCTATAGATAATATTTTCGAGTATTGGGTAGTAGATTCAGGGGCTTCATTTCATGCCACACCCCATAGGAAACATTTTATATATTATGTTCAAGGTGATTTTGGACAGGTTCATTTGGGTGATGATGCACCATGCAAAATTGTTGGAATGGGAATGGTAAAAATAAAGCAAAGGAATGGAAACCAATGGTTGTTGAAAGAGGTAAGACATGTTCCAGATCTAAGGAAAAATCTAATTTCAACAGGGAAGTTGGCAAGTGAAGGTTGTATATCTATATTTACAGATAAGGCATGGAAGGTCACCAAAGGATCATTGGTGATAGCAAAAGGAAAGAAGGTAGGTACATTGTATTTATGTACTGGTAATACTGACTCTTTTATCTCTTTATCTTCTACATGAGTGGATACAACATTGTGGCATCATAGGCTTAGAAACATGAGTGAGAACATGATGTAGATACTTCAAAAAAGAAAATTGTTTCCATATCTTAAACAAATTGATTTGGATTTCTGTGAGCATTGTGTTTATGGAAAATAGAAGAGAGTTAGATTTCTCAGAGTCGAAAAAGAAAAGAAGAGAGAAATGTTAGATATTATGCATAAAAATGTATGGGGGCCAGCTGAGGTATCATCTCTTGGTGGCTTTCATTATTATGTTACTTTTATTGATGATGCAACTAGAAAAACTTGTGTTTATTGCATTAAACAAAAATATGATGTTTTTGATACTTTTAAGAAATGGAAAGATTTGGTTGAGAATGAGACAAGAAAAAGGTTGAAGTGCCTCAGATCAGAAAATGGAGGTGAATATTGCAGCAAGGATTTTGATGATTACTATTCATACCATGGGATTCGTAGAGAAAAGACAGTTCCAGGAACACCACAAGAAAATGGTGTATCATAAAGGATGAACATGACAATCATGGAGTGTGCAAGGAGTATGAGATTTCATGCTAGTTTTCCCTTACAATTATGGGAAGATGTTGTAGATACTTATGTTTAATTAATAAATAGAGGACCTTCAAGCTCTTTGGATATTGGAATTCCATAGGAGGCATGGATGGGTAAAAAGGTAAACTATTCTTTTTTGAAGACTTTTCGTTGTGAAGAATTTTTCCATATTGATAAAGAAAATAGAACAAAGCTTGAGGCAAAATCCAAGAAGTGTACCTTTATTGGATACGATGTTAATGATTTTGGTTATATCTTATGGGATTATAAAAATCACAAAATCATTAGGAGTAGAGATGTCATATTTAATGATAAGGTCATGTACAAACATCATTTGTAGGGAAAGAAATAAGAAAAATAAAAAAATAGAATACAAAGTGCTTGATGAGATCAGTGTAAAAGAAATTCCAAAGGTACCAGAAAATAAAAATATATAACAACAGGAGAAACATGTACCTCAAACTCCTACAAGTGTTTTTAGAAGATATACCAAGTTAAGTATACCCCCTAAATGATTATCTCCTTCATTGTATTATTTATTGTTGATTGATTCCAGTGAACCAGAATGTTATGAAGAGGAAATGTAGGTAGACGCTAAAAGTAAGTGGGAGCAAGGCATGAAAGATGAAATGGATTCCCTGGTAAATAACTAGACTTTGGATTTGGTTCAGTTTCTTGCAGGGAAAAGAGAATTGCAGAATAAATGGGTTTACCAATTGAAGGAAGAATATGGAGGCAAAAAGCGATACAAGGCTATACTTTTTGTAAAGGGGTTTTCACAAAAGAAAGGTATATATTTCGATGAAATATTTTCTCCTGTTGTTAAAATGACTTCAATTAGGACTATTTTAAGTCTTTTGGTAGTAGAATATTTACATCTTGAAAATTTAGATGTAAAAACAACTTTTTTCCATTGAGATTTGGAGGAGGATATTTATATGTAGCAGCCACATGGGTATGGGGTCAAAGGGAAGGAAAATTTGGTATGCATGTTGAAGAAGATCTTGTGTGGCCTAAAGCAAGCTCCAAGGCAGTGGTATTTGAAGTTTGACAGGTTTATGATAGAACAAGGTTATAGTAGATGGCATTCTGATCATTGTGTTTATTTTAAAAAGCTAGAAAATGGAAGCTATATTATCTTGCTATTGTATGTAGATGACATGTTTGTTTCAGGGTCTAATATGCATGATATAAATGTGCTTAAGATTAAATTAGATAAGTCATTTGAGATGAAGGATTTGGGTGCTACAAATAAAATCCTTCGTATGAGAATAACAAGAGATAGGAAAAATCACAAATTGACATTGTCTCAGGGTGAGTACATAGACAAGGTGTTGGAGAGGTTTAGAATGCAAAATGAAAAACTAGTTAGTACACCTTTGGCCAACGATTCCAAATTAACTAAGGAAATGTGTCCCAAGACACAGAAGGATATAGAGTACATGTCCATGGACCCTTATTCATCAACAATAGGTAGAATGATGTATGAAACGGTTTACACAAGACCATATATTGCACATGCAGTGGGAGTTGTGAGAAGGTATATGAACAATCCAGGTAAAGAACATTGGGAGGTAGTTAAGTGGATTCTCGGGTATTTGAAAGGTACTGTTACTCATGCATTATGTTTTGGAGGTTCAAACACTGTTCTACAGGGATATGTTGATTCAAATATGGAAAATGATAAAGATAACAGGAGGAGCACCACATGGTATGTTTTTACTATAGGTGGAACAAAAGAAAGTTGGATTTCAAAACTACAAAAGGTTGTTTCACTTTCAACAATAAAGATAGAGTATGTTGCTTCTACATAGGCTAGTAAAGAAATGATTTGGTTACAGAGGTTTATAGAGGAATTTGGAAAGAAGTAAGAGAATAACAAGTTGTACTGTGACAATGAGAGTGTCATTCATCTTGCAAAGAAATTTTCCTTCCATTCAAAAACTAAGAATATACAACTAAAGTACCATTTCATATGATCCATCTTGGAAGGTGGACGTTTAAAGTTTGAAAATATACATACTAGCCATAATCCTACAGACATGTTAACAAAGGGAGTAACCAGGGAGAAACTAAGTTTATACTCAGTTTCAATTAGTCTTCAAGCATGAAGGTGAAGATGAGATTTTTTCCAGGTCCAAGAAGGATCATAGTCCAACAAATACAACAACAGTGGAGTTGTTTTGATCAATCTCCAAGTGGGAGATTGTTGTTTATGGAGCTTGATTATCTTCCTGATTTAGAGGTATTTTTTTTTAGCCATGTTTATACCCCATGAATAATTTACACCCCTCCACGTGGGGTTTTGGTGGCGAAGCCCCTGAAATGTTTTTTTTCTTGTAAATGTATATTGTAATTTCATAGTAAATCTGGACCATTCATTATAAGGTCACAAATCCAATGGTAGAAGTTATGTTATGGCTTTTTTCCTTATAAGGTAACCCTATTTTATGAGGGAAATCTATTGTGGCTATGCATAATTGTAAATATTGTATTCTAAGAGAGGATACTGTGAGAGAAAGAAGAGGAAGTTATATCGGGTGTTCTATAGGTTGTATCCCTTCATTTGTTGGATAATAAAAAGGAATGACCTGACAATTTATCTAGTGGACATAGCCCACACTTGGTGAACCATGTATATCTATGTCTCTATTGTATTGTGTATCTTCTATGTTTTATTTTTGCATTTTTTTTTAATTTTATTGCTCCGTGATCTTGTTTTTCTAACAAAAACTTGTGACCCTTGGGTCAATCTCGAAATTAACTGGTTGATGCTCCTGCATCAAACTCCCAAAAACCAAAATATTCATGGAATCCTATCCATGAGGTATTCAACTTATTTTCCATGCTTATGGATCTCTGCATCAATCATCCAAGTTGTGTCTTCTGTTGGAATATCTCTCCATTTCACCAAGTACTCGTAGTAATCTTGCTTTCTAGTTTTCTTGAAAATCCTTTGATAAAAAATATTCTCTATCTGCAACTATTTTTTTGTAGGTAACTACTTCATCCATTAAACTTCCTCTTGATAATCCCCATCCTCTACTTCAATTCCTCTATAAGGATATAAATCTGCAACATTGAATATTTGTGAAATTCCAATATCAAGTGGTAACCCAATCTCAGAGGCATTAGTTGAAAATTTCCTCATAATTTTACAGGGTCGTACCTTCTTCAACATCAATTTATTATATTTTTTTATTGGGAATATCACTATCCTCAAATGTTCCAAAAACTTATCTCTAACTTCAAAATTTACTTCTCTTCTCTTCAAATATTCCCTTTGTTTGTACCTTTAACTGTTATCATGTAGTTACCCCTTGACTTGTTCATGCAACATCTGCATTGCATTAGCACAATCCTCTGCATCAAAACTCCTTGTTTCTGATTTTCCTATATCTCTAAGTTCATAAATGCCTCTTGGGTGCATACCATAGACAAATTGAAATGTAATTTTCCCTATATTTCTATTAGGTGATTCGTTGTAAGCAAACTAAGCTTGTGCAAGAACTTGATCCCATTGAATTCTATGCTCACTTACCAAACTCCTCAATAAGTTCCCCAATCTTCTATTCACCACTTTTTTCTACCCATTATTTTGTAGGTGATATGTTGAGCTAAATGAAAGGTTTGACCAAACCGTTTTTCACAATGTCCTCCAGAAATTTCCAACAAGTTTAGTGTCTCTATTTGAAACTATACTTCTGGGTAATCCATGCAATCTTAGAATATCTTTGAAAAACAAATTAGCAATATGAGTTTCTTCATTGGTCTTAAAAAGAGGTACAACATGTGACATATTTGAGAATCTATGAACAATTACAAAGATTGAATATGCAAGATACCAGATATAATAAATATGCAGAACAAAAATAAAATGCTAGAAATGGCAGAATAACAGTAATATATCCAGCATAATCTCCACAATAACACATAAATGATATAAGAACAACAACAAAAATAACACTTTGATTCAGAATGCAATGTTCATGGGCCTATTCGAGGGGGCAACCTCCAATCGAGCAGTGCTCTGTTACAATAATCTCCAAGCTAGGGTTTTCATACCCTTGACCCTTATTTATACTAGATATGTCTATCAAGAGAAGCATCTAGAGGAAGATCCTTCTAGAAGCGAAATATTCTATTAGGTCTTCTTATATCCACCTTATTCTATTTTATTGAAAGGCCTTATTAATATTGACCTTTATTACATCCGAATATATTAATCTACCTATGTGCGGGTTAGGAACCTAACATGTACGCCCCCTTAAAAACAACATTGTCCTCAAGGCTTGAGATGAGGAAACTGTTGCAGAATGGTAGTTGGTTCCCAAGTGGCATATGCTAGATTCATATCTTTCCACTGGACTAGCACTTCCTTGATGGTTCTCTGACACAGGCGATGCCCACGCTGGTCCAAAACTACTTCTGGCTGTAGCCAAATGGATCCTTCTTCAACTAACTCAGGAAGGTTGGTTTGAATTTTGCACCTAGTTCCAATCACCTTCTTTAAGCATGAAACATGGAAAATTGGATGTATCTTCGACTGACTGGGCAGAGCTAACTGATATGTGACTTGTCCCGCACGCTTGAGAACTGTATAAGGACCATAAAATTTGGGTGCTATCTTCTGACAATGCTCGGCCTTGAGGGAAGTTTGCTTGTATGGTTGTAGTCACAGAAACACCTGATCCCCTTTTGCAAATTGACGTTCAGAGTGACCTTAATCTGCTTGTTGCTTCATGGAATTTTGTGCCATGACCAAGTTCTCTTTAAGGGTGCGAAGAATATCCTCTCGAACTGTAAGTGTTTGGTCAACCGCCTGGACCTTCGAGGTACCTGGTAAGTATGAGAGAACTGAAGGTAGCTTCTATCCATATACCGCTTCAAAAGGAGTCATGCGAGTAGCTATATGGTAGGAAGTGTTGTACCACCATTCAGCTAGGGGTAGCCATTGAGCCCACTGATGTTGTTTTTCAGACCCAAAACACCTTAGATATATTTCCAAAAACTTGTTGACAACTTCTGTTTGACCATCAGTATGGGGATGATAAGTTGTGCTGAGATGTAATTGGGTGCCCTGGAGCTTAAATAGTTCTTGCGAAAAATTGCTTGTGAAAGTTGGGTCACGATCATAAACAATAGAGTGTGGCATGCCATGAAGCTTGAAGACCTGGTCCATGAAAAATTGAGCCACCGTGGATGCAGTAAATGGGTGTTGAAGAGAACAAACATGAGAATACTTGGAAAGGCGATCCACAACCACCATTATGACTGATTTATTCCCTGATTTGGATAAGCCGGTAATAAATTCCATAGAGATATCCTTCCAAATAGTTGGTGGAATCGGAAGCGGTTGTAGTGTGCCCAGAGATTTGACTGTTTCTCCCTTGTTGCGTTGACACACCTCACATTCAGTGACAAAATTATGGATGTCCTGTTTTATACCATCCCCCAAAAAATAACATTTGACTCTGTCATATGTTTTGGTGAACCCTGAGTACCCCGCTGTGGGTGTAGCATGAAGCTCATAAAGTACCGTGGATTTAATCTTTGATTGTTTACTTAAATACAAACGGCCTTTGTATCGAAGGTCATCCTGGAGCCAAGAGTACCCTGGGGGAGCCGGAGCCTTGTTCTGCAATTGCTGGATCAGATGCAAACTTTTGGGATCTTGAAGCCATTCCTGGCGCATAGCTTGGAGCCAATCGGGTACAATGAAGGAAAGAGAAAAAAGGGATCCTTCTTCTTCATATTTTTGGGACAGTGCATCCACCACTACATTGTCTTTTCCCTTCTTGTAAATGATCTCATAATCATAATCAAAGAGCTTAGTCACCCATTTTTGTTTCTCCCGGGAGTAAATGCATTGTTCCAGAAAGCACTTGAGGCTTTGATGGTCAGTCTTGATTTGGAAGCGTTGCCCCAAGAGATAAGGGCGCCACAGCTCAACGACATGCAAAATAGCCAACATTTCCTTTTCATAAATGTGTTTTCCCAGATTCATTTCAGACAGTTGCTTGCTGGTGAAGGCCAAAGGTCCACCCTCTTGCATAAGGAAAACGCCGATTCCTTACCTTGAGGCATCACATTCCAACACAAAGGTCTTTGTGAAATCAGGAAGGGCCAGAACCAGAGTGGTAAACATGGCCGTATTCAAGGTTTGAAAAGCTTGAGCAGTGGCTGGAGTCCAAGTGAAAGAGTTCTTTTTGAGGAGATCAGTGAGAGGTATTGCAATCTTTCTGTAGTCCTTAACAAACTTGCGATAATACCATGTTAAGCCTAGAAATCCATGCAAGTTTTTGAGAGTCTTTGGGTGCGGCCAATCTTGCATAGCTTGAATCTTTTTTAGATCCACCCTAACGCCATCCTTGCCAACCAGATGACCCAAGTATTCTACTTCAGAGGCACCAAAATCACATTTAGACTGTTTCAGGAAAAGTTGGTGCTGGGAGAGGAGATGGAGAAATTGATCTACATGAGTAAGATGGCCGGTCCAGGTTTTGCTATAGATGAGGATATCATCAAAGAAAATTAATACAAAATGACTGAGAAAGGGACGGAAGACATGATTCATGAGGCTTTGGAAGGTGGAGGGGGCATTACACAAGCCAAAGGGCATGACCAAAAACTCATAGTGGCCCTCATGAGTGTGAAAGGTCATCTTGGGAATGTCTGCCTCTTTCATATGTATCTGGTGATAGCCCGAGAGAAGATCAAGTTTAGTAAAGAATTGGGCACCACTCAATTCATCTAGGAGGTCATCAATGACAGGAATGGGAAATTTGTCTTTAATGGTCAGTTTGTTGAGGGCACAGAAGTCAGGACACATTCTCCAAGAACCTTCTTTCTTCAGAACCATGACTATAGGAGAAGAGTAAGGGCTCGTACTAGGGCGGATAACACCTGCATTAAGGAGTTCCTGGACCATTTTCTCAATTTCATTTTTTTGTCAGAACGGGTGGTGATATGGATGGATATTGGGAGGAAGGCTTCCGGGTACAAGGGGAATGGAATGATCATGAACACTATGGGAAGGAGGGAGACCTTGGGGAGTGAAAAACCATTTGATGTTTAGAAAGGAGAGCTTGGAGGTCATGTGGCACTGGGGGTGTCTCTGTTGCTTGAATGGCATGGAGTTGGGAATGACACCAGAATGACCTTTTTTGAGCAGATTTTCCATGTGATGGGAACTAATGACGTCAGGTGAACCAGCAATGATGCCTTGGAATTTATATTGGTTTCCTTCCTGGTCGAATTGCATGGTTAATGCCTTAAAATCCATTAGAATGGGACCTAAAGTTCTTAGCCAGTCTGCACCCAACACATTGTCACAACCACCCATGTCAATAATAAACATATGGGATTTTAGGTGGTAGTCACCGATTTGGAGACACACATTTTCACAGTGCCCTCCACATTTCATGGAACCACCATTGGCAATCATGATTTGAAAATTGTTGACAACATGGATGTAGCAATGAGTTTCTTAGGCAATGCGGTGATGAATAAAATTATGGGTGCTTCCACTATCAACCAGAATGATGACCTTCCAATGCTTGATGTAACCGATTAACTTGAGGGTTTGAGGAGCGGAAAATCCAGTGAGAGCATTGAGGGAAATGACGGGTTCTACTTCGGGAGGGTATGAGGGTGGGGTTATGTCAGTGATTTTAGGTGACTCAGACACAAGGGGAGTTTCAACATCCTCTTCTGAAATGTCCTTAGAGATGGCCATAAAAAGATTTTGTTCCTTACACTTGTGGCCCAGGAAATATTTTTCATCACAATTATAACAAAGGCCTTTGAGTTGGCGTTCATCCATTTCATCCCTGGTCAATTTTTGGATTTTTAATGGGGTGGAGGGAGTAGTGGGAGTAGTGGGAGTGACGGGTTTAGGGCGAGGGATAAAGGAGGGTTTTCAGTTTTGAGATGATACAACGTGTTGTGCTTCTTTATCTCTTTTAGTAGCCTCCACCCAAGTCTAGGGTCGAGCCATGAGGACATGGGCCCAAATCTCCTCCTTGAGGCCACTAATAAAACACTCTCAAAAGAAAGCATTAGTCATGCCCTCTGTTCATAAATCCAGGCGCTCAAAGGCAGCTATGCAGTCTTCTATTGTTCTGGATTGTTTCAACTTTGTCAAATGGCCCAAATGGTTTATGTCCATGTCAAAGCGTTCATAAAGCTCAGACACAAATTGGGTCCAAGCAATATACCTTTGATGGGAAGTTTTTCTCCATTGCCACCATTGCCAACGTTCTTGATCTAGATGGAGAACACCATACCGGAGTTTGGCCAAGTCATCTGTAATGCCATATAAAGAGAAATAATTTTCCCTTTGGGTTACCCAACCAGTGGGGTCCAAGCCATCAAATTTGGTTATGTCCACCCACATAAGGCGTATGTCACGTTGAAAGTGTTGGGACTGAAAGGTATGGGAATGGGAGGAAGTTTCGCTTTCATTCTTTGGAGGTGCTTCAGAGAAATGGTCATCTATAGGGATCTTCAGTTTAGTGCAGAGTGATGCAAAGACAGATTCAATATGGGTGGTCAGTTCTTGTTTGACTTTCTCCATTGAGGATAGCATGGTTGTATTTATGGTAGCATTGATGGACGAATCGATGGAGGCCACAGTAGCACTGAGTTGTTTCACTTCTTTTTGGGTTTCTAGGAAACCAGATTGCATGGTGTTGAAGTGAGCTTCCAGGTCTTGGCTACAGGTATGGGCCATGAGGATGGGTGAACTGAAAAGGGGCGGGCGGGGTCAAAAATTTTGTCGAAAAATGATATGGATGAATGTGATAAGGGCAGAGAGATGAATCCAATGGAATAGGTCTCAAATAATGGTGAAAAATTTCCAGACTTTTTTTTTACACCTGCAGAGTTATACTCCGGTCTGAAGAATACTGCAGTGATGAAATCCCCAAATGCTTAACCAGAAAGAGATGTGTATTTACTTGGCAACACTAAAATAGTTGCGCGACAATAGATCTGGTTTGTTTTTAATTTGTTTATGTTTCTGTCCCCCAAGGGTTAGGTATTCAAGGGTGCTACGGACAAAGGTTTTCCTTGTGCTATAGCTCTCTGATATACGTGCGGGGTCCAACAGTAGTACTCGACCCAATATCTCAGGGCACTAACTAAGGAGGATAGACCGTACCCTTAGCCGTACTACCCGACTACCCAGGTACTAGAGAGTATATTCTCGAGTGTTGTTCTCGGTGACACTATAGCAGTCCGACAGCCGATAGGTTTATCTAAAGAGGGCTTCAGGAAATCTAGGCCGATCCGTACATAGGTGTTTTCTGATGCACTACCACTCGAAGGGGTACCAACAGGGGTTACAAGGGTGGCCAACAGATGTGCGCTTAAGAACCACTTGTATTTCCTGCGTGTATGAATCCCTCAACCGTGGGTTTATGTGCCTAACGACAGATCTCTGTGGTTTAAAGACGCTGGAATACGTCTCTACCCTAAAAAAAAAAATCCCACAATTTCTGCCAAGGAAAGTGTTCTGATACCACTTGCAAGATACCAGATATAATAAATATGCAGAATAGAAATAAAATGCTAGAAATGGAAGAATAATAGTAATATATCCAACATAATCTCCACAATAACACAAAAATGATATAAGAACAACAACAAAAGTAACACTTTGATTCAGAAAACAATGTTCATGGGCCTCTTCGAGGGGGCAACCTCCAATCAAGCAACACTCTGTTACAATAATCTCCAAGCTAGGGTTTTCATACCCTCAACCCTTATTTATACTAGATATGTCTATCAAGAGAAACATCTAGAGGAAGATCCTTCTAGAAGCAGAAGCTTCTATTAGGTCTTCTTATATCTGCCTTATTCTATTTTATTGAAAGGCCTTATTAATATTGACCTTTATTACATCCGAATATATTAATCTACCTATGTGCGGGTTATGACCCTAACATAATCATTCCCCCTCTAAGTTCTAGGTAAATCCAAAACAAAATCCATGATTATGGAATCCCATGGTCTACTTGGTATGGGTAATGGATGATATAAACATGTATTATGTTTCTTCCCTTTAACATGCTAACAAATTTTACATGTTTCTACAAATATCTTAACATAAGATATCATACCTAGCCAAAAATAAGAAGAACTTAATTGAGCTTAAGTTTTGTCATGTCCGAAGAGACCAGCTAATCCTCCATTGTGCTTCTCCTTCAACAAGTTATCCCTCATTGAGAATTTTGGAATGCACAATTGACTGCTCTTGAACATCAATCCCTCCTAAATCATATAATCCATCCAAGGAATTCTATCTCTTATCACTGGATTCCTGCATGCTTCATAGAATTCCTTGAAGTCTGAGTCTTCTTTGTACATTTATTTGGGAGGTTCAAACCCCAAAGTACTCACTTGGAATTCCTATAAAACCAAACACCTCATTCTCAAAGAATCTGCAACTTTGTTAGCACTCCCTCTGATACATTTGAGAAAAAATGTAAAGTTTTTCATAAAATCTACCCACTTGGTATGTCTTTGATTCAACTTCTCTTGCATAATTATAAAATAAAAAGCATGATTGCTAATATACAAAATAAATTCTCTAAGGAATACTATAGTACCTCCATTTCTTTAAATATTGGATCACTGCATATAACGCTTTGTCATAGGTTGAATATTTCTGCTTGGCATCATTCAACATCTCACTGAAATAAGCAATAGGCTTATCATCTTGAGTTAGAACAACACCAATGGCCATTCCAATTGCATCACACTTGACTTAAAAAGGTTTATGGAAATATGGAAGAAGTAAAATAGGTTGTTTCATGATCTTTTCTTCAATAATTTAAATCCTTTTTCAGCTTCTGCTATCAACTTAAATGGTTGATTCTCCTTCCTAATAGTCTCAACTATTGGGGCACATATTCTACAGAAATTTATAATAAATTTTCTGTAGAAACTTTCCAATCCATAAAAACTTATTACCTCATAAATATTCCTTGGAGAGGGCTACTCTTTGATTTCTTTCACCTTTTCGGGATCCATCTTCAATCCATATTGAGAGATTAGAAATCCCAAATAAACTAGCTATGTCTTCATGAAGGAACATTTCTTCACATTTATCAAAAGTTTCTCTTGTTTCAACTTCCTCAATACCAACTTTAAAAATCTTAAGTGTTCTTCCTTTGTTCAGTTGTAGACAAGATATCTTTCAGATATACAATTACAAATTTTCCAATAAAATCCTTGAGGACTTCATTCATGAGCCTCATGAATGTACTAGGTTCATTTGTCAATCCAAAAGAAATGACAAGACATTCATACAAGCCATCATTTGTCTTAAAGGTTGTCTTCCACTCATCTCCCTCTCTCATCCAAATATGATGATTTCCACTCTTCAGATCTATCTTTGAAAAATAATTTACGCCACCTAGACATTCCATTAAATCATCCATACGAGGTAAAGGAAATTTGTACTTCATTGTTATTTTATTTATTGCTTTGGATTATGTACACATTCTCCAACTTCCATCCTTCTTTGGGCTCAGAGCAATAGGTATCGCACAAGGTCTTAAACGTTTTCTGAACAGTCCCTTATCCAATAGTTCTCGAACTGGATTTCTGATCTCTTCATTCTCCTTGGGTTCCATCTTGTAAGCTACTTTGTTTGGTATACTTTCTCCTGGAATAAAGACTATGTGATGGCTAATGATTCTTATGGGTGGTAAGGAATTAGGAAACTCATCAACAATGATATCAACAAACTCATCTAACAATTCTTGGATTTCTGTAGGTAAATCATTTAAAATTGTATTAGTAAGTACTACTCTAGGCTTACTAAACAAAACAAAATGTACCTCCTCCTATATCTTGATTTCTTGCACCAACTCCTTTCCACTCATCAACAACACACTTGGACCAACTTCTTATTTAGCTCCTTCATCCTTTAATGGAAATAACACATGCCTTTGTCCATCCTTTTCAAGATAATAGGTGTTTCTTCTTCCATCATGAACAACTTTCCTATCATACTACCATGGTATTCCCAACAAAATATGATAGACATCCATAGGCATCATATCACGTAAAATTTCATCCTTGAAACCACCAATTTAAATTTATACCTTACACTATTGACTTACCAAAATATGATGTCCTTTATGCAAACAATACACTTTGTATAGAGTAGGATGTCCCATCCTATGCAATCCCAACTTTTCTACCATATCTATAGAAACTAGATTGTTTGTTTTGCCGCTATCAATGACCACCTTGCAACATTTCCCTTTTGATTTGCACATGGTTCTGAATAAACTATTTGTCTAGGATGGTTCAAGAGTCTCCTTCTCTTCTTTAATTAAAAATCTTTTCAACATCAATGATTCACTCATTTCATGAGTTTCTTCTTTTGCCTTTGTATTCACTATCTCCTCTTTAGCCTATGCAATATGATCTCCTCTCTAGTTAGTTGAATTATTCTAAAGACAATCCCAAGACATATGTCTTATTTTCCCACAAGTATAACACCTGATTTCTCTACCTCTGCCTTTACCTCTTGAGAATAATATTCTTCCTCTTGACTCTCCTCCTCTAGGTGGTTGACTGCTAGAACATCCTGCTTCCTCCTTTGAAGTCTTCAATCTCCCTCTATTGGATTATCCCTTTTCTCTTGTTGCACTCCTTCCTCTACTCGTTTGGCTCTACTTCCTAGCCATTTTATATTCTACTTTCAAAGCTACCTGGAAAGCATATTCCATTGTTCTTGGGGACAAAAGACTGATTTGATCTTGAATATCATACCTCAGTCCATTTGTGTACCTGACAATGTTTTTTTCATCCTCTTTTATATGGCCTTCCTTGATGTTTAGCCTATAGAATTGTTCAGTGTACTCCTTGACTGTCATGTATTTCTATCTCAAATTCTGCAATTTCCTGAACATGTTTAATTGGTAGTCCTTAGGAATAAATTTTATTTTAAAATTTGTCACCATCCCATCCCAAGTTTTGATTTTATCTTTTCCTTTCCTTCTCCTATCTACCTACAAAACATCCCACCATAAAGCTACTTTTCCCTTTAGTCTTGTCACCACATGTTTGACTTTCTTTTATTCTTCCACATCTTCATAGTCAAGATATGTATCCATTGCATTGATCCAATCAAGCAATTCATCCAAATTCAAGTTAACCTCATACATAGGCACTTCCATATTTGGTCTGGTTCCAACCTTGGTGACCAATATCAACAATTTCTCCGCTGTTGTTTCTCCTCTCGGTGCTTCTTCTGTTTCCCCTCCAGATCCTATATCTTCACTCTAGCTGACATATCCTTTGTCAAGTTCCCTTATCTGATATGTCTCCATGGCTTCCATCCTCTCCTGGATACACTTCATATGTAATCACAACTTCTTAGTTTCTACATTTCTATCTCATACTCCTTGTCTAGGAAACATGTTTCATACCGATATAATTTACGGTATGATACCACTTTATGGAGACCTACCAGGTCCAATTCCCACCATAACAGAGTTAGAAATACTTTGTTAGTATCTCCATCTCCTTAGATTATTTCAAACTTTTCCTTTAGTGTCCAAGATCCTTTAACAATAGAGTTCAAGTTTCTTTGTTATGCACCAGTCTGTTATTTGAATTCAAACAGGGTGCACCTTTTCTTCTTGGCACTAAGACCATTTTCCCATATGATCATGTGCTAAGTCGTTCACCAGACCACGAGTGATGGTCCCAAGAATATAAACAATGATTTATTGTACCCTTAGTTTCCTACTTTACTTGTCAACCCAGGGTTCGTAAAAAATTAAGAGGTGTTATGCACTGTATGTGCAGTATGCATTTGTTGGTAGCAAAGGTATGCAACTGATCAAAGGTTGAAAAATGTGTAGGAAAAATAAAATTACAAAAAGAAGTTCTGAGCTAATTTCTTGAAGGAAACAAACCAATCTGAAAGTATAGTTAATCTAGATTGTATGAAAATAACTTATAAAAGAGTATTAAATCAAGAAAATCAAACTGAAGGTAAGAAGGTGAATTCAATCTAAACTATCAGAGAAAACTCTAACACAAGTAAAGATACACTAATGCATGAATAAAGTAAGATAATGATCTAACCCTTTGATCAATAGCAATACAAATGTATTTTTATTATTTATTTGTGTCTTTATGAAAAAGGGGATTAAACTAAAATCAAGATCTGAAGCTGAAATAATCCTACAGGAGAGTTCTACATGAACTATGCAGTTCTACATGAACTATACATTTTTTACAAGAAACTCCTACATGAAGAAAAATGGAGTCTAAAAATAAAGTGCAAGTCTTTAAAAACATGAACAAAGCTAGAATATAAATAAATGAAGTGAATCTAAGGTTCTTAGACTTGGGAGGTACCTATGAGTACTTCCAAAAGGTTATTGAACATTTCTACATGATGTTGCTGCAACTGGCCAGTTAGTCATAACCTTAACAAAAACTAAAATTGATCATGAAAAATTGTATCAAAGTTCAAGAGATAACAAAATACTATCTAGGAAATAACTAATATGCATGAAAACTATAGAAATAGTAGCAAGGTCCTTGAGCCCTCTTGGACGGGCCCTACCCAAGAAGCACAAGGAGACTAAAATAAACCTTAATAGATTTAATGAAAAGCCATATTTATTTAATAAATATCATTTATTCATCAAGATAAAAAAAAGCTCTGAGTTATCAATACAAGTCTTCACAAAATACTTCTCCAAAATCCTGTATATATCACTCTCCTAGACTAGAGGTCTATATATAGCTAGAGAGTTCGGCCTCCTTTCCTAAATCGAGGAGGGAAATGGGTAAATGAGGGATCTCTATTGGTTGTGGAGCCTGATTATCTTCCTGATTTAGAGGTCCTTTCTTTCAACCATGTTTATACCCCATGAAGTATTTACACCCCAGAAGTATGTACACTCTTCCACGTGGCGGAGTGCAGAGGGGGGGTACCCCCTCTGTGGGGTCCGGGGGGGCTATCCCCCTGGCTGGGGAGTCTGTGGGCAAGTGGGGGTTCGGGGGCAAAGCCCCCGAAGTAAAAATTGCCTTGTAAAAGTATATTTTAATTTCATTGTAAATCTGGACCGTTCATTATAAGGTCGCAGATCTAACGGTAGAAATTATGTTAGGGTTTTTTTCCCTAGAAGGCAACCCTCTTTTATGAGGGAAATATATCGCGGCTATGGATGGTGGTGAATATTGTATTCTGAGAGAGGAGACTGTGAGAGAAAGAAGAGGAAGTTACACCGGGTTTTGCTGTAGGTTGTATCCCTTCATTTGCTGGATAATAATAAAGGAAGGACCTGGAAATTTCTCTGGTGGACGTAGCCCACACTGGGTGAACCACGTAAATCTGTGTCTCTCTTGTATTGTGCATCTTCTGTGTTTTGTTTCCGCATTTGTTTTATTTTATTGCTCCGCGGTCCTGTTTTTCTAACAATTGGTATCAGAGCATAAGGTAACTCGCAGGAAAAGAGGGTTCCTGGTTCAAGTGGGAGCAATGTCAGAAGATGGAAAGTTTAGGGTCGAGAAATTTAACGACCAAAACTACCAGTTATGGAAGATGCAGATGGAAGACTATTTGTATCAAAAGGATCTATTCCTACCATTGAGCGGAGTAGCAAAGAAGTCGGCGGCCATGAAGGATGAAGAATGGGATATTCTTGACAGAAAGGCTCTAGGAATGATACGGCTGAGCCTGGCAGCGTCGGTGGCTTTCAATATTTCGAAAGAAAAGACAACGAAGGGTTTGATGGACGCGTTGGCCAAATTGTATGAAAAACCCTTGGCGTCAAATAAGGTATTTCTAATGAAGAGATTATTTAATATGAAGATGTCAAAAGGTGGCTCTGTTGCAGATCATTTAAATGAATTTAATACGGTTACTAATCAACTAAGTTCTGTAAAAGTGGAATTTGATGATGAGGTTAGGGCTCTTCTAATCTTGTGCTCATTGCCAAAAAGCTGGAATGGCTTGGTCATGGCTGTAAG
>ML776588.1:862732-880489 GCA_009831015.1 Picea engelmannii | reverse complement strand
AAAGCCATCGATACCAAACAAATTGATTAGGTTCTAAATATAAAGAAGCAATTCCTACCTTTTGTGTATGTGGCACATTATGGAGATCAAAGAATTGCTCCATCTGAAGTATCCATGTGATTGGGTCCTTTCCATCAAACTTCATCATATCAATCTTAGAAACATGGTTGGTCTTCAAACCAAAGTTGGAGTTTCTCCAATCTTGATTCACCTTCCTTGTGTCCTCATCATGAATTTCATGGGATGCATTTTCACTTTCAGGTGTCTTCTCTATTACAAAATTTTTCAATACTTCCATCAACTTAGCTTCCATTGAATCCATCTTAGTATCCAACTTAGCTTCCATTGAATCCATCTTAGTATCCAACTTAGCTTCCATTGAATCCATCTTATTTTGTAGTTCATTTATGTTCCTACGCATTTCTTCACCTTCATCAAGAGTCCAATTAGGATTTTATGGAGGCTTATTTGGTGTAGAAGGACCCTTTTTTGGTGGCATGTTGGCCAAGTATCACTTTTGAATCTTGATTTTGAGGCGGTTCTGCTAGACAATATTTATTCTATTCTATCTCCCAAGTTTTGTCCCTTCTGGGTATGAAACTTTCTTTTAGGTAGTTCTCTGATATTTCTTCTCTGCAATGCCACAGGTCGAATCAAAATTGGATGTGCCAAGTGGAATTTACGGTAACTTCCTCACAACTTGTCGATTTTTGTCCTTTCCAAGAGATCTCACTTGTATAGCATGCCCCGCACAAAATAATTGATATCAAATTCTAAAACTCGCACCCAAAATACTACATACTGTCCACAATCCAATGAAACCAGTCCCACTCAATTTTGATCCTCTAGAAAGAAGTTATGATTGTTTTACCTGGAACACCTTCTTGAGACTAGTCAATAGGACTAGTCAGATACCCTATTTTACACAAGGTGTATCTACAAATTTAAGATGAAACAGAAGATGAAATTTTTACCACAAATATATTACTAATTTATGTAAATGGCCTCCGGATTTTAGGGTCTGAAACATTACAGAATTTTTTTTTATAGCAAACATTCCGCAATGACTCATTTCAGGATGATTCCAGAACCCTATCTTGTACAGACTGTATCTCCGAAATTATAAGGCCTCAGGAGCTGAATTTTGAACCCAACGTACCTTGATCTGTCTACTAAATATCCTCCAAGCCGTTCCTTCTGAAACATTGTAGAAAACAAGTTATAGAGAAAATTCCACGGTGTCTTAGATGTAGCAGCGAAACCCCAAGACCTTGAGCTCTGATACCATATGTTAAGAACCAAACATCAATATAGCATAGAAAAACCTCAGGAAAAGTACTCAACGCCTTGAAAAAGATATAATTTCAGATAATAATCCTCTTCAAGGGGGCAACCTCCTTTTACCCCACTTAAATGTTCAAGTACAAGATGATTCAAAATGAAAATGTCTCCTTGGTATATATAGGAGACTAGGAGGTATAATTACAACTAATGGCTTAAAGCCGACATAAATAAAATAACATTACTAATAAAATATGCCCCAATTAAGGGGTAATGAGCCAATATTAGGGCTTAACATTGACCTCTTCCACTTGGGATGTGATGGTGAGTGGAATGGTTGACACTAGGATTTCCTTATTTTCACTTTGGATTCTGCTGGACCTCCTTCTTCTGGGATGTACCTATTCTTCACTAGTGATTTTCAAGGGATTGAAAGTGGGGGTTCTTAAAGTAGCCGAGTAATCAACCACTTCTTTGATTTTTCATCTACCTTTTATTTATTTATTTTGGTTTTGTTGTTTTGACTTTTTGGGCCTAGTGACTCTTTTAGGTTCTTCTCCCTTTCTCTTCTCTTCCTCACTCATTGTTTCCTACACTTCTTCAAATGATTTCATGTCCATGTTTATGAAATATTCCATAGAATTTTGTGCCTCAAACTCCTAAGAGAATCTGAAACTATCATCTTGATGAGTCCATGATGTGTTGATAATTCTTGTTTCCTCTCTGTACTTTTAGGCTCATCTATTTTAATGATTGAAGAAGAAAGTAAGGGATGCTCATATTCTAGTGGGGTTCATGATTTGGAAGGTTCCTCAACTAGTGCAATAGCATAAAATGGTAAGAATATAATCCACTCATCCTTCCCTCAAATGTGATGTATTTGATGATATGATAAGCTTCCTTTGGCCATGTGTGAGGAAGGCTTTCCCTTTTGATGTCATTTTTATCCTCAATGGGTTTCTCATTTGGGAGGAAGAATGCCTACTTGGCATTGATGGATTCTTTCCTCTCTTATTTATCCCAAGGGATGCCTAAGGGTATACTAGAAACTTTGCCAATGGAATATTCATTTATCCTAATTTTTAGCCCCCTTATTGTGGTCACATACTCTTGTTCTTGTATATTCTATAAATTCTGAGAAAAATCCATGGATACCTCATCATCAAACCCTCTGAGTCTTTCAAAGTAGCCCAAAAAATCATATTTCTGAAAACTTTCTACTATCTCAGGGTTATCATAAACCTTGTAAGGATATGTTGGTTCTCTCCTTCTAAATCCAACTCCCATGGTTGTTGTCAAAGATGATGAGTTGATTTTATTAGAAGAGAGAAAGTTTGGAGACTAGTCATTGCTTTCCTGTAGAATGTTCAAGTTGAAATGTTCCTCAGAGAGGATGATAAATTGAGTTGGGTGTTTGTTAAGGAAAACATGGTGATAAAAAAATCTAGCAAGGGTTTTTCTTCGAAGGGCAGAGGAAAAATGGGGGTTTTCTTGACAATTCCCAGGTTGGTATGTTTCTCTATAGTTGTTCTTGCAAAAACATATCAGATTTCTACAGGAACTTTGTAAATCAAAATTCTCCAGGAACTGTGTAAATCAAAATTCTCCAGGATGCATTTTTAAAGACTCTCAAGAAAAATTAGTGTTGAGAGGGTCCAGCCATAGGTATTTAAACATAATAATTTGACAACACTAAGGAGGATTAAACTCATGGGGAGTGGTTCGATTTTTTTATAACATATCTCTACAGGATTGTGACTATGAAAAAAAAGAGTTTCTACAAGATGTGATTTTCTTGTTGTTCAAGAACCATAAAAAATTCCAGCAAATGACCATAAGTAAAAAATATATAGAGATTGACTTAAATACAACAAATAATTGAGATTGAAGGTTCTTCCTCTACCTAGGGTTTCACAACTACCTGTAGATATTCTTGTAGCGTCCTTGAATTCTCTAGCTAGGTGCTTTGGTGTTTTGTTTTCCTTCTTCCCATGTGATCTCGTCTTCTTTCTTCCACACAACTTGAATTACTCCTTTCTTAAAATTCAAAATGGTGGGTTCTTCGATATTTCTAACTCCGAGTTATGCCCCCCCAAACTCGGATTGGACTATTATCTTATCACTACAGTCGACTTGATCTTTCTATAATTCCTTAATTCGTGCTTTTAACTAAAAGTAATGAACCTCCACTTAAACCACTTAATCTCCCCCCACTGACAAGACATGAACATCCTTGTTTTCATCACCTCATTGAATTTATAAATGATTTAAACCATATGAAATAAGAATAGGTAAATTTGTATGAAGGTTAATTAAATGTCGTGAGGATAGATAATTATGTTACCTTTGTTTACCTTTGCATGCACATTAATTTTTTTCTTGCAAGTAGATAGAGGTGGTTTGTCTTCTTGATGGTTTTTGTAGATTATCTTGATGTCCTCCTCGAGATTAGATCTGAAATTTATCGGGATATTGCAGCCTTTAATTCTTCTATAGGATATAGGGCATGTTGTAGATTTATTTCTGCCATGCTAAATATTTTCTACAAGATACAAATTATCCTGTAGAAGTTGATTTTCTTACTATCCTGAGGGTGTATCTAATAAAAATATGGTTGGAGAAAGTGGTTCTATTACTGATAGTATGATTTAAATTTATGACATTGGTCTTGACTCTAATTGCCTTCCATTATTTGTAGAATTTGCCTTGTTAGGTTGATCTTGTAGAATCATGTAGGTTGATCCTATAGAATAACCTTATAGGATGTTTTTTTATTGAAATAAAGGGTAGAATGAAACATAATGGATATGGAAAGTGGTATGTATGATAGAAATGAAAAATATGGATGATGATATGGAGATGATGGAAAATGTTATGTATGAATGATGAAAATCATTGATGGAAAATTGAGAAATCTTAATTTCCTTATTGAGTTTTCTTTTTGTCGACCACTGATTTTATTTCTATGCAAATGGCTATGGTAATGGAGTTCTTGGTACTAGCAAAAACAAAATGTTAGTACAAAAAAAAATATTTTCTTTGTTTTTTTTTTCTCAAGGCAGAAGTGGAATCACAAGTTGTCACCAATGTATTTCCTCATCAAGCCTCTGAGAGGTTTTCTTGATGAGGATATTTATTTATTATTTAGATTTGATACTTCCTCCATTGGATGTTTTCACCCTTAGATCTGTCCTAGATGAATTTGGAAGGTTTTGATCCAACAATTTTATTTCCTTTTTCATATCTCTTTATCGGGATGGATTGAGAGCATATCTGCTATCATTCACATCCATATTGTTTTTCCTCACTGTTGTTGTGAATTCGTCTTTTTTCAAGGGCTTGTTGTAAGTCTTTAGTCTGAGTCCATTCACCAGTTGTGATATCCCTTCTTCATCAATGGTTCTGATCGGAACTGAACAATTATCATAACACTTTTCAATGATGTAGGGTCCTAGCCACCTTGTCATCAACTTCCCTTTGAAGTCATTAAACCTTGAGTCATATAATAGAGCCCAATCCCCTTCTTTGAAAATTTTGTACTTAATCTTCTTGTCATGACATTCTTTTCTTTGTTGTTGCACCACTTCAGTGTTAAAGAGGGATTGCATCATGTACTCATCTAAAGTATTGAGTTGACTCAATCTTTCTCTTTGTGTTGACTGCAAATTCATGTCTAATTCAATTGTTGTTCTCAATGTATGATATTCAAATTCAATAGGGAGCATGGATTTCTTACCATAAAATAATTCAAAATGAGTAATACGTGTGGTGTTTTCCATGTAATGTTGTATGTCCATGATGCTTATGTGAGATTCTTTGACCAATGTTTCTTGTTCATGCTCATTGTTTTGGTGATTATGTTTTCTATCTCTTGGTTTGTGACTTCGACTTGCCCATTTTCTTGAAGATGGTAGGGTGTTGAATTTCTATGGCAGATGTTATGAGTCCTTCATGATTTATTCAATGAGTCTTGATGCAAAACTTGGGCCTTGATATGTGACTATATTCCTTGAATAACCAAACCTTGAGAATGTGAATTCTTGGAGGAATGCAACTACATTTGATTATGTGGCATCCTTATTGAAATTTGATTCCCCCTTGTTGGTTTCCCCATTCTTTGACATTCATCACAATGTGAAGTGTATTGTTGAGCATCTCTATGTAGGGTTGGCCAATAATATCCAGCTTGTAAGATCTTAAAAGATATCCTCTTGGCTCCATAATGACCTCCACATGGTTCATCATGAGAAGCATTTAGGATATGATGCACCTTATTTTCTCCTATGCATATCCTCAAAATATGGTCTAGGAAAAGTTTGAACAAATAACCTGCAACTCAAGTGTAGGATGAATTTTTCCAAACAATCTTGCTTCTCTCCCTGTAGGCGAAATGTTGAGGGAAATTTCCTGTTGTTAGATAATTTTCTATATCAACAAACCAAGGGATTTGTGTTGATATGAAAAATAGGTGCTCATTTGGAAATCGATCATCGATCATGCCTTCTTCATTATGGCTAGTCAACATGTTGGGTATGTGTTATATTCTTTGCACGAGTAGTAGTGTCTATGTTGCACCAAGTGCACAGGGAGGTTTGAGGGGGGAAAAAGCCCCACGCGTGGCAGTTTGGGGGCAGCGACCCAAAGATTTTTTTTTCCTCGAGAAACATGTCACATTTTTTGCCTCGTTTTTCATGTTGCCTCGATTTTCATGTCCATTGTTGAGTAGTTTTTCAACACATGGTTTTTTGTCAATGGTTTTCTATTTTTGGTTAAGGAATTAGGGTTGTTGACTAATCTAGGTCATTGGGTTAAGGTTTTGTATGCCACTAGATCCTATATGTATATTGTATTGTAAACAATGTATCACTATGAATGAATATAGAATATGTTGGTTTTGTCGGTTTGGGTTTCTAGGGAAAAATCTTTGTGTAATGTTTGTATTTTCCATTGTATCTTTTCTTTTCTTTTATTGAAATTTTGTTTGTAGTAAATATTGTACAAGGTTAAAATATACATTTGGTATCAGAGATTTGTTAGCTTAAGGCGGATTCCTTTATGGTCAAGGGTTTGACTCGGGACTGTGATACACCTTGTTATAGTAGGATATCTATGGTATTGATTTTTCAGGTGAAACGAAATGGCACGCAATTCAAAAATGGAGATCGAGAAGTTTAATGGGAAAAGTTTTGAGTTGTGGAAGCTCAATATGGAAGAACTGTTGGTGGATAGAGATCAATGTATCATGGTATATCCAGGTACTGCACCTACAGGAACTTCAACATATGACTGGAAAAAGTTTGATCAGAAGGAGAAGAGCACAATTTGACGGTGTCTCTCAGATTTAGTATCATTGAATGTGTAAGAGGAAGATACAACCAAGACTTTATGGGATGAGTAGGGGAAGTTGTATCAGTCTAAGTCCCTAGTAAATAAATTATTGTTGAGAAAGAAGTTGTATAGCTTGAGGATGAGAGATGTAGACTCGATGGAAGAGCATTTGAACACCTTCAATACTGTGTTAAGTCAGTTAGTATCTGTTGAGATTAAAATTTCAGATGAAGGTAAGTGTATTAGTTTACTGTGTTCTTTACCAAACTCGTGGGATAGTCTGCTTATGACCATCGATATTAATACAACTGCCTTGAATTTTTATTAATTGGTCTCATCCTTGTTGTCAGAGGATATGAGATAGAAGAATATAGAAGGACAAAGCACAGATGCATTATTTGAAAGAGGATGCTCCTAGGAAAGAAATAGATCTAAGTTCTCAAGTGGGAGATCTAAGTCTAAGGGTAAATATAAATATCTCATAAATTTTGTAAAGGTATGTTGGAGATGTGGAAAACAAGGGTACTACAAGAAGCAATGTAGATATAAAGTTGAGAAAAAGAAGGGATCTAAAGAATCTCCTTCTACAGAAGAAAAGACCTCCAAGGAAGAAGGAAGGGATGTGTACTTGGATTCTTCAAGCAAACATGTAGATCAAGAGGCATGGTTGGTTGACTCAGGTTCATCCTTTCATATGAATCCCTGCATGAGTGGTTCTATGAATATGAAAGGTATGATGGAGGTAATGTTTTCCTAGGTGATGACTCAACAACCAAAATCATAGGTTGAGGAAAAGTCAAGTTGAGGCTCATAGATGGAAGGATTAGAACACTACTTGGTGTTTTGCACATCCTAGGATTGGACAAAAATTTGAATTATGTAAGCAAAATGGACGATGCAGGGGTAAAAACAATATTTGAAAAGGAAACTTGCAGGATGGTTTGAGGAGAAATGGTGTTGTTGAAGGGAGTTCGGTTTGGAGCTATGTATAAGCTACAAGGAAGAACTATTAGTGATGGGTGTAATAGTTCTATTGTTCATGATATTGGAGTTGAAGAATAAATAACTCCTACAGTCTCTAGAGAAAAGGTTATGTTGTGGCATCAAAGACTGGGGCATATCGAAGAGAAGGGTCTTCAACTACTACATAGTAAAGGTATGGTTGAAGGTATGTCTAACTTCTCTCTGGATTTTGTTTCTATGAACATTGTGTATATGGGAAGAAAAATCGGGTAAGATTCCCCTCTTGTGCAATGAGGGAAGAAGGAATTTTAAAGCTAGTTCACAGTGATGTTTTTGGACCTGTGTTGGTCCCATCATTGGTAAAATATGTGTACTATGTCTCATTTATAGATGACTTCTCAAGGAATACTTGGATATATTTCCTCAGGAAGAAATATGAAGTCTTTGACAGGCTTAAAGAGTTTAAGGCTCTTTTTGAGAATCAAATAGAGAAAAGAATTAAGGTGTTGAGGATAGATAATGGTGGAGATTTCTCCATGAATGAATTTGAAAATTTTTGTAAGAAGTGAGGTATATCAAGATAGAAGAATACTCCATATACAACTCAACATAATGGAGTTGCAAAAATTATGAATAGGACGCTGATGGAAAAATCAAGGTGTGTTCTCAGTGGTGTCGGGTTAGGGAAATAATTTTGGGCAGAGGAAGTGGGTACTGCATGTTACTTGGTCAACAGATCACCCTCACCAGTGTTGGATGACAAGACTCCACAAGAGGTATGGAATGGTAAGAAACCTTCTCTCACACATCTCAAGGTATTTGGCTGTGATGCATATGTTCATATTCCAAAGGAAAACATGAGTAAGCTAGATATGAAGGATAACAAGTGTATCTTTATTGGATATAAAGATGGTCTCAAAGGTTATAAGATTTGGAACCTAGAAACTAAGAAGGTAGTGTATAGTCGAGATGTGGTATTTAGAGAAATGAAGGATGTTGTTAAACAAGAATTCCTACCAAGTAAGGAAGAACCAAAGAAAATAGAGTTTGATTTAAAGGATGATGAATCAGACTCTACAGAAGAATAGGAATCAAAAGAAGAAGATCCTCATACTCCAGTATTGAGGAGATTAGTTTGAGAAAGAAGGCTACCGGAAAGGTATACACCATCTGATTTCTGTTCAAATTTTGCTTTGTCTATTACTGATGATGATCCTAGAACTGTCAGGGAGGCAATGGATTCAAAGGAAGGAAATCTATGGAAAAAGACCATGGACAAAGAAATGGAAGCCTTGGATAAGAATGATTCTTGGGATATAGTGGAGTTTTTGACTGGAAGAAATCCCATTGGTAGAAAATGAGTATTTAAAAAGAAGTTGAATGAAAAAGGAAAAGTGGAGAAATACAAATCTTTGTTAGTAACAAAGCGTTATTCCCGATTTGAGGGAATTGATTTTGGTGAGATGTTTTCTCTTGTTTCCAATTTAACCTCTATAAGATTTTTTTTATTTGTTGATGTTGCATTTGATTTTGAAGTAGAAAAAATGGATGTGAAGACATCATTCCTACATGGGGATATGGAAGAAGAAATATTTATGAAGTAGAAAGAAGGATTTACTATGAAGGGAAAGAAGGAGATTGTATGCAAGCCGAAAAAATCCCTGTATGGTTTAAAACAATCACTAAGGATGTGGTATCAAAAATTTGATACTTATATGTTGGGACTTGGTTTCACAAGAAGTAAAGAGGATCATTGTGTGTATTTTAAATTAATGGATGATCATTTGATTTATTTGGTCTTGTATGTGTATGACATGTTGCTGATAGGAAACAACAAGGAGATTATCCAGGATGTGAAAACTCAGTTGTACTATAAATTTGACATGAAGGATCTTGGTGTTTCAAATTTCATTTTGGGCATGGAAATTAAAAGAGATTGGAAAAAGAGGAAACTCTAGTTAAATCAGAAAAATATGTCGAGACAATATTGCCAAGGTTTAATATGAAGGAATGTAAACTGGTCAAGTTTTTTGTTCCTGTTGGTGTAAATTTATCTGTGGATCGGTTTCCCAAGACACAAGAAGAGAAGGAGGGCATGCCTCATGTTCCATATGCAAGTGAAGTTGGTAGTTTGATGTATGCAATGGTCTGTACTAGACCGGACATTTCACATGCAGCGGGAGTTTTAAGCAGGTATATGTCAAAACTAAGGAAGGAGCATTGTAAAACAGTAAAAAGGGTTTTTAGGTATTTGCGTGGCACTGCTAGCTATGGATTGTGCTACCAAGAAACACCGAGATTGGATAGAGTGGTGGATATACATGGATTTGTGGATGAAGAATGGGCTAGAGATATGAATCATAGGAGATCTACAAGTGGGTATGTGTTTAACCTGTTTGGAGGAGAAATAAGTTGGATGAGAAAAATACATGTTGTAGTGGCACTTTCAACTACATAAGATGAATACATGGCAGCCACTCATGCAAGTAAGGAAGAAGTATGGTTACAAATATTGTGTTCAGATATTGGGTTGGTACAACAAGTTGTAAGGATAGATTTTGATAGTCAGAGTGCATTTTTACTGGTGAAGAACCCGACTTATCATTCAAATACAAAGCATATTGATATTCAATATCACTTTGTGAGAGACAGGTTGAAGAAAAGAAAGTGTTGTTGATGAAGGTGGACACTTTGAAGAATGTTGCAGATTCATTAACAAAATCTGTGAGCATTGAGAAGTTCTCTTGGTGTATAGGGTCCATGGGAATTTTTTCCCTGGATGGTTGACTATGTAACCCTGTAACCCCATGTATGCAAAGAAAACAACAAGTGGGAGAATGTTGGGTATGTTTTATAGTCTTTGCCTAGGGAAACGTGTCACATTTTTTGCCTCATTTTTCATGTTGCATCAATTTTCATGTCCATTGTTGGGTGGTTTTTCGGCACATGGTTTTTTGCCAATGGTTTTCTATTTATGGTTAATGAATTAGGGTTGTTGACTAATCCAGGTCATTGGGTTAGGGTTTTGGATCCTACATGTATATTATATTGTAAACAATGTATCACTATGAATGAATATAAAATATGTTGGTTTTCCCGGTTTGGGTTTCCAGGGAAAAATATATGTGTAATGTTTGTATTTTCCATTGTATATTTTCTTTTCTTTTACTAAAAATCTATTTGCAGTAAATATTGTACAAGGTTAAAATCTACACGACCTGCATAAAAAATCTTCAACTACATTTTTCTTTCCATGCTTATCAAGAATTGTTGGATCAAATTTTTGTAATAACATAAACCATCTAATAATCCTACCATCAATGCCAGGTTTATTCATCAATTATATAATTGTAGCATGATCTGTATCTACAAAACATTTATACAATGTAACATAATGTCTAATTTTTTTGAGAGTATGAACAATTGCTAAAAGTTCTTTCTCTGTAACAATGTAGTTGATCTCTACACCAACCAAATTTTTACTTATGAAATAGATTGCATAAGGTTTATTGTCTTCATTTTTTCCTAAGACTACTCCTACAACCTTTTCTGATGCATCAGTGTGAATGTGAAATGGAAGAGCCCAATTGGGACCTTGTAATACATGAGCATTTGAGAGTTTTTCTTTTATTGTCTCAAAATCTTGTTGGAAGTTCAGGGTCCAACAATAATCTACATCTTTGGACAACAAGGTAAAGAGAGGAGAGACTACATTACTGAAATCCTTGATGAACCTTTTATAATATCCTACATGTCTAAGAAATCTTCTTACATCTTTTTGTTTCTAAGGGGTAGGAAGTAAAGTGATGATTTTGAACTTATATTTGTACACCTCAATCCCTCTAGAGGACAGATGATGTCTGAAAACAATCCCTTCATTTATTATCATATTACATTTTTCATTGCTAAGGGATAGATTAATTTCTGTACATATTTGGATAACCTTATCTATATTGTCCAAGGATTCATCAAATGAATTTCCATAAGGGGTAAATTCATCCATATATATCTCAACTTTACCATGAATGAGTTCTGAAAATATGTTGAGAATTTCTCTTTGAAAAGTGGTTGGGGTATTATATATACCAAAAGGTAATACATTGTATTCAAATTTACCCTAGGGGAAAGTAAAGGTGGTCTTGTCCTGATTCTCGGGACCGATCTGAAGCTGGTTATATCCACTAAAGCCATCCAAAAACGAAAAGTATTGCTTCACGTATAAGACATCCAAAACTTGATCAATAAAAGGTAGGGGGAGATGGTCCTTTCTGGTATCCTTGTTCAAGTCTCAATAATCCACACATATACTCCAATTCCCATTTTTCTTTGGGACAATAACTAGAGGAGAGACCCATTCACTATTTGAAATATGATATATGAATTCGACATCAAACAACTGTTGAAGTTATTGTTTAACTGTGTCTTTCATTACAGAGTTAATCCTTCTTTGGGGCTTCCTAACAAGTTTGTTGTCCTCCTTGATGTAAATATGGTGAGTACAAATAGAAGTTTGAATGCCTTTCATGTCTTTATAATCCCCATGCAAAAGCTTCAATATTTCTTTTCATCACATCTAATAGCCTTTGTTCTTGCTAACTAGTAAGTTTATTGCTGATTTTGAGTGTTTTTGTAGGGATGATATCTATGGTTTTGATAGTTGGATATTCTATTTTAGTAGTGAATAGTTTTTCCATAATTCTGTGTTATTTTCAGCATAAATTTCAAATCTGTTATCATCATTTATCCCTTCTATTTTCACATCATTTGGATATTGATTTTGCAGAAAATTTTCAAGGAAAGTGTCCTCATCAATTTTAATATCATCCAAGGATGCGTTTATTGTATAGATGGGATAGGAAATTGTTTTTTTCAGGTCTTATTCCTTTTCCACCCACATAGGCATATTTTCTTTTATTAAAGTTTGTGCAGGAGGGTAAATAATTTTTTTTTTGGGGGGATAAGCCATCAGGGATAGTCATATTGCCTACTCTACAACCAATATATGCATCCATTGTGGCCAACCAAGGCATTCCCAAAATGAGAGGTATCAATTGGATTGATACTTGGGTTGAAGGACTAGGAAGTCAGTAGGGTACTCCAAAGAATCAATGGAGATTATTATATCTTCCAACATGCCTTCAGGTTTGACTATATATCTGTCTACTAGCTGCAAGATAGTTGGGGTATCTCTCAAAAATATCCAAAGGTTGAGTCTTAGCATAATATCATTATTCATAATATTTATTTCAGCTCATAGATCAATAAGAGTATTCTGGACCAAGGTGTAATTAATTTCCACATTTACTAAGGGACTACCTAGATCCAAGTATTTAGATACAATCAATTTCCCAAGCATAAGATCAGTTAATTGTCATATGAAATTTGTGGTAGGAGAATATTTTATTTTTCTCCTTGGTCTTCTAATGCATTCTTCCTTGATATGTTTGTTAAAAATGGGCACATCCTTAAGATCTTGTAAGAGAGGTATCTTTATGCACAAATTCTTAAGCTCTCCTAAAATTTATTTTTCCTCATATGTATAAGTTTTCTTTTCTTGTAATATTTCAAGGTAAGGAGGGGTTTGTCTTTGAGGTAAGGTAATATCTTCTTTCTTAGATTCTTGATTTTCTATGAGCTTCAATTGTTGTTGCAAAATTTTTTCCGATATGAGATTTATCTCTTGTAATTCCAAAGAATAAGTTTGATAAGTTGTATCAATGTTGTATACATGTTGGACTTGCTTATTATTCGAATTAGGGACAGGTTGAGCAGGTAGCTAAGGTTGTTTAGGAGGAAAATGTTTTTGAGTAGTTTTGTTTTGAGAAGGATAAGGAGACAGTAATGGAGGTTGTTGAAAATTTTGTGGCCTTCATCCTTGTGGTGCTTGAATCAATTGATTTTGTGGAATATTAGGAAATGCTTGGTATGGAGGAGGAATTGGAGGTCCTTGGTACTATAAAGGGTTTTTATTTGTCCAAGGTCATGGGTTATACCATGGTTGAGGAGACATTTGAGAATTATATGCACTAAAATTTTGAGCAGGATTGAATTTCAAACCTATTTGAAATGGTTGTGGTGCTCTAGGCCTCCTTTGATTGATGAAGTATAGTGATTCCACATTATCCTCTTCTCTTAGAAATGTAGATTTCAATCTTAGCAAAGAATTACATTTGTTATTTGGATGATTTTCTTCACTAATACCACAAACATCTATAAGGTCTAAAGGGAAATAATTTATAGGATGCTTTTTAGTGAATTTGGGACAATAGACAACCAATTCCTTTTGTGATTCCTACTGTTTCTTATTGATATGAAAAGTATCATTTTATATCGCTAAAGGGTGTAGAATATTAGTCTTCATATCCTCTATTACTCCTCCTAATTCATTCTTAATATGAGTTGTAGGATTAGAATAATGAGATACCAAACCTCTGCTGCTTCTATCTTTCTTTATATAGGACCTTGAGTGGTTCTCGAATATTCTTTTGATATCATCATGGTCTAACTAGTAGATATATCCATTGGATAGGGTTTCAATGTTTCCATCAAATATTCTCTTACTCCCTTGAGTAAGTGTAACATCCTCCTCGTTACGACAACCATTCTAGTAACATGTGCAATTTTTTTTTTTCTTTAAAGTGTGTGCGCGCGGGTAGAAGTAACAAACACACTTGACTCTACATCGCCACTCTATAACCAACAAGACGCAACCACGAAGTTCAGCACAAGCAGACTGAAGGCACACAACGAATAATGGAAACAATATGCGACCATAGGCATGAGGCGCGCAACACAAACATTAAGACATACTGGGGGTGCACAGTAAGAACACAGAGGGAAGAATCCAAGGTGTTAGGGTTACTATTTCTACACAGGAAAGCAGGGCGTTTAGTCTTGTGTCTTCTCGAAAGAAGATTAGACAGGCTCCTGGTCGACTGCTCAGGTAGAAACTAGTAACCCGACCAAGAACAAGACTCACGCAAGATGAACACAACAAGACGATCCCGACATATCACAGTGAAAACAAGCAATAAACGCCCCTAGACATAAGGCGTACAACTAGCAGCTGTAAGCAGAAAACTACACAAGGTGGTATGTACACTACAGTCATAGACGAAAGAATCCTTAGTAGTAGAGCGTACTATTTCTACACAGAAAAGCAGGGCTTTTGGTCTTATGTCTTCTCGAAAGAAGATTAGACAGGCTCCTGGCCGACTGCTCAGGCAGAAACTAGTAATCCCCTCAGGTGTGTCGCAAGAGTGGAAACCCTGCCTTTAAAGGGCCCGAGACTCTTGATACGGCACTGGATTCCTTACATAGAAAAATACACACAGACATAAATACTAAGCTACAAGAGGTGTCTATATCCCGCCCGACACAGCCCTCCAATCAACCAACTGAATACTATCAAGTACAACATAAACAAGAAGAACAAATACGTCCTTCATGGAAGGCGCGTGACCAAAGGACTCCGACAACGAACACCCCAGGTTCAACATTTATTAAGTGAACCACCCCCTCATTTTACTATCTCCGAGTAATTTAATATGCGTATTCCAGACATTCCACCATATATGTTTTGTCTATAATGATAATTTACACTAGCATTACAATAAGTAACCACATCATTATGTTTTCTAAGGATAACAACATTGCATTAAAGACAATGATCATACATTTCAAGGATATCAACTCTAACGTTGTAATTTATTTATATGGCGAGAACAATACCATTACATACTTCCAACAATCTATTACAATTACATAATTTATAAACAAATGTTCAATCGCATTCCTTTACATACTACAGTAACCACATTACCTAGTCAAAACATTTACGCCTTACTAACCGCTTATGATATCATTAACAACTGTTACATGAATACTTCAGTATCACCTTACGATTAGATTATAACAATACCAATTACGCATTAAAATAAATACCAATCATGCAATAAAATAAACACCAAATATGCATTAAAAATTAAAATTTCTATGCATAACCAATACCAATATGCATAACAATACCAATACCAAATATGCATAACAATACCGAATAAATTAGATATGCATAACAATACCAATATGCATAATATGCATAACAATACCAAATATGCATTAAAAATTTCTATTATAACCATACCCATCATGCCTTAAAATAAATACCAATCATGCAATAAAATATTAATATCATACAACAGAAAATATATATCATACCTTACAATGACCTTACCAAATATGACCCAAGTGATTTACACAACATCGTTGGAATTTCGATTAACAAATATCAACATTGCTATTTAACATCATTATCAACGTTTCGAATTAAACAACATTAACATTGCAATTTTAACCAATATTACATAAAGGAGTGGTGTGAGAGAACAGGTGATAACTAACACTCAGCCCAATCACAAATGCCATATTCCGAGTCCACCTGTCAAGCGCAAATTAACTCATAAATCGACACAAGCCCAGGGCATGCGCCAAGCCCCTTTATGTCTTCCAGATAACTCACGAGAATATATGAATATCCAGCTCGAGTGGAAGTAAAAAAAAAGGTTTAAAATAAAACAAAACGATTCGCTAACATACTGTAACCCAGGAACAGTTGTACTAAACCATTGGATTCAACATAGTAAGAAGAAAAAGGACCGATTTCGGGGGAGGAAAAGCAGAATCTATTCCGCTAAAATAATGCATTCTGACAGCGGTAATATACCGCTTACACACGAAGGGCATAATAACAGGTCGAGAGATTGAGTCGTTTTCAACACAGGTCTTAAATTACCATGTATAGATGCTACCTACAGGCATGCAAAATGAATAAATGATGCGTCGTCTCACGCAGGTAACAACGCAGGCTTCATATCGATTCCCCAGGGTTGTTAGTAGGGTAAGGCATCTGACGGGAGGTAATTGCGTGGCTACAACAAAACTAAACTCCAATGGACCTCTAAAAATAAAAACGCGATTGCACACATGAACACCCAAATAAAAACACAACTTACACAAAATCGACCCACTGTATACAGAAACGCCCAATATAACAGTTGCCCACTGTATGCAATAAAAATTCCCCAAATAAGAATGGCCCACGGCATGTAAAAATTCCCAATAAATACAACGAAACCTAGGGTAAAGATGGTCCACTGAAAGTAAAAGAAAAATGCCCACTGTATGCCAAAAATGACCAAGAACAATTTCTCATGGTATACAACAAAACGCCCATTGTATATGATGAAAACGACCAATGTAAAACACAGATCAATGTAAAACGCCCATTCACGCCCATACATGCCTATAGATCAATGTAAAATGCCCAACACGCCTACAGCAAATAAAACGCCCGTATAACGGCAAAACGCAGAGTCATTCCTCAATGAAATCACAGTTATCTCAAAAAAAAACGCAGAGGTATTCCTCAAAAATCATAGTTATCTCAAAAAAAAAAACGCAGAGGTATTCCTAAAAAAAAAACACAATCCTCATTCAAGTATTCGCAGAGGCAACTCTGTAAGGAAAACGCATTCCAAACAAACACAAGTGGAGGAAATCCATGAGGAAATCACGTTCCTCAGTCCAAAAACAACGCAGAGATTAATGGCCATGTCGGCAGATAGAACAATAGAGACAAGTCTACCGGCTAGGGTGATTTCACCGATAATTACAATTCCATCACTCAGCAATCGTTTTAAAATTTTAGGAGGTTCCACAAACATTATAAAAATTTATTCTATGTAAATCGCCCAGGAAAACGACAAATGCAGCAACCCTTAAAACATTTCAATGTCATTTCACTTTTCCAACAACAGTCAGATCTACATCAGTTCTAGTGCCTTCTATTCTACCAGATAAGCGACCATACCTTAGCCTCTTCGCCTGCCTTGAAGGATGACCACGCCTCGATGGATGTCCCGTGCTCCTTACCTCTCCTGCTCATCGACCGTAGCGACCTCACCGGTACCTCCCAACCAATCGCTAGGGGTACTCTGCTTCCCCCTTAGCCCCCTGAGCCGCAAAGGGGCCACACAAGATCCAGAGATAAGACTAGCTTCTCAACTCGCCTCCAAGGCTAAGCTACCACTCCAATACAGCTGAGATAAACCCAACTCCTCACAAGCAATCCGTCAAGCCACAATCCAGCAGCGTAACGTTACGCTAACTGTTCATCCCTTCTTCCTT
>ML776588.1:836761-862582 GCA_009831015.1 Picea engelmannii | reverse complement strand
TTATTATTATTATTATTATTATTATTATTTTGTTACACCCAAAATGATAAATGTGCTTAATAGTCTTTTCAATATATTTTTAAAATCCTAAATTTTTATACTCCTACTCTTTAATAATTTTAATTCTTCTTTAAAATTTAAAAACCCTCGGTTTCAATTAATTTATCCCCCTCATTACTTATTGATATGAAAAGTATCATTTTATATCGCTAAAGGGTGTAGAATATTAGTCTTCATATCCTCTATTACTCCTCCTAATTCATTCTTAATATGAGTTGTAGGGTTAGAATATTGAGATACCAAACCTCTACTGCTTCTATCTTTCTTTGTAGAGGACCTTGAGTGGTTCTCGAATATTCTTTTGATATCATCATGGTCTAACTAGTAGATATATCCATTGGATAGGGTTTCAATGTTTCCATCAAATATTCTCTTACTCCCTTGAGTAAGAAAATATTGAGTGACTCTATGTCCAGAGTGCAATTTTGAGCTCTCTTGTAGCTTAGTTGAAATATCTCTTCAAAGTATTCTAGAGATTCATCAGGTCCTTGTATCATTCTAAAAATATCATCCCTTTATCTCTTTCTCTACAATATTCACCATATATTTCACTAAAGGTATTTTTCATTTGATCCCAAGTTGTGATATTATTTCCTTCCAAGCTCATAAACAACAATCTTAGAGTTAAATCCTTCAATGTAGAAGGAAAACGTTTGAGCTTCTATTCATCAGTGGTATAATCATATGTACTGCATATAATTGCAAACTCAAATAAGAAAGTGTCATGATATTCATAAACAAGCCCATGGAAATAAGGTAAGGCAGAAGGATTAATATTTTTCATCTTGGTTTCTCCATCAGATTCCCAAATAGGGAACTCAAATATTTCTACCATCTCTTCTTCACCATCCATAGCATGAGGTGAGGACTAACTCTCTTTTGAAACATTTTCAAATTCTTTAGCTTCCCTCTCCAAGAAAATTTCTAGTGTTTCAGGACCAATCTTTGGATTGCTTGGACATGTTTTTGTGGTGGGGGTTTTTGGTAAAAATATTCCTTTCCTATCTTTAGGTTTAGTCATTCATGAAATCAAAAGAAAGTGAATTTTGTTTTTGATATTTAATGCAAAAACAAAGTGTGACAAGGAGCTATCAATACTCACATGAAGTGAAAGTACTTGGGTTGTTACACTAAATAAATGTTATAGTGAATTTTTCCTTGTGACTGAGGTATCCTTTTTATTTCGCCAATTCACACAAAAGAAAACAAAAATAAAATAGCATGCAAAATTTAACACCTCCTTGGCAATGACGCCAAAAAGTGATGGTCCCGAGAATATCAACATTGATTTACGGTACCCTTGGTTTCCTACTTTACTTGTCAACCCTAGGTTCATACAAAATTAATAGGTGTTATGCATTGTATGTATCGTATGCATTTTTTGATAGAAAAGTTTTGAAACTGATCAAAGGCTAAAAATGTGCAAGAAAAATAAAATGACAGAAAAAAATTATGAACTATTTGCTTGAAGGAAACAAACCAATCTGAAAGTACAATTAATCTAGATTGCATGAAAAGAACTTGTAAAAGACTATTGAATCAAGAAAATCAAACTTAAGGTAAGAAGGTGAATTCAATCTAAACTATGACAAAAAACTGTAACAAAAGTAAAGCTACACTAATCCATGAATAAATCTAGCTAATGGTCTAACCCTTGATCAATAAAAATCCAAATGTATTTTTATTGTTTATTTGTGTTTTTATGAAAAATAAGATTAAGCTAGATCAATATTTTAATCTTAAACAAGCTGACATGGGAGTTCTACACGAACTGTGCAGTTCTACAGGAACTGTACAGTTTCTACAAGAAACTCCTACAAGAAGAAAAATGGAGTCCAAGAAGGTAGTGAAAGTATTTAAAAGCGTGAACAAAGCTATACTATAAATAAATTAAGTGAATCTAAGGTTCTTGGCCTTGGGAGGCACCCAGTAGTGCTTCCAAAAGGTTATTGAACATTTATACAGGATGCTTCTGCAATTGGCCAATTAGTCATAACCTTAATAAAAACTGAAATTGATCATGCAAAACTATATCAAACTTCAAGAGAGAATGAAATATTATCTAGGCACTAACTAATGTGCATGAAAACTACATAAATAGTAGCAGGGTCCTTGAGCCCTCTTGGATGGTCCCTACCTAATAAGCAGAAGGATCCTAAAAGAAACCTTAATATACTGAAAGCAAAACCATATTTATTTAATAAATATTAGTAATATATCAAGAGCAGGAAAGCTATGAATTCTCAACACAAGTCTTCACAAAATCTCCACACAATACCTCTCCAAAATTCTTTATATATCTCTCTCCTAGAATAGAGGTCTATATATAGCTAGAGAGTTTGACCTCCTTTCCTAAATCGAGGAGAGAAATGGGTAAATGCGGGATCTCATCCCTTTACATATGTATCTTCAACTACTATTGATCAGAAGTGGTCATTAATGCACAAGGAGCACTCTTGGAGGTGGTTAGGGACAATTTCCCTTGATCTTTGGCTAGAAGCTCCTTGAGGGAGACAAAATCCCATGTTTCTAGGAGGTTGGCGTCCTTGACTCCTGCAGTTCGACCTGGTTGGTGGAATACATGTATTTTGACAAAACAAATAGTGCAAAAAGTGTTAGAAAATGATGATCACGGAGCAATAAAACACAAAAGATACTCAATACAATAGAGACACATATATATGTGTTTCACCCAGTGTGAGCTACATCCACCATAGAAATTTCCAGGTCCTTCCTTTTTATTATCCAGCAAATGAAGGGATACAACCTATAACACACGCATTGTAACTTACTCTTCTTTCTCTCACAGTCTCCTCACTCAGAATACAATATTCGCAATGATGCATAGCTGCAATACAATTTCCCTCATAAAAGAGGGTTCCTTATAGGGAAAAAAACCCTAGATTAACTTCTAAAGTCAGATATGCGACCTTATAATGAACGTTCTAGATTTACTATGAAATTACAATATACATTTACAAGGATATTTTTCCTTCAAGGCTTTCACCCTCGAACCCCCACTAGGGGCTCGCTTGCCCCCGGAGCCCCCAGACCTTGAAGGGGAGGAAAACCCCCCTGTAAATCCCCCATGTGGAGGGTTGTACAGTCTTCTGTGGTGTAAAGTCTTCATGGGGTATAAACATGGCTGAAAAAAAAACTATGAATCAGGAAGATAATCAGGCTCCACAACCAACAATCTCCCACTTAGAGAATGATCTCAACAACTTCACCGATGTTGTATCTGTTGGAATATGATCCTTATTGGACCTGGGGAATTTCTCATCTTCACCTTCATTCTTGAATACCAACTGATTCTGAGCAGGAACTCTATTTCTCCCTGGTTACTCCCTTTGTTAACTTGTCTACATGATTCTGGCTAGTGTGTATCTTTCCCAACTTTAAATGTCCATCTTCCAAGACGGATCGTATGAAATGGTACCTAAATTAGTTAATTTATTCTTGAGCACATTTATATCCTTCATATTAGAACCTAGAACATGCATGTGATCTACATACAATAGAAAGATAATATAGCTTCCATTTTCTATCCTTTTAAAATAAACACAGTGATGAGAATGACATCTACTATAACCTTGTTCTGTCATAAACCTCCCAAAATTCAAATAACACTTCCTTGGAGATTTCTTTAGGCCATACAATATCTTCTTCAACCTGCATACCAAATTTTCCTTCCCTTTTTCCTCATACCCCGGTGGTTGTTGCATATTAATATCTTCTTCCAAATCCCCATGGAGAAATGTTGTTTTAACATCTAATTGTTCAAGATGAAAATATTCTACTACCACAAGACTTAAAATAGTCCTAATTGAAGTCATTTTAACAACATGAGAAAATATTTCATCAAAATATATACCTTTCTTTTGTGCAAACCCCTTTTCAACAAGTCTATACTTGTACCGTTTTTTGCCTCCATCTTCTTCCTTCAACTTGTAAACCCATTTATTCTGCAATGCTCTTTTTCCTGCAGGCAGCTGAACCAAATCCCAAGTTTGGTTATTTTCTAGGAAATCCATTTCCTCTTTCATTCCTTTCTCCCACTTGTTTTTAGTGTCTACCTGCATTGCCTCTTCATAACATTCTAGTTCACCAGAATCAGTCAACAATAAATAATACAATGGAGGAGAGTATAGTTCAGGGGGTCTACTTAACCTGGTAGATATTCTAACAACACTTGCAAGGGTTTGAGGTACTTGTTAATCCTTTTGTTGTACATTTTGATTTTCTTCTACCTTTGGAATTTCTTTTTCAGTGATCTCATCAAGCACTGTGTATTTGGGTCTTTCTTTTTCTTGTTTATTTCCCTGAAACTGATCTTTTTACATGACCTTCTCATTGAATATGAAATCTCTACTCCTAATGATTTTGCGATTTTCATAATCCTATAAGTGATAACCAAAATCATTAACACAGTATCCAATAAAGGTACACTTCTTGGATTTTGCCTCAAGATTTGTTCTATTTTCTTTATCAATATGGACAAATGCTTCACAACATAAAGTCTTCAAAAAAGAATAGTTTACCTTTTTACCTGTCCATGCCTCCTATGGAATTCCACCATCCAAATACCTTGAAGTTCCTTTGTTTATTAAGTAAACAACAATATCTACAACATCTGCCCAAAACTGTAAGGGAAAACCCACATGCAATATCATACTCCTTGCACACTCCATGATTATCCTGTTCATTCTTTCTGACACACCATTTTCTTGTGGTGTTCTTGGAACTGTATTCTCTCTACGAATCCCATGGTATGAACAGTCATATTCAAACTCCTTGTTGCAATATTCAGCTCCATTGTATGATCTGAGACACTTCAACCCTTTTTATGTCTCATTCTCAACCAAAGCTTTCCATTTCTTAAAAGTATCAAAAACATCATATTTTTTTCGAATGCAATAAACCCAAGTTTGTCTAGTTGCATCATCAATAAAAGTAACATAATAACGAGAGCCACCAAGAGATGATACATGAATTGGTCCCCGTACATCTGTATGCACAAGCTCTAACCTTTCACTCTTCTTTTCTTTTCTGACTCTAAGAAATCCGACTCTCTTCTATTTTCCATAAACACAATGCTCACATAAATCCAAATCAATTTGTTTAAAATCTGGCAACAAATTTATTTTGTGAAGTATCTGCATTCACTTCTCACTCTTGTGTCCAAGCCTATGGTGCCACAATGTTGTATCCACTCCTGTGGAAGCTAAAGAGATATAAGAGTCAATATTACCAGTACATAAATATAATGTACCTACCTTCTCTCCTTTTTCTATCACCAATGATCCTTTGGTGACCTTCCACACATTATTTGTAAATATGGATATACAACCTTCAGTTGCCAACTGACCTGTTGAAATTAAATTTTTCCTTAGATTTGGAAAATGTCTTACTTCTTTCAACAACCATTGGTTTCCATTCCTTTGATTTATTTTTACCTTTCTGATTCCAACATTTTTTCATGGTGCATCATCACCTAAATGAACCTGTCCAAAATCACTTTGAACATAATCTAGAAAATGTTTCCTATGGGGTGTGGCATGAAATGAAGCCCTGAAAATACTACCTAAGGCTCATAAATATTATCTACAGAAAGAATCAAATCATCTTGTAACACATCAGTTGTTACATTTGCTTCCTGATTTTTCTCTTGCTGTCCATCTCTTTGTTTCTTTGGATCTCTACAGTCTTTCTTCAAATGTCCTTTCTTCCCAAAATTCCATCACTCTATCTTTTTGAGTTTGGATTTGGATCTGACCTTCCTAG
This sequence comes from Picea engelmannii, assembly GCA_009831015.1. Classification (NCBI taxonomy): domain Eukaryota; kingdom Viridiplantae; phylum Streptophyta; class Pinopsida; order Pinales; family Pinaceae; genus Picea; species Picea engelmannii. The sequence continues at coordinate 856,738 of ML776588.1, read as the reverse complement.
AATTCTTGCAATTCCTTGAGTCCTTTCCTCTATCCTTTTTTCTTCCCTTGTTCTCCATCTTTAACACATTACCTGATGCCTCACCTATGTTTTTCTGTCGCATTTACTCACTAAGGATAACACCAACAACATCATCAAATTTTAAAGTTTTTGAACTAGAGACAGAGTTACTTACAATCATGACCAAGCCATTCCAGCTTTCTAGAAATGAGCACAATATTAGAAGATCCCTAACCTCATCATCAAAGTCCACTTTTACATAACTTAGTTTATTAGTAACTGTATTAAATTCATTTAAATGATCTACAACAGACCCACCTTTTGACATCTTCATATTAAATTATCTCTTCATTAGAAATACCTTATTGGACACCGAGGATTTTTCATACAGTTTAGCCAATGCATCCATCATCTCCTTCGTTGTCTTTTCTTTCAAAATATTGAAATCTATCGACGCTTCCACACTCGGTCGTATTGTTCCCAGTGCCTTTCTATCAAGAACCTCCCATTCTTTGTCCTTCATGGACATTGACTTCTTTTCTATTCCACCTAATGGTAGGAATAGATCCTTATGATATAAATAATCTTCCATTTGCATCTTCCATAACTAGTAGTTTTGGCCATTAAATTTCTCGACCCTAAACTTTCCATATTCCTCCATTGCTCCCACTTGAACCAGAAACCCACTTTTCCTGCGAGTCACCTTTTGCTTTGATACTAGTTGTTAGAAAAAAAGATCGCAGAGAAATAAAATAAAAACAGGTGCGGAAATAAAACACATAATATACATAATACAATAGAGACACAGATATACGTGGTTCACCTAGTGTGGGATACGTCCACCAGATAAATTGTCAGGTCCTTCTTTTTTATTATCCAACAAATGAAGGGATACAACATACAACACACCCACTGTAACTTCCTCTTATTTCTCTCATAATATCCTCACTTGGAATACAATATTCGCAATGATGCATAGTCAGAATACAATTTCCCTCATAAAAGAGGGTTGCCTTCTAGGGAAAAAAACCCTAACATAACTTCTATAGTCAGATCTGCGACCTTATAATGAACGGTCCAAATTTACTATGAAATTACAATATACATTTACAAGAAAACTTTTTCATTCAGGGAACGCTTTCTCCCATACCCCACATCCAGGGGGATCGACCCTCCGAACCCTGCAGGGGGGCAGGGGGGGAAGACCCCTTTGCAACTCCCACACATGGAGGGGTGTATAGTCTTCCAGGGTGTAAAGTCTCCATGGGGTATAAACACGGCTGCAAAAAAAACCTATGAATCAGGAAGATAATTAGGCTCCACAACCAACAAAAAGGTATACTTTACACAAAAAACCACCTCAATCATACATCCATTAATTAAAATACAAAATACCTATTAGATTACTAAGAGGGGGGGTGAATCAGTAATAGAGAAATTCAATCCTTTTTAACCACAAAATGCAAATGTTATATCAATGTAGAATTATCATCCAATAGTTGCAAAGTAAATAAACAATGAACAAATGATCAATCATACACATACACAGTACACCAGTTTTTTTACGTGGAAACCCAAAGCGGGAGAAAACCACGGAATCATTTTTCTTATATGTCTTTAAGAATTACATTCATTGGAAGCACCAACTTCCTTTGTTTTCCAACTGCAACTGGAAGGAGGCTCCAACCCCCTAGTTTCTTAGTCTACAACCTGAGGGAAGCTCCAACTCCCCAATTCTCTGGCTACATCCAGAAGGAGGCTACAACCCCCTATGTTCTCAAGCTACAACCAAAAGGTGGATACAACCACATGTCCTTTCCCCATCCAACCACCCTAAAATATAAGTTCCAAATGTAGAAACTGAATATGTCACTGAGAAACATGTCATTGTATACTCATCAACCAATCTGATCTGATCACATTTACCTCAAATGTAGAAACATAATATGTCAGTATACTCATCAACCAATCTAATCTGATCACATATACCTCAAACACTATACCACAAGTATGTACCTCAAACCATGTGCTAGAACCTCACTATTATACAACCTCTATCTTTACCAATAACATCAGCAACATACCTCAACCAAAAGCCCTCAAACGTGAACAAATACTAAACTTTAGTAGATCTACCTTAGATCAACTCTACAACAAGCCATAAAATCCCAAGAGGGCATCCAATATATTTACAAGGAAAACCCTCAACTTGATCCATAAATTCGACACTACACATAAGAGAACCATACCTTTTTTCTTCTTGTAGCGTTCTTTTGCCGCGGTTTTTCTGCCGCACTTTTTCTGCTGCGGTTTTTTGTCGCACTTTTTCTACCACACTTTTCTTGCTGTGATTTTTCTGCCGCACTTTTTATGCCACACTTTTCCTGTCGCACTTTTTCTTTCACAATTTTCTTGCCGCACTTTTTTCTGCCACACTTTTCCTGCAACACTTTTTCTGCTGCACTTTTTCTACTGCAATTTTTCTACCGCACTTTTTCTGTCGCACTTTTTCTGCCGCAGTTTTCCTGTTGCACTTTTTCTGCCACACTTTTTCTGCCGCACTTTTTCTACTTTACTTTTCTCTATCAATAATACTTTCCAAAATAACCTTTCAAAAATATATATATTCAATGATATTCAAGTGTGATTTAAATGAGAGAGCCTTGCCTCTTATTTATACTTTCATGTAGCTTCCTCAAGGGGTTACCTTTTAACCATCTTAACCCACTTTCCTTATTTTAGGGTTAACCCACTTCTAACCACTTGTCCACTTAGTAATTTCTCCATTAACTTTATTATTTAAATAATTTATTTTGTATCCACTTTGAGTTATAGTACACTCATCACTTCACCTTATTATTTACTTTCTAAAATCTCTTAAACCACTTTCCTTATTTTAGGGAGTTCTCCATTAACTTTATTATTTATATAATTTCTTTTGCATCCTTTTTGACTTATAGTACACTCATCACTTCACTTTATTATTTAAATAATTTCTTCTTTGCAAACACTTTGACTACTTTGACCTTTTAGGGCTTCTAGATGACTCATGAGGGTTCTCCAACTTCACATGCCCATAACTCTCTAACTGTGAGGAGTTATGTGACATTCCACATACCACCAGAAATGGAATGACATGTATTATCCATATAGAATAGTTTTACCTGCAAATATATCAAAACTTATACCATTATCCATGAAACAAACTTGGGGTCCATTACCCAAACCTTTGTGCTACCAGAATTCACTATTGGACTTTCTTCAAGGGTTGACATAAATGAAAACCAACACAATTAATCAACAATACCCATGAATGTCTATTAAATATGGTAAATAAAAAACATTAAGTCATTTTATGGTGGAAAAATGTGTCAAATATTATCCTTTAGAATGGACAATAATGAGGTTCATCAACAGGCTAGAATCCCTTTATAGCACATTGGAGTATAAATTGGTTGGAGTGTCTATGAGTTAATAGCCTCTTATGGATCAAAGTCTGATGCCTCAAAAGCTTCCTCGGAGTTTAAATTCCATGGGGTTCGGAGTTAATTTCTATGATGGGTTAGGGTTGAGTGCTATGATAGGTCAGATTTAAGTACTCCAAATGAGTCGTAATGATTTGGTATGACAAGGTTCAGATATACAATCGATTGCAACCGTTGGTCTCTTCCCTTTGATGAATAGTTAGATCATCGTTATCGGATTATTGGGTTTTTGGGTATATGTATTAGGGTTTCAGAGTAGTAGTAACTCACAACTTATCTGATGGTCAGGGTACCGATATATTGATACAAAGGGTCCTGATAGAATATGTGAGCCTTCGATCTAAAAAAAAAAATTCACCCCAATCTAATCTCGTATGTTCATTCAAATACAAACACAAGCATAAGGATTTCAGTGGATTTTGTGTGATTTTAGAACACGACTCTGAGCACGATCTATAATGCTGAAAAATCAAAGTTGTATCACCCACTCAAGATAGATTGTGAATGGAATTTGATCCCAAACACAAAATAAAACATAGAGGAACACATTAATTATTCTTTTTTCTATTATATTTGAGAATAATTTGACTGATACAACAATATGAGTTTAGTTCCTCTTTCATCTCTCAAGCCTCTGCACACTGCACACACAATCACACTCTCCACACCTGCTAACCTTTACTTAATAAAAAAAATCTATATATCTTAGAGCTTTTGGGTAGTTCAGAAAGAAACACACACCAAGAAATCTCAACAAACCCCTAAACTAGAAATATGTTCCTAAAACTTAGCAACAGATTGACACCTACTCAAACCATAATATATTCAATACCTTCTAGATGTATCCACCTAACTATTACAATTAAATGATAAAATTAAGGAAACCAACTTCCTTTGGTAAAAATTTATGATCCTTGGGTCATTATCAAAATTAACTGGTTGATGCTCCTACATCATACAACAAGTAGTAAGATTAGATTGTGATAGTCAGAGTGCAGTGTTCCTGGAAAAGAACCTATATTGTCATTCAAATACAAATCATATTGATTTTCGATATGAATTTGTGAGAGACATGGTTGAAGACAAGAAGGTGTTGTTGGATAAGGTTGACACTTTGAAGAATGTTGCAGATTCATTGACAAAGTCTATGAGCATCGAGAAGTTATCTTAGTGTAGAGAAATAATGGGAATTGATTCCCTCGATTATTGACTATGGAATATTGTGAACCCTTGTATTCAAATGAAACAACAAGTGGGAGAATGTTGGGTATGTATTATATTTTTTTCATGTGTGTGGGGGGGTGCGTCATATTTTGACGACAGTCTCTGACGATCTCACCACCTCTCACTCTTTGTGTATGTGTGTGTCGAGAAATTTTCAGTGGAGGGGGGGGGGATATGATTCCCCCCATGGCCCCCTACTTAGGTGAATCCTTCGAATTTGAGGAAGTGCCTCGAATTTGTTTTTGGGATTTTTTTTCTATTTTAGCTTGTTTCGTTATTTTTAACGATTTTCTAATCTAATCCTAGATTAAGGGATTAGGGTTTTGGTAGCTACGAAATACCTAAAATATTGTATATATTATATTTTGAATGGTGAAATTAATATAATGAAGATTTGAGAGGTGTGTCTGATCCAGGGGGTCATTCGTCTTCAAAGTAACACCGATCCAAGATAAAGAAAAAAAAATGGTACAATGGCAGCCAGGTCAATGGATATCGTTTAACATATGAGCCAAGCCCACGCAATGTTGCAACATCAACCATTGGCGGTTAAGAAATGGTGCACAGTCAAGTCATATGCCATTTGACGGGTAAATGGTAACATCTCACGGTTAGTTGGCTCAGTCCTGGCAGTCAGCGCGACCGTCAAACAGTAACAGGGAATATTAAGCCGAGGGTGCGCAGTCAACTGATGGGTAGCACATCCGTTGCAACATTTTTTGCACAGTTTAATGCGTTTTGTTGGAACAGCCCGGGGATTATGTCCATTTTGTGGCATAGATCCGTGGAACATAAAGCAGATGAGTCGAACCAACACTTATCCTCCCACCGCATGCTTTAATAAACGGGATTCTGGCCACATTTCGAGGGGTTTCAGCCACGTCCAAGTATTTTTCTGTTGCTTGACGAGCATTTCACAGTTGGAACTAATGCACGAGGAACATAATCGGGATGGAGTTGTGTGCTATATAGCCATTGTTCATCCAGTACGCATTAGGGATTTTTTGGAAACATTTTGGTGCTGTTGCATTATAGAGTCAACTACGTTCTGAAGTAGTTTTCCTGCTGTTGAAAGCTTTATAATTTCCAGAACTTGCAGTTTTGAGGACGCTGCACAATATTCCTGTTTCATAGTCTGCTGGAGATGTTCCTGTAATCAATTGTACCATTTTTGAAGATTTAATTGGATCGGTACCCATTGGAGAGGGACCCGGAGACGTAGCCCAGTGAAGGGGGTGAACTCCGTTAACAAATTTAGCATTTGTGACTCTCTTTTCTGCTGTGTTTTTCACTCTGTTCATGTTTTCATTTTGTTGTTATCTTCATTCTGTTTCAGTATCATATTTTCATATTACAGTAGATATTTTCATGTAAAATGTTTCGTATACATGCTGAGCATTCGTATGTCTTTTAAAAGCACTAAAAGTTAGATCTTATGGATCAGTGTCACCAAGGAAGGATGGTTTTCTCCCGGTTAATGGTTTTCGATGTAAATCATTGTGTACTATGTGTATGAGCCATTGATTAATTTTTGTTTTTCTTAAGAATCTATACACATTGCTTTACTTCACAGGTTTAAAACTTATATTTATCTATTCCCCAAGTGTAATATAATATTGAAGTTCCTCTGGGATCACAAAGACTTCCCCCCCTTGATCTCGCCACCCCTATCTCAAAAATGATTATCAACAAATGGCCCTCCATTATATTTAAATAGAGATTATGGATGAATCAATTGCTAATCCATGGAACAAGTGTTGTCAATATCAAGGAGAAGATGAATTTTCATATCAATTTACTCCTAGAACATAATCATGACCATCAGATTAATTAGTTACAAAAGAACATTAAAGAAACACACTTTACCTAAGGACACATTAGAGAAAGTTGAACTTAACTAACTCCTCAGTGTCTAAATATCTTAAAAATAATTCAAACATTGAAGAAGAAATAATACCTTGACATGTATTCCCTTCTCATTTAACTTACATTCCATTCTTAAAAGTATTAATTAGGAAAGAAAGGTTATTTACTTACCCTGCTTCATCAATGAGTTTCCAATGCTCTTATTGGAGATTATTACACGATTATTACACTAGGGAATTTTTTTTTAAATCACCATTAAGAGTGTTAAAACCATCTCATACATGCATGCCATAATCACTAGTGAAAAAGGAGGATCATCTCATCAAAGTTGTTGGTGTGAGTGTAGTTTAGACTATCAAATTCATACAATCATGTTTGTAATGGAATTAATGTGTATCGATTATTAAAAGTGAGGAAAATGTTGCAATGCAGGATGTGGTTGGCCAAGGATGCGGTATAAATTACTTAAGTGAAAGTCCAAATAAATTAGTAAACTATAGACAAAGACAATAACTATGCAATGCTTAAATCCACATCATCTCCTGTTATCATCATCATCATCATCATCATCATCATCATCATCATCATCATCAATTTATTAATTTCTAAGAGGGGCTACAATGACTTTGCACTTGTGTCCAATCATTAAATTTCACACATCTCCTCCTCACATCATCAATGTCATTGATTTCCTCATTGTCAAGTGGATTAGCCAAGATATGATCATTCCCTTAAAAAAAATGGAAATTGAGAAAATGTGAAGGAGAAAGTAGGCCAAGTCTAGCTAAACCCAATCTATCCCCATCTAATAAATGTAACCCATTCCATTGTGCTTACATTACAAAACATATAGGCATACATTACAAGAATAATTGTGATAATGGATGAGATTTATTGAGATGATGATACATATATACATATTGAACCAATTATACTTGTCCCTCTATTGATGCCACAATGCCTATGGTATCCCCTTCAAATAAGGAAGTCATATGCTATATGACAGTTATTTCAAATCTTGTATGTGTTGGATTTCTGAGAGGGGCGATGAATCAGTAATAGAGAAATTTAATCTTTTTTAGCCATATAATCCAAGTGTTATATCAATGTATCATTATCATCCAATAACTGCAGAGTACATAAGCAATGAACAAATGAACAATCATACACATACACAATACACTAGTGTTTTACGTGGAAACCCAAAGCGAGAGAAAACCACATAATGTTTTTTCTTATATGTCTTGAAGAATTACATTCGTTGGAAGCATAAACTTCCTTTGTTTTCCAGCTACAACTGGAAGAAGGCTCCAACCCCTTAGTTTTTCAGGCTACAACCTGAGGGAAGATCCATCTCCCCAATTCTTTGGCTACAACCAAGAGACTTGTTGACAAGCGAAAATGAACGCTCGCCAACTGGAAGAGTGGATCTGGTCCGGGGTTGTCTAAATAACCCAAGTCGTTTGGGATAACCCACCCTGGCGGGTTTAGCGGCTCTGTTGGCCAATCTAAGTCCTAGAAAAACAAATGAAAACTACACTAAGAAACTAATCTAAATAAAAACAATGATTAAAACAAACTAATAAACAAATCTAAACTAAAATATACAATCTATTACCTAAATCATACAACTATAATTCTATAAAAGTAAACGTTTAATTATCAACAGAATCAACTTTAATTACAAATATACAATATTTACGAATTACAGATTTAAATTAAAACCTGCAAAAATCATTTGTAATCTGTCCTAAGACAGCGAAACTATTATTTTTTATTTTTATAATTTTATGAAAAAGAAATAGAATAAAAAACAATCTAAGCTAAGCAACTAAAATAATAACTCTAACTACAAATCTAAACTAATATATTTATCTAAACTACTTAAATAACACTAATAAGCTAACTATTAATTGACAAATAGCAAACTGACCTGAAGTAACGCTTCAGGTTCGTCTTGTATCCAATAGTTGATTCAGTTGTTCGGTGGGAGGAATCCCGCACCGGATTATCCACGAACTTCTTGTAAACAAGAAATAGCTGTTCTCTTCAAATATAAACAATAGGACAAACAAGACATAAAAATAACAACAATTTTATGATTTACAAACCATCACAATTAGATAAATCTGTATGCAACAATTTGTACAAAACAATTCAATTAATGAAAAAGATAAACCTGTATTCATTAAATTGAATTAAAGTAATTGTTGTATTTTTAAATAAGAGATATCAGATATGGACAACATATAAATCAAATCACATCAACATGCAATGAATTATGATAGCTAAAGTAGTTGATAATTAATTGCAAACTAATATGCAAAAAACCTGAAACAAAAGTTTGATATATTGAAAGCGAAAGCTGTTACAAGACATCAACTTTCATCTCAGTCTGAATCATAAATCCATAGTCTGGTTCTCTCCACAGTGATGATGATGGTTCTCATTACAAAAAATAACAAGTATTTAAAGACCTCCCACAGGGTAAAACATCCCTGTGGGAATTATCAAAACAGTTTACAAAAAATCTGGGGATAATATCCCAGTCTCTGTTTCTGACTCAAACTAACAACTTAAAATAAAAAATACATCACAAAAATATCTCCTAAACTTCTACAACAAGCCCAATCCATCATTGTAATTCGTATGCACCTGAAAAAGGTCAAGAATAGACAAGATTAGAGGATATTTTATTGATAAAATTGACAAAAATCTAATTTTTAAGACTAGCTACAAAATCTTGTGATTCTGTAGCTGGTCTAAATTGAACACAGAATCGTTTCAAAACCAATTCAAATATTAACATAATTATATTCAAACTATGAAACAAAAATTTAGTTGCTAATGTGAAACCAAAAGAATCATTCAAATCAAAACTTGTATGCTAATTTGAAACAAATGGAATCGTGGTCAATCGAACGGTAACATATATACATGCACTCTGTTCAACATTTGTTATCAACAATTTGGGTAAACAGAATCACTTAGATAATTCGACAGCAATGAAATCATTTTCATGAACTAATTCCAATCGACACAAACTGTAACCGGTTAAACAAATCATTTATGCAATAGTTTATGTCGCCTCATCCATCATTGTCGAATCACAACGAAATCAACAGGATCGTATTCCAAATTAATGGAACTATATCAAAAATATACCAATGATCATGCTAATCGTAGCACGCAACAATCGTTTACAAATCAAATCAAACAGGAACGAATCGAAACAGTTGGGAACCGACACAATCGTTATGCAAAAGCGTATCAATTAACACAGCCACAATTTTTAGCAAATAGATCTTTTGCACAGGTCGAATGTAATCAAAATCCAAACGAAAATATTGATTCAATACAAAACAGAGTCGTTCCTGGTAATTCGAAGTCAACAAGGTTGTTTTGAGTCTATTAGAAGCAAACGAAACTAATGGAAATCAAACCAAATGGACTATCCTAAATCAGACGAACAGAATTGTTTCAAAAAAAAGCCAAACATAATAAAAAACAAATCAATGGCTTATACAAAGCTAGGCACAACAAAATCACATAACCAAATCATAACTACATTTAATTATAGCAAAATGAATCTATTGTATAGGATCCACAACAAAATCATTTTTGATGATCAAACTATAACAAAATCATTTAGAATGTATTAAAACGAACAGAGCTAATTCGAATCCGTTATATTAATTCAAGCAAACTTACACAACAAAATTCATATTGAAATTCATACCTGAACAATCAGAAAACAACTCAGTCATGATAATTTGGAATTGACGAAGGTCGTTGCTACCTCGACGTTCCTGAAGATAATCTAACCGGTGGTTTTTTGTTTCTTTTTGTTGGCTTGAAGCCTATCGTTCACCTTTTCCAGCACTGTCACCCGTTCCTCTAACGATTTGATCTTTGATTGTAACAGGGGAACGTCGGTGTAATAATGCTCTAGCCAAACATTACATTGGACACATGATGATTGCTCAAGCTTTGACATAACAGGCGAGGGTTTGTTTAAGTCACCAGGGGTTTCATTGTGCAACTTGATTCCTGGGTAATTCGGGTCATTTTTGAGGCACGGGGGCAAATTAGATACATAGTCATAGGGTTTCGTAGAACATAGGCCATGAGAATAGGGGTACTCTTCAGCTAGGAAAAACTCGATATCGGAGTCCGAGTCCTCACTCAGTACTATGGGTTTTTGGTTGATGTTTTGTTTAGGTTTGTTCCGAGCAAGTCTTGATATCAATCGAGCATTTTTCTTCCCCCTTCTGTCGACAGTAGTAGCACTGTTGTCTTTCTTCTTCCCAGGTCTTTTGACGACCTTAATATCATCCTTAGCGCACGGGTTAACCAAGGCATCAGGTAGGTCCAAATCGGGGCAAACTGAGGGTTTGACAGGGGGTAGAAGGATATGCAGTGGCACGGTTGATCCAGCCAAAGTCTCACTGACCACAGCCTTATCGATTTGAGCAGACTCTAGATTAGCAAAGCCATTTCTGGATATAAAAGCTTGCCAATTATCGCCACTAAGGTTTAAATGGTGGACGATAATGAGTTTATTCAAGTCGTGATGAAAAAGGTTGCTATCAGCCTTCTCGTGCTTGAATCTTTTAGACATTTTGTAAAGACTACGCAAGAAGTAATGTGGCATGTTCAAAGGATAACCCATGAAATTCATCAATAACCGGAGGTGATACAAAAATACTAATCCATACCGACCTTCACAGGTCACAAATTGTTTAACGATTATGAAAAGATCATGCCACCTGGGTTTGAGGGTAGAAATAGGAATACCTTTATCACAGGAAACAAACTTTCTTGATATGAATAGTAAAGGCCACGACACTTTGTCGACTTTGGAGTTTTTAAACCATCGTTGGCTTGTAGCTGCCAGTCCTGTAGCAGAGCTTATGAACTCCTCATTGAGCTCAAGCTGTATGTCACCAACTTTAGCCCTTCACCCGTCAAAGGTGAGGGCGAATTGTTGGGCAACCGAAAGGTTGAAACCCTCGAACCTCTGTATAAACATCAGCCAACCACTATTTTCTAAATTCTTACGGGAATTATCAAATAGCAACAGAGTTTGGCTATTGTTCGGCTCTATACGCACCACAGGCGCCATAGATGGGAGCACACGGTGAGTAGGGGGCACCGGTAAGGGTTTGAACAGAGTATACGTAGGGTTAATAACTCACAGGCTCACCCAAAAACTAGCAGAGGTGACCCGGTATAGGGGAAAGCATTAATGACAGAATGTGTGAAGGTGGTGGAGCTATATCAGCCCATGCAAAATAGTCATTTCCCACAGTACAACTGACGGCGCATATAATGATTCAAATCACTATTATATATGTTAAAAACCATGCCATTTAATCAATTAGTAAAATCTACGGTAATTCAACCAAACATTTGCATGCGCAATAGTTTTAGCATAGTTTTAAAACCAAAATAAGGATTCGAAATTACCAAGGGTTCGATCATATGAAATATTTGTTGTGTGAAATGATCACACCAAGGGTATAACCATAACGTTAATGTTTTCATGAAACCAATGTGTCAAAGAAATCGATGAAAGAACATAGAAATCAAACCACCAATGCATCACAAACTTGATCATAAGAATATCATCACAGTCTTATAAAAATTGAAATCATATTTCGGTTTTGATCGGAAAAGCCACAGTGTAGTCTATAGATTGTTGACGTTTTAGATCCAAATCAGGATCCATCTTCAGGACAAAGAGCCTGGGTTTTAAGAGAAAGAGAAGAGTTGGTATAAATACTGGAAGTGGGGAAGTTTCTTAGTGTCGGCTAAGTGGAATTATTTAACAAATTTAATTATTTTGTAAGATATTACTAGGGTTTATTAAATTTTGTTTATTTAAAGGTTATGATAGTTTATTAATAATTTTAGGGTTTCTTATTTAATTATTTAATGTTCTAGGRTTTAGTTTATAAGTAAATTAAATTTTAGGGTTTCTTTTGTTATAAGGTAAATAATGGGTTCTAATTAGTTTTAATGTTGTGTGCTAGAGTCTTTATTAGGAATAATAGGTTCTAGGGTTAGGTTGTCGGTAGCAAGTAATTTAAAAATTAGGGTTTCTTATTTATGATTAATTATTTAATGTTCTAGGGTTTAGTTTATAGGTAAATTAAATTTTTTAAATTTAGGGTTAGGTTAATATAATAAGAGGTTAAGGTGTGCTTGTTTTGGGTTTAAAATTAGGGTTTCTTTTTGTTATAAGGTAAATAATGGGTTCTAATTAGTTTAATGTTGTGTACTAAAGTCTTTATTAGGGATAATAGGTTCTAGGATTAGGTTATAGGTAACAAGTAATTTATTAGGGTTTTCTTTTCTTATTTATTTTATATTCTAAGTGTTTTATTACTACAAGGTTAATTAGTATTAATCAATTAGGTTCTTAGGTTTTTAGGGGTTCTTAGGCTGTCTAAGAATTAAATGGTTTTCTTATGAATAATTTTTTATAAAAAGAAGAAAAGAAGAGAAAAAATTACCAAAGTTTTTTGTTGTTTTTTGTGGAAGAGGGGGAGCCAGTTTTCACTTAGTTCTAGTCCATTGTCTCTGTTAAGGTTACTAGGGTGTTTACAGATTTCAATCTGTAAACTATTAGAGAAGCCATTGAAATCCGTAAACACCCTAGTAACCTTAACAGAGACAATGGACTAGAACTAAGCGAAAACTAGCTCCCCCTCTTCCACAAAAAACAACAATAAACTTTGATAATTTTTTCTCTTCTTTTCTTCTTTTTATAACAAATTATTCATAAGAAAACCATTTAATTCTTAGACAGCCTAAGAACCCCTAAAAACCTAAGAACCTAATTGATTAATACTAATTAACCTTGTAGTAATAAAACACTTAGAATATAAAATAAACAAGAAAAGAAAACCCTAATAAATTACTTGTTACCTATAACCTAATCCTAGAACCTATTATCCCTAATAAAGACTTTAGTACACAACATTAAACTAATTAGAACCCATTATTTACCTTATAACAAAAAGAAACCCTAATTTTAAACCCAAAACAAGCACACCTTAACCTCTTATTATATTAACCTAACCCTAAATTTAAAAAATTTAATTTACCTATAAACTAAACCCTAGAACATTAAATAATTAATCATAAATAAGAAACCCTAATTTTTAAATTACTTGCTACCGACAACCTAACCCTAGAACCTATTATCCCTAATAAAGACTCTAGCACACAACATTAAAACTAATTAGAACCCATTATTTACCTTATAACAAAAGAAATTTACTTATAAACTAAACCCTAGAACATTAAATAATTAAATAAGAAACCCTAAAATTATTAATAAACTATCATAACCTTTAAATAAACAAAATTTAATAAACCCTAGTAATATCTTATAAAATAATTAAATTTGTTAAATAATTCCACTTAGCCGACACTAAGAAACTTCCCCACTTCCAGTATTTATACCAACTCTTCTCTTTCTCTTAAAACCCAGGCTCTTTGTCCTGAAGATGGATCCTGATCTGGATCTGAAACATCGACAATCTATTGACTACACTGTGGCTTTTCCGATCAAAACCTAAAATCCCACCCACACCAATCTCACTCATCTGAAATCATATTAACAACAAAAGTGCCAAATGAGTAAATAATCTTGGGGTCTTGCCAACTGTATAATGATAATTAAATCGAAAACGCAATGAGCATATAGACAAGAGCGATCATAACAATCCAGTGACATTTTTAATATGACTTCGAAATTAAAGATTTCATGCTTGCAGTCGTGAAAATGAAAACAAACGTAAGTGTGAAATAGTAGTGTCGTTTTTATTCAAAGATTGTGATGAAAATCAAGGGTTGCAAAACATTGGCGTAGGCAGCTTATAAGGACAGTATAAAAATGTGAATTGGTTGCCAACAATACTACAACCCCCTATGTTCTCTGGCTACAACCGGAAGGTGGCTACAACCGCATGTCCTTGCCCCGTCCAACTGCCCTGACGTATAAGTAGAATGATGGAACCATTGTCACACTATCACTGTGAGATATACTGTTGTAAACCTGTACCAATCAACCTACATCAAATAACTTGTATCAATAACCTGAACCATGCATCAACCTGTACCTCAACCTATAATCAACCTGTACCATAAAAAAGTGCATCAACCATGCACCAACCTATACCAAATAACCTGTAATAAACTTGTACCATAATCAAGTGCATCAACAATGATCCAACATGTACCATGAACAAGTGCATCAACCATGCACCAAACCTATACAAATAACCTGTCACAACAACTTGTCCAAACAACCTATCACAACAACCTGTCTCATCAATCTTATCAACCAAATCAGACCTACTCACCAAGATCAATCACCAAGACAACTCTCAAAGATGTTCATCAACCAAGCATAACACAAAAACTCATAATCATCACCAAGATCAATATGTGCTTCTAATAATACAATTATGCTACATCATCCATAAACCATGTGTCAACAAAACTACTAACAAGTGTCTCCAACCATGTACCAAGTATATACCAATCATGTATCAACTACTCATCAATATGTACCAACATTATCAACTATACACCTCATGTATGTGCCAACTCATCAACTACTTGTCTCAACCATGTACCCAACATGTACCTCAACCAAATGCCCTCATAAATTTCATCATCCAAATCTGATTTGTAACTTTGTAATAAACCCGGTGAATATTATCACATACCTACAAACCTTCCTTAACTTTAACAACAAGAGACTAGCATTTTCATCAAACTTTTCTTTAGTCTCACATGACTAGTTTTGGATTAGTCAACAACCCTAACTTGAAATAGTCATAACTATGTACCTGTAATGAATAAAGATTTCAAAATAGTACACAATGTTATTCAGTGTGTTTTATGAAATTCCTCTAGGTCTAACTACTTGTAACCTCTCATAAAATAAGTTATAGCAAAAATGGCATACCTTGTTGAATTCTGGATTATTCTAGAGAGTGACCTTGTAGAGCATGCCCCGAATGGAATATTTGTTTAATGGATATGAAAATGTTACATAGAATACTACTGACTGTAATATAACCAACACATTTAGTCTTACTAAATTTAGATCTTGTATGAATAAGTTATGATGTTTTTACCCGAAACACTCGTTTTAGACTAGTTTCAGGACTAGCCACAAACCCTATTTTCCATAGAGTGTAAATCTAAAAATACAACGACCCACAAGATAATTTTTTTACCACAAATACTTGGATATGTTTCCTCAATTGCCTATCAATTTCATGGTCTGAATCATTATATAAAAAAAGGTATTGCGAAAATGCTGAGATGACCTATAAATAACATACCTTCGAAAGCATCATCAAAATAATTTATCCTCCCTTAAATTCTGGCCTTATTTTCTTCACCTTCCCTCTGAAATTTGGCTTATATATCCTTTGGTTACCTCAATTACCTATAGATATTCAATATGCTCAAGTGTGATGTAAAATGAGAGATCCTTGCCTCTTATTTATACTCTCCAAATATCTTCCTCATAAGCATCTTCTAGGTCACTTAACCCATTTATAGGTCACTTAACCTATTTCTAGGCCACTTAACACATTTCTAGGTCACTTAACCTATTTCTCGGTCATGTAACCCATTTATAGGTCACTTAACCTATTTTCCCCATTTTTAAGGTTAACCACTTTCCATTATTAGAAAGTTCTCCATTACTTTATCATTTAAATATTCCTCCTTGACTTTGTCACCTCACTTTATCATTTAAATAATCTTCTTTGATTTTGTCACTTCACTTTAATATTTAAATAATCCTTCTTGAATTTGTCACTTTAATTTATCATTTAAATAATAATTTATTCTTTGCAAGCTCTTTGACTTCTTTGACCTTTTTGGGCTTCAAGCCAACATATGAGGGTCCTCA
The DNA here is from genome assembly GCA_009831015.1 of Picea engelmannii. Classification (NCBI taxonomy): domain Eukaryota; kingdom Viridiplantae; phylum Streptophyta; class Pinopsida; order Pinales; family Pinaceae; genus Picea; species Picea engelmannii. Next base: position 840,217 of record ML776588.1, on the reverse strand, counting down.
AACTTCGTAAGGTCATAACTCTCAAACCGTGAGGAGTTATGTGACGTTCCACGTACCACTAGAAATGGAATGACATATAATATCCATATAGAATAGTCTTACCTACAAATATATCAAAATTCATACCATTATCCATCAAACAAACTTGGGTCCATTACCCAAACCTGGGTTCTCCAACTTCTCATGGCCATAACTCTCTAACCGTGAGGAGTTATGTGACGTTCCACATACCACCAAAAATGGAATGACATGTACTATCCATATAGAATAGTATTACCTTCAAATATATTAAAAATCATACCATTATACATGAAACAACATTGGATCCATTACCCAAACCTTTGTGCTACCGGAATTCGCTACCGGACTTTCTCCAAGGGTTGGCATCAATTACTAAGGTTTGACATAAATCTACACTATCACTCTTCAATGGTTGAAATCAATGACAACCAACAATCCATACCAAATATCCATCAACCTTAGCCAATTGTTTGACAATATCCCTCTTTGGCATTGATGGCAAAACTTAGTCATGATAACATTCATGCTTATATTCTTCATCAATGTTTCTATATCTCCCCCTTTGATATCAATGGAAAAGGGTATCTTCCTTTGGGGCTGCTCTCCCTAACTGGAATCTTCTTAGGGTTTATCCCCCTGTCTATGTGCCTTTGATTTTTCTTTGTGTTTATGAGCATCTGATTACTCTCTTTCCCCTCATATGAATAATATATCCCCCTTTGACAAAGGATAACACTCTGAAGTCATATCGCTCATTCTTCCCTTGTGACAATCGCTCCCTTTGGACACATGCCTCTATGCTCTCTCTCCAAGCATTTACCTTTGCATTTAATAAATCTCTCCCCCTTTGTCCTATTTATGGTGCTTCCTCGTGTACATCTAAGACATATAAGATAAGCATTCAAAAGAATTCATTTCGGAGTAGAAATTACTCCTAGTCTCTGGCAAATATACTCAAGGGCTTCTCGTGGAAGCGGTTTTGTAAAGATGTATGCCACTTGTTATTTTTTTAACACATATTTAACTCTGATGTTCTTCTCTGCAACATGTTCCTGTAGAAAGTGATACTTGATTGGAATGTTCTTCGTCTTGGAGTGCATCACCAAGTTTTTTGAGATATTGATGGTGCTTGTATTATCACAATAGATTGGAATGGGCTCACCATACTCAACCTGTATATCTGTCAAAGTTTTTTTCATCCATAAAACCTGTGTACAACATGTTGTCGCTGCAATATACTCTGCCTCGATTATAGATAAGGATATTGATGATTGTTTCTTTCTTAACCAAGATACTAAACACTCACCCAAGTAGAATGCTGCTCCATTGGTGCTTCATCGGTCATCAATGAAACCTTCCCAATGTGCATCTGTGTAGGCAATAAGTGATAGATCCTTTCCTTTTGGATACCATAATCCAAACTCTTCTGTTCCTTTGAGATATCAGAAAATCCTCTTCATTGCTAATACATGTGATTCCTTTGGTGCTGCTTGAAATTGTGCCACCTGTCCAACTGCCTACATTACATCTGGCCTGGATGTTGTCACATATAGTAAGCTACCAATCATTGACCTATATTTTCTCTAGTCTGTAGACGTTGAATCATCATCTTTGCTCAACTTGCAACTAGTTTGCATAGGAGTAGTAACTGGTTTGCAATCTTCCATTCCAAACCTCTTTGGCATTTATCTGATATACTTAGTTTGAGAAATAAAAATGTATTGGTTTCTTTGACATATATGAAGACCCAAAAAGAAGGATAGTCCTCCAAGTAATGACATTTCAAATTCATTTTTCATATCCTTTGCAAATTTATGGCTTAACCTGTCATTAGTACTTCCAAGACAATATCATCAACATAAATTTCAATTAATAAAATATTACCTTGAGTTACCTTCATGTAGAGGTTGTTGTTTGCGCTTCCTTTCCATAGTTCATAGGGATTTTTTTCATTGTTGTTTCTGAGAATTACTTTGTTTTGAATGTGAAATGATGTATGCAATGCATGTGTCAAAAAAATATCTGTCAATTTGGAATCCATTAGCATTGTTCGAGCCATTTCCTATGTAATTATCATCCATTATGATAATGTTCCTTTGTCTCTGAACCACTCTCTGAACCAATCTATGAACTCATGCTTTCGTCCACTATCATATATCTGTCCAAACCTGCTAAGTGTTCTTACAAATCCATCTCTGTCCATACAGTCCAAGACTCTACTTGTGCAACTGTCCATAATGTTGACCCATTTATCACAATAATATCATGAAGTCTTGATTAATATATCAAATTGTACTTCTGCTAACTGATTTCTCTGAATCTGTCTTCTTAAACTCTACAAGCTTCTCGAAGGATGGTTCTTTGGTATGTCACAACTATCACATAGACTCCCCCTGTCTAATATTCATATTACTTGGGAGTTTCTAAGTCGTATGGCTTAGAAAAATTTCTTCTCTGATGTGTATTCATCATCACCTTCATTGGTAGATTCATCATCATCTTCATTGGTAGATTCATTATCTCTCTGAGATATGACTTCTTTCTTTTTGTCCGTGGATTCATCTTTCACTACAATAACTAGCATATTTGACCCATTTTTCGATGGTTGTTTCAATGCTATTGCGACGTTATGTCATTGATATGGCGATGAATTTAGAGTCTCTAAAACGTCGATTTAGGTGACGTGGCATTTGCGACGAACTTGATCAAATGTCGCATAAGCGACGATATAGGCAAACAATATCAAACCAACTTTTCGTCTAAATTGTGACAACAACTTTTATAGTTAAACCAATGCATCAATAGAAGTCATCGTCGCATATTTGATGACAACTTTGTGTTGTTTATGTAGCTAAATCGATGCAACAATAGAAGTTGCCGTCGCATATTCGACGCCACTTTTCATTGTTTATATAGATGAACCGTCGCATCAATAGAAGATGTCGTCGCCTATTCGACAACAACTTTGTGTTGTTTATGTAGCTAAACTGACACATCAATAGAATTTGTCATTGCCTATTCGACGACAACTTTCCGTTGTTCATATAGAAAAACCGTTGCATCAATATAAACTGTCGTTGCATAGGCGACGACATCTTTTCAATGTTTATATAGCAAAACCGTCGCATCGATAAAAGTTGTTGTCGGATATGCGATGACCAAAATTTATTTAGAAAAAAAATAAAAAATTATTTTGGGCATCAATTTTGATATTATTATTAATATTAATATTAATATTAAATCCCAAAGGGTATTGCATGAGCCCCGTATTGATTTCAAAAAGCCTTGGGAATTCTTTGATGGAGCTTATCAAGGCTCTCCAAAAATGTGTGGGGATGGATTCATACTCTTTTTAGATCATTACCACTTCTTCTCCTTAAAATATGGAGCAGGACTGGGAGCAAATAACATGGTTGAATTCTACACCCTCTAGAT
>ML776588.1:772312-799785 GCA_009831015.1 Picea engelmannii | reverse complement strand
GACAAGTCTGGCTGAGAAGGAGAAAAGATGGGCCCTCAAGGGCCATGCTCAAGTCAATCTGCTCTCGTACTCCATGTCTAGGACCATGTGGGCCTCGAGACATGATCTCCTGGTTATCCCTAGATATCGGGGATAACAGGTATTATTAAGGTTACGTTAGTTTAGTAATAATGTTATTAAGGTAAGTCAAGGGGATTAATAGGTTTAAGGTCGGTTTAGAAGATTAGGTTAAGTTCAAGAAAAAGAGGGTGTTAATCATATTAATATAGGTTAATGTTAATAAAAAGGGGGCATTAATACTATTAATGATATTAATAGGTTTTCTTAATATCATATCACTGGTAGAAGGTTATACGCAGAAATCACTTAGGTTTGTATTAGGTAAATGAATATGTTGGTTAAGGTTACGTTAGTTTAATAGTAGAAGGGTAATACTAATAATGTTATTAAGGTAAGTCAAAGGGATTATTAGGTTTAAGGTCGGTTTATTAAAGTAAGTCAAAGGGATAAGGTCGTCGCTTATGCGACGAAAATTGACCATTACAATTCAGTCAAACTGTAGGCATCGAGATGGCGACGAACATGGGGTAGATTTAGAAAAAAAAAAAAATTATCTTGCATGTTGCGACGAAAGAGTACTTTCGTTGCAAGTGGTCGTCGCAAATTTTTCAATATGTAGTAGTGAATGCCTGAAAGTACAATCTCTTGAACATGTTCCTTATTTACCTATCCTTCCTTTATTTCAGTTATTTTCCAAACATTTATGTATCTGACATATTTCCTTTTCTCTGTAGAATTTTATTCATCTTGTTTTATTTCCAATATTGTGATCTCTGGTACCTAGTCTTTGTTCACCTGTTCTTTTTGTTTCCTTATCCATACTTTCTTATATCTGATATCAGTATTCTCTTTCATGGAAGTATCGATCATGCTTCTACAATCACTGGATATGTGTCCATAGTTATGACATTGTAACACTCAATGTTACGTGCGACCACATAGGCACTTCTTGCTTGAACATTTCTTTTATAATCCATACAATTTGCAACCTTATGTCCAAAGTTAGTACAATAAAAACAATTACCATAAAATAAATTTGCATACTTGGGAGTGAATGATCTTGTTTGTGGCATAGTCCTTCTGAATTTTTTCCTTGACTGATCATCATCATTATTGAAGCTTATTTGTGGCTTCAACATGGATGGTCTTCTTGAAGATGTATCTTCAATAGTTTTCTTAGATTCTGGTTGACCATGATTCCTTCCTTTGAGTGTTTCTGCATAACTCTTTCTATTTTCTTCATTCTTCTTTTCTAGCAACCTAGAGTGCTTCTCTTCATTCTCTATAACTGATGTGGATGTTTTTGTCTCTTCAACGTTCTTGTTGAGCTTGACGATTTTATTTCTCAATGTGATAACTTCTTCTTCAAGCTTCTCAACCTCTTCTTCTTTCTTCATTTTCTGTGACTTCATGACTTCTTATGTTCTTTTCGCTTCTTCAAGATGAATTTTTAATGTGATTATTTATTCTTAAGCCCCTTTCTCTTCTTTACCAAAATCTATCTCAAGATGGTTTAGATCATTAATTCTTTCCTTAATATGATCTGTCAATATCTTCTCTCTCATTTCTGCTTCTTCCTTCTGTGTTGCTATGTTGGTTTCCAAACACTACTTTTGATATTCAAGATTTTCTTCGATATTTCTGGCTTCTTCTAGCTGAGTTCTTAAGTTCTCGATGACATGTTGGGATTCTTCAAAAATGTGAACACTTTCCTTTTGTTTCATCGATTCTTTCTTGAGTGAATTGTTTTATTCTCTTAGTTCATCTAAAGCACTAATCAATTCTTCTTCATAATTGTTTTCCTTCTCAATCAGTTTTTCTGTCTCATTTCCTTCATGGCATTCTATTTCAAGATGCCCACGTTTTTCACAATTAAAACAAAATGGCATACCTCAATGGGCCTCACGTTTGTGGGCCTCGATGGGGGTAATTGATACGTCAAATTCCCGAGGGTGTAAATTTTTCATATGATCTTTGATTGGGGCGCTTAGTATACCGTTGGAAAGTTTTGTCCATCAAGTACAACTTTTGGCTTGGTCCAAGGCATGCTATTGATAACCATTGCCCCCTTGAATGTCCCAAAAACGTCATTTAAGGCCTCAAAATGGCCCTAGAAATTCAAGACTTCAAAAACCATATACAAATTGGGAAGGTGGAAAATTGTGTTTTGAGCCAGTGGAATAGGTGGATGGCCACCAATATACACCTGGATCAATTATTTTAATTTGTACAAAATTTTACTCCCTTCTATACGTATTTTGGAAACCATGGTAGTGGGTTCATATTCTTATACCATCATGGGTGAATGGAACAATCATTGGGTGATCTGGATCAATAATCAAAGTGGCAATGGATATCTTGATGAAAAATATCAACACAATTTCTGAGTTTGAAAATATGGCATCTTTGAAATCTTATTTCACTGAGATATTTTCCATGGCAATAAGCTCAAAGGGGTGAATTCCTCAATTTATCCAATTCTTTTGGGCATTTCAACAATCTGAATTTTTGTCACTAGAAAATCTCAAACACGTTGGAACAAAATCTTGGTTGGATATCAATTTTATTGATCACTACTCATTGTAGCCTTGTTGATTTTGTTTTCCACGTTATGTCTTAGTCCTGAAAATATTCCTTGATGGGTCTTAGATTTTGTGAAAAAAATGTTTAATAAAGATTTATCACTTATTCCAATTCTTGGATCTGGAATAATGATACCTTTGTGCATATCATTCATACTCTATTGTTGCCCCAAATTTATTCCTTATTGTTGGGTTTTCTTATTAATTTTCATCTAGTTTCATTTTATTTTGATGACTGTCATTTCCAGTTTTAGGTTTCTTTTAGTTTAGTTTTATTTTCTCTTCTCAATTGGTTTTAGTTTCAACGTTCACTCTCTGCTTGTACATATTTCCTTCATCTCTTAATTTGAACACTAGTATGTTCCCTGGACTGATTTAACTTCTTAGTCTGACTTGAGGATCAATATTTAAGTTTGAGTGAGAGGCGGGTCCAATTTTGGTCACATACTGAAGAAAAAATTTACAAGTCAAACGATGCATGGGTTTCTCTATCTGAATGAACATTCATGAAGTTCTTAGCTCTGGGTATGGATTGATAGTTGTGGTGGAACACATGTGCTTACTGAGCATACGATGATAATCCATAAGTATAGGAGAGTATCTATCTACTCTTTTCTTTGAGCTCCATCCACTTCATATTATTAATATGGCCAATATTATGATGGTTTTGGGAAGACCTATGGGTTAAGATCAAATACATAAAATCTACTCAATAAATCAAAGAAAATATTGTATCACCCTACTTCCTTCACACCCTTTTGCATATGCATATCTATATATAAATCTAAAAGGGTGGGAACATTTTGAAAGGAAAAGGGAGTTAAAAGGACTATTAATAGTGTGGGAAGTACAACTTAACCCACCAGGGCTATGGACACTTGATGGTAGTGGAACTATGCTTGTTATAAAAAGTGCAAACCCATGGTTAAACCCAAGCCAATCTGAAGTATGCAGTCATTCAAAGAATTTTCCTCACTAATTGGATCTTTGAAAAGGGTATGTTAGGTAATAAGTATTATAAATATTCAGTTATATATTTTAGAAATTTGGTGTCATTGTGGTAACCATGATTATTAGAAATTTGTCTACAATTTGTTGAGCTTATCCTTAAAATTCAAATCTAAAGTAAAGGCCCTAGAATTCTACTGATAGAGATAATTGGTTCTTCCAGTGGGTTGCCATTTGGTGTGGTCACAACAACCCCCCTTTCATTTTTATTTTATAAGAGAAAAGAAAATGCCCCCCTACTAAAATTTCAACTCTAATGCTTAATCCTCTGCTACTTAAGCCTAATGATTATTCTTTATATACCTTGAGGGAGAGGAGGGGTTGATCTTTATTGATAATTGTCTTTGAAGAGGTTTGTTAATCCTTTTGATTTTATACATTCAAATGTCTTCATAATGCTTTTTGATGTATAATGCTTTGTTGACATTTTATGATGAAATTGACACATTATCTTCGAGACCTTCTGCAGATTTTGAAGTATTTTTTGATCCTATATGGATGTAGAGTTCGATGTTCTATTTCATTCCTTGATTGAGTTTACTTTTGAGGACTATCTAGATGGATGACTTAAATAAAGAACATGTACGCATTCTGCATCCTCTTGCTTGCATGTTTTTCTTAATGTCTTCATCTTTACCCTCTTGTATGTTGATCATACTCTTAAGTTTTGAACTCTTAGTTGGAATTACAAGATCATTAATCCTTTCTATGAGTTTGAGACTCAATACATGCAGCTTTTAAGACACTTATCTACAACATCCAAGATCGTGGATGATTATCTTTGAACAAACCCAACACTTCTTCATAAGTTTGTTGAAAGCAAAGAAAAGTGTCATCTTCCTTGCATAATTGATCTCATGTTTTCTTTGGTTGCAGGAGTAGGCTCACAGGGTCACTTCCTTTACATGACCACTCCGGCCTTGGAATGCATGTGGGGAATCCATTGATCTTCTTCCTATTGAATAGACTTCAATCTATGTGGATATTTTTTATTATTTGAATCTAACATTCAACAGTCGGAGTTAAACCTTGTCTTGTGTGAACCTCAACAGGATTTTCCCTATTTTCTATTTTCAGTAATGTCCCAAGGCCTAAATTGTATTGCATTATATTATGTGATCAAAACCCTGATCCTTATCAAGAACCTTGATCCTTATCGGGCTCTCCCTCAATGGGAAGTTAGGTTATGTACCTTGGTCATCTTGATTCTCAAAGACCTATCGAGCTTCTCGGATGTGGAACCTTGTCGTATTGTCACCCAATTCTTACTTGCCACTTGTCGTAACCAAATTCACACATTGTGGTCTAACATGGGATCTTGTTCCTTGATCCTATCTGATTCCCTCTCCTTCCAATCTTATAATATTTTTCCTCTGGAATTTTCACCTTGACTCAATTGACATGTTTTGTGTGATCAACTAGCATCAAACTCCTTTTTATCGTGTGGATCGCTCTTTGTGACGTTAAGATGTCATGTGGCATGTCGCCTTTTTTACCCCCTCATCACTTGTCATTTATCATATCCTAATTTGAGCGGTTGTGATATCCATACCACATATCTACCTGACTTGACACCCGATTACTAAAAATATACCTGATATGTCATGCTTATATTTTTGGTCCCTATGTGCAGAACCCTGACTGGTGTGCAACCCTGAATCATGCAGAACTTGGCCTCATTTTCCTAGTTTTTTTGTATATAATTTGTATAGTTTATTTATTTTATTTTATTGTTAATTTTTATTATTTTATTTATTTATTTTTATGTATTTATTTATTTTCATTTTTAATTTGTCTGTGGTTTTGAAAAACTACACATAGTTTTGATTGCCCATGGTTTTCCCAAAACCTACCCTTGCTATTTATTTTACATGAGAAAATCAATTTTACTTTAAAAATCATTTTACATGGGTAAAATTAGTTTTACATGAATACAAATATTTTTACTTGGGAAACTATTTTTTTACATGATGCATCCCTAATGTATGGTTTTCATATGTATATTATTATGTTGTTGTTTTGTTTTGTTTTGTTTATTATGTGTGTAATTTTTTATTTTATTATTATTTCACTTCCCCTCTTATTAGTCCCCATGGGACTATAGCAATGAGTTTGTTTTTGATGTGACATTAATTTGCCTTTTACCATAAATTTGTGTATGCAATGTAATGTTTAACATAGGAAAACAAATATATATATTTTGATATAATAAAAATATTTGTGTTTCTCATTTCTAATTGGTTGATAGAATTGAAGTGTTATTGTTCCATTCACGTCTTTCAATATGTAGAATTAATTACATAATCAATGAATTTCACCAATCACCACATCTAAATATAAAAAGTTGTACTATGTATTTATTATTATGCATTATTATATTTATATTATATTTATTATCTAATATATTATTTATTATTATATTTATAATATATTTATTATTTATATTATATTTATAAATATTATAGTTCCATTAAGCTTACCATTCATTATAAATTTTGAATAAAAAACAACCCTCAATTATTATTTTTTGACAAAAAATATTCATTACTTGTGCATTTAGTTAAATTAAGTTTCATTGTTTAACATGTATTTCTCAACTAACTTGGCAGGGACTGCATTGCCATGCAAACCTAGTTTTCTATAGGGCTAGGTTCTTTTGTTTAATTTTTTATTTCCTATTTTTACTACAGTCTAAAATTTCTACATGGGTAGTAGGTCCCATGCCTTCTCTAGTTCCTTACACAAACCAAGCAAGAGGGTGAAAACAATTTAAACCATTCAAAATAAATTTACCTCACGCATGTGGGATAATGTTTCAAGTTTGAAGATCAATGATTCAGATTCCCCCACGAGCAAATCAAGGAGTGTTGAGTGCCAAACTCAAACAATCATACCTTGAGATACAAGAGTCCAAATCAGGCCTAGGATACCTTGTTGGAAAGGTGTCGAGAAGGAGAACACAGTGGACGAGAAATCCAAGCCAGACCGGTGACAGAAAATCCTAGAAAATTCAAAGAATGTAGGATCACAAATTTAATGGAAAATAGACTGTGTAATGTTTAGATGAACATATCTTGAGCTCTTGAAGACAAAATCAAGCCCAAGATAGCTCATTGGAAAGCTAGCAGAGAGAAGAACATGATGACACAACTAACATTAACAGGTTGATGGTAGGAATCCCTATAAAATGCAAAGAACAAAAGAGGCCCAAATTTAATTAAAAATGGGTTGTGCAATGTTCAGACAATCATAACTGGAGTTCTACGAGTCGAAATCAAACAAGGGGGGTTGGCGCAACTTAACCTGGCCTAAAAGGTCCATAATCCGTTCATACGATGCCTGATTGAGATGCCATTTTTGTGATGCGGAGAGCATAGGGAGATGTTTCTAATGAGAGAACTTACCGATTCATCCATGCATTTTAGTGGTTTCACGAATAATGACATTCACTTAATGAAAAAACTTTAATGATTGTTTTGGCACTTCTAGACCTTGGATTTTGATTATGTTAGGGGCATTGGATTCATAATTCCGCAAAACATATAGTTGGTATGTTCGGAGGTGAAAAATCTACTTTGATCAGTACCCAAAATTACGAGAAAAGACATTTTTTAATAAAATTTTGTGCCCCATTATTGCCACTGCTTTACCTGACTTCGGTTTAGTCAATTCCTACGACATGTGTTATATAGGCTCTCAATCTATGCATTGCGATTGAGATTATTTGTCAGTAGTCGAGAGATATTATCCCCTGAAAATAGTCAATTGGTGTTTTGAGTACCTGATATTGAGTACTTGGCAGGAGTGCCAATTCTTTTACGAGAAGCAATTTTGAACCAACATATGTCTTTTGGATGCTACAATCAAACCAAGTAATGATATGTGGTGCTTTCATGGTCAGGTTTAGTCAAAAAAACAAGAGGCACAAAGTATACATGCGGATATGATAAGTGTAATAAAAACTTCTTGCAACACAACAAACTTGATAGAATTATTATCATACTCAATCTACACTGCAACATGAAATAACTCGTAACCAAAAGGCAATCAGACATTAGTCATCTAGTCAAACAGGAAATTCTTAACCATTGAAAAGTAGGAGAACTTGGTTAATGGGCATAGTGATCAAAGAATCTAAGTTGAAAAAATTTAGGAGGGGCCTCAAGCCCGCTAGCTTGGGGAAGTTGTTGAGACCTCAGCGGATAGATAACTAACAAGAGAGTTGTCCGAAAGGTATTCACCAACAAGAGAGTTGTCCAGAAGGTATTCACCAACAAGAGAGTTTCTGACAAGATGATCAATGACAAGCAGATAATGATAAGGTATTTAATGACAAAGTGGATGATTGACAACCAAGTTCTCAATGGAATAATCACAAATGAGGTAGATAACTGAAAAAGTGTCTATTGACAAAGGAGTGACTAACAAAGGGGTCATCGATAATAAATATTGTTGATAGAGAGGTTGTCGATGGGATGTTATTCTATTAAAAAACTCACCCCTGTCCACCATGGTCAACTAGGGTCATTCACTATAAGGTGTATGGTTGCTATGAGGACTCCATGTGACCTTCCACACATGTGAGACAATGGCAAATAGATATGATTATCTAAGTAAGTATATGGAAACTTTGCAAAATATGTGCACTATATATCAGGACATTGATATGGCTACGTAATTAAGCTTAGTGGTATAAGATAACATAGTGATGTCAACACCTTTCAACCCATAATCTAGATTAAGGTTTAGTCTACCACACCTTATAACTCTAGAATAATGATCCATGGTTGAATGGAGAGTTCAACTTACAACGATTCTCATTTAGCAAATACCAATCATCAATACTCCATACATCCAACCAATTAAATAAACCACCTACATAAAAAAACACCTTCAACATAATAATTGGAACATGAAATATCGGAGCAGTACAATAGAAAAATAAAAAAATGAGCCAACTAAAGCTCAAGTAACTTTGAAAATTACTGGTTTTTTGGTTACAGTTACAATATCACACTCGCAAGGAGTGAAGTAGAGTCACACGTTCCTAGTGATTTAAATTTACAACCTTAATGATTAACACAATTGCATGGTCGAATGAAATGTAAGTAAAAATATTATAAAAAAACTATAACATAATTCACTTAGGTTAATACACAAAAGTCAATTTAACACGCATACATAAGAAAATGGTGTCTATAACATAATTCACTTAGATTAATATACAAAAGTCAATTCAACACGCATACATAAGAAAATGGTGTCTTTAAAATAAATAGGCATAATTCAATTTGACATACAAGTACCAATTCTTCTTTAGATTCAAAGAGATTGTAATGAACTTAAACTATTTTTAATTTTATATAATAAATATTTATTATTTAAATATTAATATACAAAAGTCAATTCAACACGCATACATAAGAAAATGGTGTCTTTAAAATAAATAGGCATAATTCAATTTGACATACAAGTACCAAGTCTTCTTTAGATTCAAAGAGATTGTAATGAACTTAAACTATTTTTAATTTTATATAATAAATATTTATTATTTAAATAAGAATTAGGAGTGATGAGAAAAAATAAAATTTTTATAATAGAATATTATTAGGTTAATGGTGTTTTTTTTAATAAAGAGGCATAATTTAATTTGACATACAAGTACCAATCTTTTCATTCAAATAGATCGTAATCAAATCAAATTATCTTTAATTTTATATAATAAATATTTATTATCTAAACAAGAAATATAATTTTATATAATAAATATTTATTATCTAAACAAGAAATAAGAGTGTAAAAAAATTAATAAAATATTATTATGATAATCATGTAAATTCAAATTACACAAATTGTAAAAAACTAATGTGATATTTCGCAAAAAATAAAATATAATAGAATAAACCAAAATACTATCCAATACGAAAGATATTGCCACACAATGTGGACAACGATACATTTACCCTATGTTTTTGGTATATAAGAAAGTATATGGTATATGCATATTGGCCATATGGTTGGATTTAAGAGCCAAATAGACTGTATGTTGTAACCCGGAACAACGTATACACATGAAGTCTCTAGGATATCTATAGGATATCTATATGTAAAAGTTGGAAGGTTTTTGGGTGGAACACTTGCACTATGAAAGTGCAAAAGTTTCAGTTGTAACCAGTAACAACGTATACACATGAAGTCTCTAGGATATCTATATGTAAAAGTTGGAAGGCTTTTGGGTGGAACACTTGCATTATGAAAATGCAAAAATTTTAGGGGGTTTGACTCCGGCTTAGGCTTGGAAATCTTCTCAGAAGACTTAGGGATGGTGCTTACAGTGCTAAATTTATACGGCCCATACCTAGATTGAGTCCCTTTTGGGACTCATTTGTCAAGAAATTCTTCATGACTAATGAATCACTCATCATAGGGATGGATTTTAATTTTTCCATGGGAGTTGCAAAGGTATGGGGTCCAAAGGCGAGATCAGATCCCCTAACTGATTTTTTTACACGATTATTAGAAGAATGGAAGTTGATCGATGTAAACCCGGTCAAATTAAACCCTACTTGGAGGAATAAGAGAATAGGGGAGGAAAGGATTTCCAAGAGAATTGATCGGTTTTTGGTATCGGAGAAGTTGTTGGAGAATCCGCTATAGTTGTGCCAATGGGTCGAGAGTGGTGGTGAATCATATCATTTCCCGATATGTTTGGAGGCACCGGAAGGCATGAGGAAACCTGCAAGCCCTTTTAAGTTCAATTCAACCTGGCTCAAGGAGGAGAATTTTCACACTCTGGTTAAGGAACACTGGATTCCTTGCGATCATCGAACAAGGGATTCGGTTGTGGCTCATTTTGTAGCTAATTTGAAGCGAGTAAAAGAGGCTACGATGGAATGGGGCTTCAACAAGAGGAAAAGGGATGATCAGGATCTTAAAGATACTGAAGCAACCCTCCATTCCATCTATGAATCTGAAGGGGTGGTTTTGCATACCTTGAATCAAAAGAAGCTCCGTCGGACTTGGAAAACAAGCGAAGGAAACTTTTGGATGACAGGGAAGCATCATGGTGATTAAAAAGTCATGCTTTATGGATGGATTGTGGATACAAAAACACAATTTTTTTCCAAGACCATCCTGGCCAAGTTGTCTCCTCCTTTGAGGGACTAGCACAGTTGGGGAACATACACTTTCATAATCTTTTTAAGGCGGATGATCATATCACTATTGCAGAGATTATTTGAATGGCTCTTTTCTTCCCAAGCTTTGTGAATGAAGAAGATGACAAATCCCTAATGGAATAGGTTTCAGAAGAAGAGCTCAAGGAAGATCTCCCTAGCTTTCAAATGGATAAAATTCTGGGTCTGGATGGATTGACAGTTGAGTTTTTCTTAGGATTGAATGAGCTTATAGGTTTGGAAATTTTAAAATTGGTGAAGGAATCCCACTTAAAAGGACACATGTATGCGCCACTTAATTCTAATTTCATTGGCCTCATACCTAAAAATGATTGTCCCCAATCCTTAGAAGATTTTAGACCAATCTCTCTTTGCAACTGTATCTATAAGGTGGTGGCAAAAGTGATTGCTAGAAGAATTAAGAAAATTCTCTCTACATCAATATTCAAAGAGCAGTTTGGGTTTCTAGAAGGAAGACATATTCATGAATCCATTAGAGTGGCTCAGGAAGGCCTTCATAGCATCAAAACTAGGAAAGCCAAGGGACTAGTGTTGAAGATCAACTTGTCAAAGGCTTATGACACGGTAAGTTGGTTATATATCAAGATTCTTTTAACTCGTTGGGGTTTGAGGTGTCCTTCATAAATTGGGTAATGAGTTGCATTATGTTAGTTTCTTTTGTTGTTCTTATCAACGGATACACATCTCCATTTTCTCACGTAGAGAGGGGCTTAAGACAAGGTTCTCCATTGTCACCCCTCATTTTTCTACTAGTTGTGGAAGGGCTCAATAGAGCACCGGAGGAGGAAAAACTTCGAGGGGAGTTTCTTGGAATCTCAATCTCCCCCACTCTAAGGATCACCCGTCTCCTCTTTGTAGATGATGTCTTGATCTTTTGTAATGGGCGTCATGGGGATGTTGATAAATTGCATGAAATTTTGGATCTTTTTGGTCAAGCCACTTGTATGAAAATCAATGAAAGAAAATCCTTATTGTCAGTCCTAATTTGGAGGAAGACAAACTAGATCATTATTCTACTATTTTTCCATATGAACTAAGAAATTTTGATGCAGGATTGAAATACCTTGGGTTCCAACTCAAGATGAACTGCTATAAAAAAAAAGATTGGTCCTTGCTTAATAGAAAAATTGGAAAAAAAGGCTAAAAGGGTGGAGCTACAGGTGGCTTTCCAGAGTAGGTACGTTGGTACTAGTAAAATTAGTGTTGGAAGCCATTCTAGTTTACTGGATTTCCTTATCCTGGATCCCTAAGGGTGTTTTAGATAAAGCAAGGAGGTTATGTTTGAAGTTCTTATGGGCCGAGACTCAAGAAAAATTTGTTCTTCCATGGGTAAGATGGGAAAAATTGGTTGCCCCAAAAATGATTGGAGGTTGGGGTCTAAAAAATATCTTCTTATTTTCCAAAGCTTTGGCAGCCAAAGCTAGTTGAAGGTTGATTACAACAACAATCCTTTAGACAACTATGGTCACCCACAAATATATTCATCCAAAGTCTCTAGAGGAATGGATCTGCAACCCGTTAAAAAAGAGACCCAACTACTCAATTACTTGGAAGGTAGTCAGGAACTCCTTTCATGTTGTAGGGGATGGACTTGCTTAGCAAATTGCAAATGGAGAAAAGGTGTGTATTGGAGCAAACCCTTTGCCTAGTAGTGGGGACAATCTCTTACTTCCTTTGGTTCGGATTCATCATTTAAACCTATAGGGTTATTATTACATTAACCAGATTGTCGATATGGGCCTTACCACCATTTGGAGTCAGGGATGGAAGGATGCTACTTAGTTAGGGTTGGGGGAGATCCACTCGACTCACTAGAACAAATATATTAGAGCACTAAAATCCTCCCATATTTGGATAATGGATAGGGAAGATGAAGTGATATGGAAACATGCACTACATGGTGTTTACACACCAAAAGTGGGTTACATCCAACTCAACATTGATATCCACCTAAGGGAGCCAATTTTGTGGTGGAAAGGACTCTGGAAAACAATATTTCTCTTAAAAGCGTGCATCTTTATGTTGTGCATGATCGAAAACAAAGTACCTACATGGGATGTTTTGAAATGAAGGCAGAAGGAAGGACGGGGATGGTGTTGCCTATGTAGAACAGATGAGGAATCAATTTGAGACCTCTTTATACTCTACCCTTTCATACAGGAAATTTGGAAGGTATTCTCTACAAATTTGGGATAGGAATGCAACTGGAAAGGAGTCTCAACGGAGGAGGCCTAGAGAGAATGGGTTACGTATCTAACAAACTGCTAGATAAAGGCACTATCGCTTATTGTCAGCTGGAGGTATGGTTGGCAAGAAACAGATCCATATTCCAACATAAGCCCTCTATCCCTTAGATAATTTTTGCACAGGGACTTAGTATTCTTTCACATTTCCTACAAGAAAAAGGGAATGAACCTGTTTGGATAGTGGAGGAAGAACAAGTGGATCCCTTGAGACCTTGGCATTTTTTGATGGGGCTTCTCAAAATAATAATCAAACTTTTGTGGGAGGTGCACTACTTTATCTATTGGATAGGAATTTCTTCAAAATCAAGATGGGGCTGGGTTCAGGCACAAATAATTATGTCAAGCTCATGTCTTTAAAACTTATATTACTCTTTGCAAGGGGGAATGATGTCAAATCCATCCAGAATTTTTTTGATTCCATGATAGCAATAAATTGGGCTAGAAAAAACTCAAAAATGCCACAACATCATTTTATTTTATTTACTTGATGAGGTACACATATTTTTGGACTCCTCTGATTATTTCACTGTGTGGCATGTTTACTAAGAGTGGATTTTGGAGGCAGGCTCATTTTCTAAGGAAGGAATTTAGTTGGGTTATGGGAAATGGTTAATTGTTGAACAAAAAGAAGGAGAATATTTTGAATATTACCATAAACCATTCATTGAAGAGTTGGCTCCTCCAACTGTTCTGACTTAAGAAAAAAAATTTGTCTCGACCTTGGTACATAACATATTGAGCTTTACTTAGTAGATATTAATAGAATCATGCTAACTATTTTGAATTTTTTGACATGTGTTGATATGGATAGTATCTAGAAATACTCCCCAATGGAGTAATTGCTTGAAGAATTTGTTAAAAATTCAATTACTATAGTGTTCATTTCTTTATCATTTTAAAGTTTAAATAGTTTATGATTAGGATTAAGGGATAATTGATAATGATGTTATTTTTACTTGAAGGAGTATTTTTGGAAGTATAAGGTGAATATTAGCTTCAATTTGTAGCTACGATTTCGACCTTAGCCATTTTGTTCTTTGGTGAGAGTAGTAGGCCCTAATGCCATGGAAGTAACAATGATAAGTTGTAGAGAGAAAGCGATTGAAAAAGTGGCCAATAATTTCTATAATGTATGAGTTTCACACTTGAGTACTCACATAACCTGTGTACCTAGAGGTACAATGTGCAATTCACTCATTTTCCATGTTCATGTTGTAGCATATGAATTCACACTTGGGTACTCACATACACCTACTCACTAGGAGGTGCCTTGTGAGGTCCACCCCTTTGTAAGACTCATGTGTGACCCACCCTATGATGATATAATATCTCTCAATTACTTCCTATGTGATGGATTTCCCTCCTACAATGCCACTCATCCTATCTTAGACATGGAACCTCACCAAGATGTATAGCTTTAGGATGGGTTCCCTTTGGTCCCTATACCCCTTTGGTCTCTTATCCCTAGTCACTTGTTTGACTCATTTTGAGTCGTTTGGGAACCCATTTATGGAATTCCATAACTTCATGGATATATTTTAGGTGCAAAGCCCCCAACCTGGGTCCATGGTCATTGAGGTTGCCTTAATATTTCCCATGGCTATTTAATCCCATTTGGAACATGTTATTTATAATGTCAACTTTGGTCAACCTAAACCCTCTTATATCTAGGAATTGAGCATATTTTAGATTCCCTTTTGGTATCACAACCATGAATCCACAAGTTACATGACAAAGAGTCATTTCGGTCCTACAAACACATGTTATGCAAACCGAAAACGTGGTATGATGGTTCTATATGACCTAGGTATCCTACTAGCTAATCAAATGTTCTATAATGCTTTGAGGTCACTCCTTATCTATAAATACCATTATTATCCTCTTTGTACAATATTTTCAAATCGTATCTTGGAAAACAATAACTTTTAGGTTTCACTTGGGTTAATTGTTGAAATCCTTCCTCAAGTCCCTAGGGTTACTTATACTTGTCATCTCCAACACCTCTTCATGGGCTCCTTTGACCATCTTGGTTCCAATATTACAAGTTTTATCAACTCATCTTAGGGCATCTCTATTGGAAAAGTGTCACCCATACCTTGGATGTTTTAACCCTTAAACCTCAATGGAGGTTCCATCCTAGCTAGGGAAATGGAGGCATAGTCCCCTATAAGGGCACCAAGTCTATATATTATTCATGCTTCATTGATTTATCTTTACATTAGTAGATCTAGTGTTTTATCAGTTATAGTGCATATATTTCTTTGTGTTGGAGAATAGGGAAAGTCCTTCATTACATGTATTTGAATTTAATTATGCAAGCCATATTGAGATGTGGATAAGTCTTGGAGGTATTTCACAACTCTCCACTTTATCCCACGGATCTTCATCATCTATAGCAACAAGATCCAAGTGGGATACCCCAATATTGACCCTAGGAATGTATTGGATTAGATTGTGTATTAATTGTAAATGAGAGTTTATAATGATGGGATTTAAGCCATGTGATATTATATTAATGACCCACTTGTAAATGATGTAAATATGATATTATACATTCCTATTATGGAGCTCAATGCCAAGGCTTGACCAGTGAATCATTAGGTATGTATGATATAAATATACTTATATGGACAATGTAGTAGGCTTACTTGGTGAATTCAAGCTATATAAATTTTAATGTTTGAATATAATATAATGGTCCAATATGGATACAGAGAGAAGGGGAAGGGATATTATTCCACCAGAGGGAAAGAGGAAAGGGGGGCCTATGGAAAAGAAAATCCTCCATTTCCAATCATCAACCTTAGATCTCATCTCTTTTCCACCATGTTCCTTAAAATAAATCCATCCACCTTCTTTGACTTAAAAAACAATCATTGAATGCATGTAAGAGGTAGTAAGGGAAGTCTCCTCGTGTAGTTATCAAAGAAAGGGCTACGTATAATCATCATGGGGAAGTAAAAGAGTCCTACATTCCTCTTGTCAAAAGTAATTTCAACCATCATTTACCCCAATTCTCTCACTACCATTCCCTCTATCACCCATTCCATCACTCTCACATTCATGATCTAGACTACTCATTATGTGTTCTCTATTGCTAACCATCACCAATATGGAAATTAACCAAAATCAATACTATGAAGAGGAAATTGTAGACCTTGAATCAAAGATAGTTGATTGTAAGTGAGCATATAGGTTGGAAAATTTAGGAACCCTTCACCCACTATGCATTTGTTGCTCTTTCCAGTCTTGAGAGACAAGTATCAATCTTGCAAGTAAATCCTAGAATGCTTACATTAGATTAGGCTCTTTCTACAGATAATGAATAACACTAGAAGGAAGAATATCTCTAAGGGGTTGTTGAATAGAGAAAGGGAAGAGATTCCTTTTTTTGTGTGGGGTAGTGGAATAGAATTCCATGGTTGTTTGATGGTTGGAAGAGATGTGTGCAATGGTCTTTAGTGAGTATATTGGTTGATCATGGGAGGAGATGGGTTGGGTTGAGAGAGATAGAAGTGTGTATCTTGTTTCCTTTGCTTTGGTGGCCTTGTATCCCAAGTTGGGGGTCACATATCCACAAAATTCTATGGTTTCATGGAAAATTTTCTCTTACACAACCATTTTCTTAGACTTTATTTAGTTAAAAAATAATTTTGTTATTGTTGTTTATGAATATACAAAAATTATGTTATTTTCTATTATATAAATCTACGTATCTTGTATGTTGTGTGTGGTTATGCTTGGTTTTGTTCATGGGAATTTGGTTTCCATGAATATCTATGAATCCACTCCTTTTATTTCCACTTCATTTTAATTATTGTGAAAACATGTGCATGCATTTCATTTAATTTAGGTCCTTTGTGGGAGGTTTATTTAGTTGGTATTGTGGGGATATGGTATTTGAGGGTTGGAATATGAAATCCCTATATTTTGGCTACCTATTATATGGATTATAATCTTAGGAGGGTACACACCACACCAAGTTAGTTTTATTCCTCCTCCTCTCTCCATTTTCAACATTAGGGTTTCTAGCTCACGAAAGGAAATTCTTGTTAATTAACCCTAGTTAGTTGGATTATTTTCATTTTCTAATTTAATAGATAAACCTAATATAAAACCTAATATAATTACTCTCATCATCTACTACAATACATATTTTTGGTCATCTATGTCCTCAGACATTATTTTCGTATGAGAAAACCATAATAAACTCTTACATTTATAAGTTTGAGTCTTTATGCAAATCATCTCGACAATTCTTCCTTGTGCTCAAGCCTTTCTGTAAATAAACCCATGAGTGCTCTCTTTTTATTAGATAACAACATGAAATCACCCTCAAAATATCCTACACACACAATGTAAATGATTTTGGGGCTCTTAGTGGGATAAATGGAAGGCACATTGTTATGAGGAAAATATCTCTATGGCAGGGGGTAAACCACAACAGACGAAATGACACGCAGAAATAAACACTAATCCCAAATATGATATATAAATGAAATTCTAACAAGATAAGGCCAAGAGCCTACCTCGTCTGTACGTTCGGTGAAGACCACCGTTGAGCACACAACTCGAAGCTTTATACCTGCAACTTGTCATCAACAACCAATATACACAAGCATATGGTGACAATATATAGTGTTAGCATATAGATTAGCATAATCCATTAACATACATGAAAAATATGCCCATGGAATAATAATTCAAATATTTTCAAGATATCAATTGGACGAGAAAATAATATTTCTATTAAAATAATTAGCAGAAGTATATAGGTGACAAAAATCTATAATGAAACATATCAGAACCGAGAAACTAAGTCTCTCCAGTTGGGCCTCCACCACTTCAATCCTTCACCAAAGGAAATCTCATATAAAGGAGACAATGAGATTCTCCATCACAAAGAAGGAAGAGATTGGGGGCTAAACAAGGGGTTCAGACTTTCAAGGACAAAGGGATGCAGACTCAATATGAAGTGAAATTTCTCTAGAGTGTCTTTGCTCTCAAAGTTGAATTCTCTCCCCCAAGGTTTGGATATGGCTCAATTTATAGCCTTCAAATGGAACTGAAGGGCCGAGTCATATCGTTTCTAGTATATGGAAGGTCAAGGATCATGGATCTCGTGACATGGCATGGAAACCCAACATAATTTTTAATATTGAGCACCAAACCCGACGTACGCGGGTTGTAGTGGAGAAACCTGCATATACGCTTGTTGTCTAACTGATAGGGCATGTATATGTGGAAACATGTTCTTTTTTGCTCTGGAAGGTACAAAAGGGGACTTCAAGTCTACATAGGGAAATGGAAATGCCATCCAAGCAAGTTCCATGGGGTGAGGAAAAAATTGTTGTAGCAGATACCCCCTAATGTGTGAGGTTAGAGGAGTATCTGCGATGGAAGAAATACATTATAATTCCCAAAAATGGAGTAATGGAGACTCAACTAGAAGTGCTAGTTACTCATGAGAATATTGCAATCCATAATGACTTTGTACAGATGGTTTCCAATCCAAATTACATTGCAAATACATGTGGAAATATACCAAATAGTTGTTCATGGCCATGAATAGGAAATACAAAGCAGACATATTCCATAAGATGTCATAGTCACAAGCAAGGCATAGTGAAATCCAATCTCAAAATCAATATGAAGATATATGTATACAATGGAGTACAATATGATCTCCCATGGTCATTGCAGTCATATAGGTATTGGTCCAATGAAATACAACAACAGATTAGGAAAGCTTCTATTGTAAGTTGGAGGTCTTCTACACTATCCTCCGAAGGTGCGAGTCTACATAATGTGAATAGAGGAATTGAGGTCGAACACAATGAGACTTTGTTTGATTACCAGTCATTAAGGTATATCGTCAACAAACATGAGACAACCTACCGATAATGAAAGTAGGTATCAAGGCACAGAGTACATTTTACAAGTGTGAATAAGGGTGTTGAGGTTGAACACTTGAAGAATCCATTGATTAGGAGACATTGATGTATTCCCAACTGTCGATGGTGGGAGAACCTGACACTGATGACTGCAAGCCTCTAGGTACTCATAGAACTCTAGGTCTCATTTCCAGAATAGATGAGCTGAATTTGATGGAAAGAGACATGTTGAAAGGAGACCATTAGGGAATCTCTCATCAGTCAGCATGAGGTACAAAGAAATAGATTGATGATTAGGAGGATCTCGAACAAATAGGATGTTCACGAACCAATGACCTATGTGTCTCTTGTATGCACCAGATGCAAGTAGTGCACAAAAGATACCCTCTGAATAACAACCAATACGAAAAATTATCGGCAAAGGAGAGGAAACCACCAATAAGGTCAATGGCATCCAAGACACTACACAAATCCTAATGTGTGAATAGATTTCTTATCGTCGAACATAATGGAAACCCCCCAGTCAGGGACCAATGAGGAGATGTCAATTGTTGGGTTCATGGTTACCTACCCATAATGAAAGTAGGACCAAGGTGCATGATAGGACTACAAATTCATTTGACTTTGAGACACACTAAGGGTATGGCCAACATGAAAATCCAAGAGTTCTGAGAAATAGTCGACACAGGATTATAAACATCCTTTGAACAAGAGAATGACAGATATGGATAACTCAGACAACATAGAATTGATGATAAAACTTTGTGATGCAGGAGGCATCAATGGACTCTCCATAGGGACTAGAAGAATAACCAGTCGGAGGAGTAAACTCTAAGTAATGAGCTGAGCTTCCTAAGTTCATGTTAATCCCAAACTTTGGATGATGGTGGAATCAAATTTTTATGCTTTGTTCAAAGGTGACATGACCGCTGTCGATATGAGATAATATTATTTTACTGCCCATATTTTTTTTGTTTTTTCATAGGAAAAGAAATGTTATGATACAGAAGAGGAAATGAGTGTCGTGAGTAAGAAACTAGCTCCAAACAATGGAACATACATATGCTTAATGCAAGGAAGTGCATGTGTGGCATGGACACTTGAGGGGATGTTTCCTCTTAGGGTATAGGGTGTCAAGCTGCAAAGGATATAAAAAAGGCTCTGCTTGGCTAGTGATGCAAATTGTTGAGGTAAGAGGCTTATAACGAGAAAGAAGGAACCAATAATAGACTCAATACTGCAAGCAGGATGTTGGAATGTGATCACAACTTAATTCCAAAGAATTTCATTTTCATAGATTCAGTCCCCTAGGCCTGAAAAAGTATAAAACAATACCCAAGAGAACTCTTCTAGTCTATGGTGACTAGAGTATTCATTTTTTGTAAATAGTCTACTTGGTCCGAAAAAAGGGTTAAACTTACATCAAATATACATCCTTTCAAATCCATTTAATGAGTGTGAAAGAGACAAGTTCACTCGACAATATTTTCATGTTTAAGGAGTCTTGAAAAGAGCTTAACTAAGAGTCAAGGATTTTTTTCTAAGAATAATATCATGGGGGAGGCCAGGGGTCCCGTGCAGGACTTCTATCGAAAGTAAAAAACTCACAGGTAGTTGACACAAGATTGGGAGAACCCAAAACTTCCCAAGCCGAGGAGGAAAAAATACTTGCAGAGGATCTTTAATATACAATATCATTCCAATCAAAGCAAACCATCCTAGGACTTGGAGGGAGTTTCCTCAGAGAGAGTGGAACGATCCTTTGTTCAGAAGGTACATGAATGGAAATGCTAAGGACATTGTTGAAAGACACATCACCCCCAAAAATAAGAGTGGTATTGACCGAAGATTGCATCGACAATGTCACTTCCTTAGACTTATCACTCTCTAAGAGAAGAGTGGGATTAGCCGAAGATTGCATTGGCATGAACACTTCTTCAATCGTTGGTTGAATAGGATGCGAGACAACATGGTCTAGAGACGCATCACCACCAAAAACAAGAGTGGTTTCGGTCAAAGATTGCATTGACAAGACCGTTGGTTGAACACGATGCGAGACAAAATGGTCAAGAGTTGCATAACTCCCCAAAATAGGATTGGTGTCAGCTAAAGATTACATCGGCACGACCATTTTATCAACCAAAGAAAGATTAAGATGTTGGTAAACCAAAGAAGACTCAGAACCCAAAGGGCCACTAGACAAGGATCGTTATTCTCGTACCACTGAAATAGTAGGGCACAAATGAGTTAGATGATCTCCTTTGCAAAGACTATAAAGGAACTTGGGCTTATGTCATATACGTCGAGGCTTCTCAATCGTATGAATGCCCCTAGCATGACTTGCAGTGGCTGGTGACATGCTCCCAACATGACTTGTAGTGGTTGGTGACGTGCTCCTTGTTAATATTATGGTAGTTGCGGGAGGTATTTACCTCCATGTGTAAACATGACAAGAATAGAAGACTCTGAAAAGAAAGAGAAAACCCTAATGAGTTGGCTAATTGATCCGTAGGATCTTTTAATGACTATGGTTGAGTTTTAATTTTGCATGCGTTAATTATCCAATTGAGAAGCTTAATGAAAGAATGAGGAAAGAAGAGGAATTATGACAACCATATACACATTTGCAGATCTGAAATGAAATAATAGACAGCAAACCATAACACGAGAATTGATAACGGAGTTCGACACAACGTTGCCTACATCTCCAGGCCTTTGTCTCTGTGGGGGAGGCTTCTTTATTTCTGTTCAAAAGCTCAAAAGTACATCGCAGTAGTGCCAATTGGATACAAGACTGATCTAGTCATGTTCTTCTAGATCTCTAGAACCATGCAAAGAAAACGACACGCAAAACGAACATCCGGAGCTCCCAGAAATGGCCCACAAGCATCTGCTCCTCAATAGCTTCCCTGCATAAAAATGGCTTTGGCTTGGCTTCCCTTCAACATAAATCTGCTCTGACTGTCCCTCCATGGCCTCAAACAGTCTTGGTTTATATAGATCTGAAGTTGGTTATCCATCCCCAACTTCCTCCCAAAATTTGGGCTCCAAAAATGCCCAATATCTCCCAAAAATGGAGAAAATCCATTAATATCAAGCACAATATCAAATAAAATCCCAAACTATAGCAAAAAAACCATTTTAGTTTAAAAATAGGGCACAACCCCTTTGGTGCGTGCTCCTGGTCATATCGTGGACGGCCATGTGGCCATGCGCTTCACTGGTTGCACGTTGGCCCCCCTCTGTTGGCTCCTGGTCATCGGGTGTGTGGATAGAACCGCGCCCAACTTTTGTGGCTATAGCCCTGGTCCTGTGGGATCCGCCAGGGATCCGAGGTCTAGTACCTATCTTGCGCCCTGTTGCTCAGTTCCATGGTAGGGGAATATGATATGTATTACATCCGTGGGCTGGGGCTAGGCCCCAGCCCTTTCCGCCCCTGAATATCATTTCAACCCAATTAAAATATATGTTTCACCATATAGTTAACAAGAACTAAGAGTGGCTCAAGTGGTTAGCCCGGTCCTACCAGTCCGTTGCGCGGAGGAAGGTCGGGGGTTCGACCCCGGTGAAACCATATAAATTTTATACAAAACCATGAACCAACCACATGGTGCCACATGGAAGCCCATGACTGGGCCACGTGGAACATCAACAACCAACCAAAAACAACAAGTGTCAAATGATGGATGGTCCACGTCACCTGCCATCGTACCTGCCCAGTCACCTGCTGATGTCCTCCCGTGCCACGTGTCACCCTTACAGTGGTGACACGTGTAGTGTCCCCAAGGCCGAGCCCCGTTGCAAATCCTGATATATGAAATGAATTGTAAACATGTTTTATAGGTTGGTGAGCCGAGTTTGGTATAAGCTGGTAGGCTTATGTGTTTGTTAGGCCAGGGAGCCTAAGTGTTGAAGGCTGGGATCCTGTTGATGAACTTGGATGTATGCAGATCGATTAACAAAATATAAACACCACCAGGTGCAGACCGACCACGATGAATGAGTGAAGGGGGACTGAGCATCCACAGAGTGGGCAAGGAATTAGGGGCTGGAGGTGGGAAAAAGGGGCTAAGTGTTGAGCCTAGGGGCTAAGCCTAGGGGGGGATTAATCCTGGAAATAATATTTTAATATTATTTCAAAATATATGTGCATCATATGTTTTTATCCTAAGTCCTTTTGGAAGGACACGTGATTTCCCAAGTGGTGGGAGGAACGAGTGCTGGTGGAACGCATGCAGTTCCCAGGGTGACAAGTGTCAACCCTGGTGCATGCAAATATAAGTGTCGAGCTGAACCGTGGGAGGGGATATTCCTCCATTCAGACCCGAACCTCTGAGCGTAGAACCGGTACGACCTCTGCCAGATATGTTGGTTCATCTCTGAAGGTCGTAAAGCCTGTGTTTGTCCTGAAGAAATTATGTACACCCATGTCCAGAGCTGTGAGTCTGTGTCTGTTCTAGGCAAACCCGGGAGCCTAGCCTAGGATTCCTTGCCTTGGGGTGGAGCTCGGTCCCAGCTCGGGGGTGACCCACTGTTGAGTTGATGAACAGTGTGGTCTAAGGCTGGGAGGTTCGTGGAAGGCCTGCACTTGGTTGGTGAATTCTACAGCTGTTCAAAGATAAGTATCTGAATTATGTTTTTATCATATTTGGCATGACTGTGTTGTTTATGTATCATGTTTTTCGTTGTGTAAATGAGTTACTGTTGAATGTTATGGCTTGTTTAATTGTAGTAGTAACTTATATATTTTACTCTGAGAATTAAGTGTGTTTAATTGTGTTAAATGCATGTGGTTATAATTCCTGTACGAATTATGTAAACATTCATGTATAGAATGGTAACTGAGAGGTTGAAAACCTTGGTAGTGAAAAGGTACACTACAAATTGGTATCAGATCGAAGGTTTCGACATTGAGCCTAGATGGGCCAGTGGAGCGGTCTTTGGACCGAGAATGCGAAGGGAAATTGGGTCTGGAGGACCAATTTCAGACCTTAGTTTGTTTCGGAGTGTCAAGTAGTTGCTTGACCATGCTTACGAGCTCAGGAAGTATAGCGGTGAGTGAAACCACAAGCTGGTGTGGTCTATGGCCACGGGGAGACAGGTCTCTACACCAATGGTGTTAGAACCTTAGGATCTGTTCGGGAGGGAAGGCGATCCCTCATGACCGTCGGATCTGGAAAAATGTAAGTAGGAATTAAAATTCCTTCTGAAATACACAGGAATGTGGAAATCGTGATACGCGAAATCCTGAGTTGGTTAGGAACCGTCTGAGCCGTCAGATCTCGACTGGAAAATCCGTCAGCCGTAGGATCAGTCGGGAGATGTTTGAAGGTTAAACCTTAGTATCTAGGGGCGAAAGCTCTAAAATAGATCTAAACCGTCTGAAAGATGGAGGACACGTGTCGTGAGATCGCCCATATCGGGGATTCGGACATCGGGGGTCAGAAGGGGAAGTCTTTCGACTTTGCGAGTGGCGAAGTCGCGAGAGAATCGGGACCGTCCATTTGAGGAGGACAGGTGGCAACAATCGCGGAGTCGGTGAAGTGCCGAAGAGATCCAGGATTCGGGTCTCGCGAACTCGGAAGTTCGCAGGGTGAGGGCCCAAGAGTTGACCGCTCCAAGTCGTGAAGTCATGAAATTGCGAGGAGCGAGGACAACCGTTGGATCCAGATCACGGGAGGACCGTTGGATCAGGAACCCCATCGCTTATCGCACGTTCGGGGGTTCGGAGGTTGAAAGGAGTCGTTTTCGACTTCACAAGTAGCGAAGTGCCGAGAGCCGTGCACGAGGACACATGGCAGAACCACAAGGTGGGCCTGGGTGACGGATGGGGGAATACGTGTCGCCGGGAGGAAAGGAGTCAACACTCCGTTGACTTCTCGCATCTCGGGGCTTCGCGAGATAAGAGCATGGGAGCTCGATGTTGAAACTCGCAAAGGTGCGAGTAGTGAAGAGTGCTAACACTTAGACTTAGACCTAGGCTACGATCATGCGTAGCAGACGCTAGCGAGGAGGGAGCCATGCCCGTGTCACATCTCGGGTATCGGCGGTTAGAGGAAATGAGTCGAGGGTCTTCGACTCACGAACTCGCAAGATCACGAGTTGCAAAAAGGGTGACTTGGATTTCGTATTTTTAACTGTCGGATCTTTGTGGACCAAGATTCTGAAGTTCCGAAGTCCCAAAAATTGCCTCAAATGCAAAGAAATGAAAGAAATACATAATACTTCCAGTTCAAGAAACTTATTTAAAACGAAATGTCTTTTATTTTGTTCGAACTGGCTTGTAAACATTGTGGATTGTTCGTGAAGTTTAATGGCCTGACAAATTTCGAATTCAATTGCACAGTGCATGTGCAGAGTTCAATGAAGGCCAGAACTCCAGTTAATCAACGTCGAGTATGGAGTGGGGAAGAGTGCAAATTACCCCTGAAATGGAAGACGAACAGGAAGGAAAGGTTGTGGTCTTATGGATTCTGGTCATATGGGCCAAGAACCTAGCAGGAGGGCTAGCGCATGAAAAAGAGCTCATCGGTGATCGGGGAGTGGAGAGATGAGAAACTCTCAACATCAGGAAGCTCGAAACTCCGAAACCCCGAAACTTGAAAGTCCCGAAATATCGGGTATTGAAGTTTCGGACACCCGAAAAGTACAGAGCCGAGCAGAGCTCAGAAAATTCATGAAATTGAAAACATTTTCATAAATTGGATTGTTTATGAATGATGAAGAATTGTCAAGAAAATGAAGGCTTGACAAATTCTAGTTGTCTGCGCGTTGTATTGCAGAAGGTTGACGAGTGCCAGAATTGTTTTGGAATTGCCACAAAGTGCAAGGAAATGGAAGAGGCACATAATGCTTCCAGTTCAGAAAACAAAGCTCAGAAGAGATAGCGTAGAGCTTTAGTTAGTAGAGTGTGCATATCCAACATAAGGAGTGCTTATAGAGGGAACTTTTCTAAGTTCGAAAGATTCCAGGAGACAAGCGTAGAAGGTGCAGATGGGCCCCAGAAAGTCTTTCGGCAAAAAAAAAAAAACACAGAAGGGTCAAGTCCCTTTGAGACTGAGTCAGTTAAAAGCTCATAGAGGAACAATGCAAGTTCGCATGACCGAGCGCAAGTGTGCGGCAAGGTGAAGTTAAAATTTTATTAACCAAAGCTTGGGAAGGAAAACACCGTCGAATTATTCGTGATCCTTCAAGTTAGGGAGGAAGTCAATTCCAAAAGAATTGACGCCAAGATATTTGGAAAGAAGTCATTGAGAATTGGAATGAACGGGCAGAATTCTCCGTGGAAAACTTGCGAAATCGTGGGGACCGTAAGATAGCCAAAAGTTGGAAGATGGTTAGTGAGTGGAGAAACTCGCCACCCTAGGATTCAAAGTAAACATGGGTCGTTGATCGCGGTTGGTTTTTAACCGTTGGATCATTTCATGAATTTGGGGATCGTGAACTTGGAGCGCAAGCCAAATTCTTCGTCACTCCAAGTCCTGAATCGCGAAAGAGATTAACAAGGGTAGAATCGTACGGTGGAGCGCTTCCAGGAAGAAGTGCCGAAAACCTGTGAGCCGTCGGATCCAACCAACTGCGAGGAGGATAACGCTAATATTCGTTCAGTACTCGAAAAACTTAGGAAGGTATTGAACCGTCGATCTCAAGGAAGATCGAACCGTTGATTTCTTTCATCGGGAAATCGGAAAATCCAAAGTTTGGAAAAACAAAGGAATTGTTCTCAAAAATTCCGAAACACGAACTTTCGATTCGCGAGGAGAGATCTAGACCATTGATTCAAGGAGAGTGTCAGTCATTGATCTGACGCACTGGAATTCTATGAAGACGGAAGTTAAAAAGGGAAGAGAACTGTTTTCTAATTCATGAACCGTGAAGTCTGGATTCACGAAAAAGGATCCATGTCGGTGGATTACGAGGAGCTTCGAGTCGTTATATCCGACTCAAGTGGATTTCAGAAAAATAGAGATTGGAAGAAAAGAGGGAAAACTATTTTTCCAAGCCCCGAAACGCGAATTGTCAATTCGTGAGGAATTGATTTGGACCATCGAATCCGGAAAGCTGTGGACCTTGATCTAAGGCAAATGGGGTTCAAGAGTTTGGACCTCGGGAAAAAAAGAAAAAAAAGAGGAGAGCTAGTCCTCGAAGTTCGCAAAGGGTAAAGTCCCATAGCGATCGGAAGTTGGGGCCCCAGGTCATAGCTAGATGTCACGCTGGTGGAAGTTAAAGGAAGAGCTAGCACGTGCTAGACTCTTGTTTCTGATTTCCGGGATAGAGAGAGTTGAGGGTGACTCATATCTAAACACCCAGTACGTGAAGTCCTGAAACGCCTTCTGGATAGGCGCGTGGTCATAGCCGGTGGCCATGTGGGAGAAACTTGTGCCACCGCTAGTTCTCGCAAGAGAGTTTTCACGCAAGGCTTGTGGTTTTGTTGCGTGGAGGTTCTAGTAGGAACCCGAAGAGCTGCTCCAACTCAGAGAGCTGAAG
>ML776588.1:737903-769911 GCA_009831015.1 Picea engelmannii | reverse complement strand
GGCAAGGAATTAGGGGCTGGAGGTGGGAAAAAGGGGCTAAGTGTTGAGCCTAGGGGCTAAGCCTAGGGGGGGCTTAAACCTGGAAATAATATTTTAATATTATTTCAAAAGATATGTGCATCATATGTTTTTATCCTAAGTCCCTTTGGAAGGACACGTGATTTCCCAAGTGGTGGGAGGAACGAGTGCTGGTGGAACGCATGCAGTTCCCAGGGTGACAAGTGTCAACCCTGGTGCATGCAAATATAAGCGTCGAGCTGAACCATGGGAGGGGATCTTCCTCCATTCGGACCCAAACCTCTGAGCGTAGAACCGGTACGACCTCTGCCAGATACGTTGGTTCATCTCTGAAGGCCGTAAAGCCTGTGTTTGTCCTGAAGAAACCGTGTACACCCATGTCCAGAACTGTGAGTCTGTGTCTATTCTAGGCAAACCCGGGAGCGCATTTCCTGAACTGGAACCCTATGTTGAACTCGAGTGGAAGAATCCTTGGTTGTTGGGGAAAAGCTAAGCTAGCCTGTGCGTGGAGCCTGTTCTGAAATCATGCCGTGAGATCATCCTGTGAATGTTGAACCGTTTTGGGAAGCCTTTGTCTTTGTTCCCTGTGGGTTGTTGTGACCATGCAGTACTGGACTGCGTGAGGCTTGTTGGCCTGTGAGCGACTCCTCCAGGTGAGAGAGTGTGCAGAGGGAGAAGAGAACTCCTGGAAGGAACCCTGTAGCTGCCATAGAGCTCGGACACTTCCGGTCCGGTCTGTTCTTGTAACCCAAGGTAAGGGAGACTGGTAGCTAAAGGACTGTCTAGGTGACAGAGAAGGTGCACTCTCTTGGGGTGGAACAGGCATGTGGGGAATGAGGGTCTATGGGCAGTGAGCGTGGGATATTCCTGGGAGAGATTTCTTCTTGGTGGATGTGTATGTGCTATCTTTCCTGTAACCTCAGCCTAGCCTAGGATTCCTTGCCTTGGGGTGGAGCTCGGTCCCAGCTCGGGGGTGACCCACTATTGAGCTGATGAACAGTGTGGTCTA
Source organism: Picea engelmannii (assembly GCA_009831015.1). Classification (NCBI taxonomy): domain Eukaryota; kingdom Viridiplantae; phylum Streptophyta; class Pinopsida; order Pinales; family Pinaceae; genus Picea; species Picea engelmannii. Next base: position 768,884 of record ML776588.1, on the reverse strand, counting down.
AGGCTAGGAGGTTCGTGGAAGGCCTGCACTTGGTTGGTGAATTCTACAGCTGTTCAAAGATAAGTATTTGAATTATGTTTTTATCACATTTGGCATGACTGTGTTGTTTATGTATCATGTTTTCCGCTGTGTAAATGAGTTACTGTTGAATGCTATGGCTTGTTTAATTGTAGCAGTAACTTATATATTTTACTCTGAGAATTAAGTGTGTTTAATTGTGTTAAATGCATGTGGTTATAATTCCTGTAGGAATTATGTAAACATTCATGTATAGAATGGTAACTGAGAGGTTGAAAACCTCGGTAGTGAAAAGGTACACTACAACACGTGTCACCCATAGATTGGTCCAGTTGTCTGTCATACGCCACATCACCTGCCACATGTCGCCTCTAGGAGTTTCCACGTCATCTGTATGGTCGTACGGCCTGTACAGTCAGCATGCCATGTGGCATTGTATGGACTGTTAGGTTATTAGCTCAAGAAGATAATTTATATTAGGTTATTAGCCTCCAAGAGAAGAAGTCGGCCAGAAATAATAATAATATACTAAATAGATATGTATCCAGAAGGAGAACTCGGCCCCAACAAATCTAGCAGAATCACTATAAATACAGGGTGTCAATTCTCATTTGACACACTCTCAGAATTGCAGAGCAACAACTGGTGTGCACTGCATTTCCCAGTTTGGTGTGCACGTGTGGAGGAGAGTTGCAAGTGCAGCTACTGCAGCAACCAATTTTCGGTGTTGGCTTGGACTATCTCTTAGCTAGGGTTTGGACTATCTGATCAACTATTGTTGGTGCACTATCCTTGGAGGAAGATGCGCTACACCTTGTTTGGCTATCTAGCCTAGGGTTTTCTTCCGAAGTAATTCTCAGTCAAGGTTAAGGTGCTCGGAGGGTGGCTTCGGCCTATGGTTGGGTGACAAGGGTATTGTCAATGGTAAAATGAGCACACAATCTTCTATATTCTAACATGTTATGGGCCCACACCTCCTTCATTCAGTCTAAATGCTGGAAGGAAACATAGCTGCTAGGATATTGAGCTCGTTGAGGAACTGTCGCTAGGGTACTAACATAAGCATTTTCCAAGACACTGTCGCTAGGGTTACTAGCAGGAGTAGTTGCAGAAACCCTAAACCTCTTATTGAGGCACCTTAAGTGAATGGATTGAACTAATCTCCAGATAGATCAGTGCGCTCTAGCCTAGTGCATCTCCTGATACTCTCAGCAAGCCAAGACGTGAAGTTTGAATTTCTGGTCAAATCTAGGGTTTGACCAAATCAAGCAGCCATGACTAACTCTATGAAGTCTGAGAACAAGTTAGATGGATCCTCTAACTTCAAAGCATGAAAGATAAGGATTGACCTCATCCTTTCCAAGAATAAAGTGTTGGCTATCGTGAAAGGAAAGATCGTGAAGCCAGAGTTTGAAGAAGGAAAAGATAAGGAACCGTAGAACGTTGCAGCTATGGAGAAGTTCAAAGATGTTGACATCAATACCATGAGTATCATAGTGGATTCTATAAAATACCACTTGATACCCTACATCTCCCATATTGACTCATCGAAGAAGATGTACGATGCCCTAACAAACCTCTTCTCAGTCAGAAACATCGGATAAGTTATGAGTCTGAAGAATGAACTCCGTAACATGAAGATGAATGAGGATGACAGCATAACATCTTACTTTGTAAGGATCTCCCAGTTAAGAGATCAACTACAAGCTATTGAAGAGATCACTTCAGAGAAGGAATTGGTGAACATAGTACTCAATGGTCTTCCCAAGACATGGGATGCATTTTCCGCAAGCATGAACACAAGGAAGGGGAACCCGACATTTGAAGAACTTTGGACTTGTTGTGCTCAAGAAGAATCAAGGATCAATGCAAAAGAGAAACCCCAAAATAAGTACGACGATCAAGATTTCACAGCAAGATTCAATAACTTTAGGAACAAAAGGAAGTTTGGTTCAAGGAGGAAGCCAAATCAAGAGAGAGACATTTCAGAAGTACAATTCTTCAACTGTCAAAAGTATGGTCACTACAAGAATCATTGTCCCGAGCTAAAGAAAAGGAAGGAGAAACATGAAGCATCAATTGCCAAAGAAAAGGAACCTACAAAGAAGACTAATCAGGATGGAAGAGACTTCTTCCTCTAAAAGGTAACAACACTCTTCTTATTTCTTGTACATATCTTGTTTGCATCGTCTCTGTACATATCTTGTATATCTATCTCTTGGAAGATAATGTGTTCCAAGAAGAACTATACCTATGGAAGAACAAACAAGATGAAAAGAGATATCATTAGATAATACACATGAAAGAATGAAACACAAATCATATGGAAGCTATTGCAAGATAAGCTGAATCAATCATGAAGAGACTTAGAAGAAGCAAAGATAGAAAGAAGTCAGCAATCAAGAAGAAATTGGAAAAAGACTTATGACGTTTTGTAGAAAACAACAAGACGAAAGCGTGGACTCTATTAGACAAGAGAGCCAATTATATATTGCAGAAGACAATAAGGATGCATATGGAAGCATGGACTTTGTTAGATAAGAGAGCCAATTATACATTGCAGAAGACAATAAGGATGCAGATGGAAGCATGGACTCTATTAGACAAAAGGAGTCGATCACATGCACTTATACATGAAGCAAGGATTAGGAGGGAGATAATCCTATGATCCATTGAAGATGATGAAATATATATAATCGGTTGTCCATCCAGATCTGTGATCCTATGATGAAAGGAAGAAGTGGAATCTCTAGGGAATGGAATCTATAAGAAACTCCATGAACCCAAGAGCTAAAGAAAAACATGAAGAAGAACATGAAAGAAAGAGGAACTAGAACAACCAGTCATTATATCAAGAATCACAATATTACCAGCCTGATATGAACTCACTAAAAGCAATCAAGCAGAAGAACTGAAAGTCATGATGAAGAACAGTGTATGGAAGACTTATGAATGAAAGAATTGCAATATCTAGAACCAGAGGTTCTCCCAGATGGAGGGAGAAGACTATGATGATTACTTGTTCTAGTACACCAGACATATCAATACATGAGTCATTATATCATCCGCAACATCCATGAGTTGGAGTTCTACATCGGATGAATGCAAAGAATGTTTTCCAGAGAAATTGAATAAAGAGCGTATGAAGAGCAATCTCAAGACTCTAAGGCATACTAGAAAGAGATTCTTATATGCATATAAAAGAAGATAACTTGGTGGAGAACCTCCAGTGCACAGCAAAAGCGTGGTGAAGATTTCCTATAACATCAAGATGATTACTCAGTAGATCAGATCTCATGATGACAGAAGAAGTGTCACATGGATATGTTCCAACTTTCCAACTATGATATACTCTATTGTTCAGATATACATGAAGCCTTCACAGTGTTCCAGACTAAAGTACATTTGAAATCAAGCATTACATTATCCATGATGAAGTCCAGAAAGGAGAAAATGTTTCTCCAATACATATCTCCACAAATGAGCAGATAAGCAGACATTTTAGTAAAACTTCTATCCAAGATGAAAGAGTTTGCATACTCAAGCTAGAGCTCATGGAAACAACTTAATTCTTATTGAAAAAGGAAGAAATGACTCTCCAAGTTAGGAGGGAGCACTAAAAACATTATTGAAGACATTCATCTTTAAATTTGAAAAATAGTCCATATTGGACAGATTCTTTCTTGTTCTGAAAGTGGATTGATACTTCTGACGGACAGTCACTTCCTATTATGGTTAACATGGGAAATAGTATGATTGATGATGTATCATAGACAGTGACTTCCCATTGTAGTTAACATGGGGAGTGGTCTAGGGCAGTCTCTCTTCTTGAGGGTTACTCAAGAAGACTGGCCTGCCTCACCGGACAACGATTTCTCATTATGGTTAACATGAGGAATGGTCTGTTTTGGAGGTTGATGTAGGACAATCTTTTCCTCTTGTGGTTAACAGAGGAAATGGTCTGGAAAGTCATTCCTTGGGGTTTATACATTCTCTCTCGGGTGCACTTTGATTAGTGTAGGAGGAATGGCCCAGGGTGGGGAATGGTCCAGGATCAGCAATCAAGGATAGACATTCCTTAGGCTTTATACATTCTCTCCAAGGTTCACTTTGATTAGTGTAAGAGGAATGGCCCAGGGTGGGGAATGGTCCAGGCTCAACATTCCTTAGGGTTATACATTCTCTCCAGGGTGCACTTTGATTAGTGTAGGAAGAATGGCCCAGGGTGGGGAATGGTCCAGGTTCAGAAGACATCACAGTTATTCTTCCTTGCTTGAGAAGAATAGTCCAGATATCTCATTATTCTAATATGAGGCAGATATTCTTTCATAGCTCACAAATGTGAGTGAAATATTGGCCCAGATGATTCAGTTTATATCATAACATTGTTTCTGTGCAGGTTGCTATCAGATGTTTGTTATGAAGACTATATGACAGTAGATGTAGACTACTGTGGTGGATATGTTCCATTGTTCGTGAGGCAAATATTCTTTCAGAGCTTACAAATGTGAGTGAAATATTGGCCCAGATGATTCAGTTCATATCATAGCATTGTTTATGTACAGGTTGCTATCATATGTTTGTTATGAAGACTATATGGCAGTAGATGTAGACTACTGTGGTGGATATGTTCCATTGTTCATGAGGCAGATATTCTTTCAGAGCTCACAAATGTGAGTGAAAGATTGGCCCAGATGATTCAGTTTATATCATAACATTGTTTATGTGCAAGTTGCTATTAGATGTTTGTTATAAAGATTGTATGACAGTAAATGAAGACTATTGTGGTGGATATGTTCCACTATTCGTGACTATACGTTGTTGATCAAGTACTTGTGTGTTACTTGGTGTGGTAGTGTACCACTGAATTGTAGTTATGTACTACTATGGATAGACACAGTTGTGTTCTATTTTTATTCTATTTGCCTTGAAGACTATCAGCAGTTTATTGGAGATAATCATCATCCAGACGAATGATGAACAAAGATTTTTCCAGACAGAAAATGGTTCAGAGAATTTACTCTTCTAGATTATAAGAATGGATCCTGTATCACTCTATGTTGTGAGTGACTTATCCAGCATCATGTCTAATTACTTAGATGAAGTATGGTTTCAAGAGATGATGCAGTTGATGGTGATGGTGATGCTCGTGATCTAGTGATGAGATAGTCTAGATGACTATATTGATGCTACTAGGTAAATGGTATGTTTTTGTGCTCAAGACCATTACCTGTAATACCTCCCTAGATAGGAGGGAGTGTTAATATTATGGTAGCTGCAGGAGGTATTTACCTCCATGTGTAAACATGATGAGAATAGAAGATTCTGAAAAGCAAGAGAAAACCCTAATGAGTTGGATAATAACCCTAGAAGTCTTGTCAGCTCAAGAAGATAATTTATATTAGGTTATTAGCCTCCAAGAGAAGAATTCGTCCATAAATAATAATAATATACTGAATATACATGTATCCAGAAGAAGAAGTCGGCCATAAATAATAATAATATACTGAATATACATGTATTCAGAAGGAGAAGTCCACCCCTGCAAATCCGGCAGAACCACTATAAATAAAGGGTGCCAGTTCTCATTTGACACACTCTCAGAATTGCAGAGCAGCAACTAGTGCACACTGCAGTTCCCAGTTTGGTGTGCACGTGTGGAGGAGAGCTGCAGGTGCAGCTGTTGCAACAACCAGTTTTTGGTGTTGGCTTGGACTATCTCTTGGCTAGGGTTTGTACTATTTGATCAGCTATTGTTGGTACACTATCCTTTGAGGAATATGTGCTACACCTTGTTTGGCTATCTATCCTAGGGTTTGCTTCCGAAGTAATTCTCAGTCAAGGTTAAGGTGCTCGGAGGGTGTCTTCGACCTATGGTTGGGTGACGAGGGTATCGTCAATGGTAAAATGAGCACATGATCTTCTATATTCTAACACTCCTAGCATGACTTGTAGAGGCTAGTATCTTGTCTTCAACATGACTTGCAGAGGTTGTTAACAAACCTCCAACATGGCTAGCAGAGGTTGGTGATGAATCCGTAACATGAATAGCAGAGGTTGGTGATGAATCCCCAACATGAATAACAGAGGTTGGTAATGTATGTGTAGTGTGACTCGCAGTGACTAGAGTTGTGCCTCTAGAATGACATGCAATGAATGGTTGTTGGTCTTCAACATGACTTACATAGGTTGTTGACCTATCTCCAACATGACTAGAAGAGGTTGGTGATGAATCCCCAACATAACTAGCAGAGGTTGGTTGTGACATATGAGACCAACGTTCCAGGAAAGACTGGTTTTGAGAGATTGTGGGCCAAAAAGGGTTCTGGTATACACCATGGCCTTGTCCGGAAGGATGGTATACTCATCCAAACTAAATCATAAAGGGTTGTAAGGGTATCATCATCGAGGAAGTTGCTTGTGAAGAGAAAGTGACATGACAAGGGTTACTCAGGTGAGGATATATGTTTCCCCCAAATGAAGGAAATATGTGAAGGGGGTTCCCCATACTACAAAATTGAATCCCCCTCTATGAAACACTAAAGGACGGAAGGAGGTCCTCCATGAAAAAATAATTCGTAGGAACCGACATAGCGAATAAAGGATAGATGGATGGGATGTAAAAGTAGAAGGACCTCCCATTTGAGCACTCGATCCGGGAAAAACGAAGCTAGGATTGGGTCAAGAGGAAGGAGGATTCCAACCTCCTACCATAAGAGTTGGTTGAGGGATATGAATCCCACCAAACTAAAATGGAGAATAAGGAAGAATCATTCCCCAAGACCCAAAACTAGGATTCACATAAGACGATGAAATGCAGGATGACAAGTGAGATGTCATGTTTGGCATACCAAAAAAAAAAAGATTAGATGCCTAAGGCATTGGAAGAGTATCATGATTCGGTGTACCACTTGGAAATACAAAAGGATTCGTCCCCATGGAATGAGAAAATACCATGGGTTGGCTAGTGCTAACTGAGGGAGTCACAGGGGCTCCACCAACCATAACAATTTTATTGTAAAATACATTTCACGTAAATTATAAAAGTAGATCACTCGTAAAGTAACTTTATTGTTCTTTTTTTAATTTACTTTTTCATGCAACTTTAATTTATAAAGTAATTTCATTGTACAAGTGATTCTCGCTTATTTTATAAAAGTGGGTCATTCATGCCCCTAGAGGTGTAAATAAATTGGCAATAGAGTACATTGTTAAGGCACTCCTTGTGACATCATTGGTTCAAACCTCGCCTAGTCCATGTTCTGTTATTGGGGGGTGTGTGATGCACCTAGAGGTTATAGTGGTAGCTTTTGGAATCGATCCCATTTCACGCGAGTATGAGCCTTCCCTAGTTGTCGATTCCTCCAACCAAAAAAAATGTGGTTCATTTACATTATAAACATAACTTATGTGTAAAAGTGAGCTAGAAATAGATTTTTACAAAAAGGTAATTTTTTTTTTACAATTCATCAACTTCATTGTGCACCCATCACCATGTTGATCAATCTCCACCTACCATGTGCCACCTTGGCTACTTTTTATGTATTTCTTTAAAAATGCATAACTTTGATGTCCAGAGTTCATTTTTAGTGTTTCTTTTTCTAAACTATCTATTTTTTCAAGAGCTTTCCATATTAACAGACATTTTTTTCTTTTGAGGCCATTTTACCTACATATTTTAATATCACTAGTCCACGTGATCTCTTGTTGACTAGCTGAAACTACTTCTCAAAAAATCCTCTATGAAGGATTTACTATGAAGTAGTGGAATTTACCAAATCACTTTGAGAACATAAATTGTCCCTCTTAATAAATTAAAAATATATAAATGGGACAATAAAATTGGTGAAGAACTTGGTTTAATTATAATTCCCACATCTAGTGATCTCCAGCCAATGAACATGTGACATAGTGCGTTCGTTCATGGGATATTAAAGAATACCCTTAATTTCACTAGATATTGATAAATACCTCACGTTGGTTATTTACTCTTCTCTAAGTTTATATATTTATCTTGAGTGACCCAGGGTTCATGTCTGTTTGGGGTTCCAACAAAACCTCTAAAACTATCATCCCTCCTGGTAAACCAAAAGCCAACACAATGCACAGAGTGCACTGGACAGTCTCACCCGAGATAGTCTTAATGGGTGGCTGTAATACTCATGTGTTTTCAACCTAGGATTGAGTGGGGATCTGGGAAATGTGCACTGAGGGTTCTACTTAACTTATTAATGCAATAAATTGTCATTCACGATTATGCATGCAATGTAATCAACTCATTTAGTTACTAATGCAACAACTATTGAAGATAGTAAGGAAATACATGCATTCAATCACATAACATAGGTTTTACCGTGGTTCACCCCCCCTGGGCTATGTCCACAAAGATATGGCTCTTTGCTCTTTTATTATAGTCGTTCCAAACCTACAGCACTGTGTGCTTTACAATTATTCTCATTCAGGTCGAGATCTATTATGAGGTAGACTAGATTGCACCAGGCTCCTCAGCCTGTGATCTAACCCTCAATATCTAGCCTCCTTCTTCCTCTCCACCTCAACAACTTACAAAATTAGGTCGTATAGAAAAATATTACAACTCGTTATCAAAACAGGACTCCTCTCATCTCTACTTATCTGCTTTCTTTTCGCTAGCCCCCTCTATGAAACATGGGTATATATATTTATACATTCTTGGCTTGCTAGTCGTTACAATACATTGCAAAAACCCTAACCCTAACATCGTTAGGTCTTCCATGCATGCGTGTGTGCTTCTCTTCCTTCCTGTTGTTGCTTTCCTCATGCATGCCTTATTTCCAAAAATAGCCTTTCTTCCCGCTTTGGCCTACTTCCAACAAGCCCCCAACACTGACATGTGGCTCGTCCCGAGCAAGGATGATTTTAAGGATGGAAATTTATTTTAAAATGTAGAAACCTTGGTGAATCTTACTAATCCTTCATATGCCAACTATAAATGTTTGGCGGTATTTTTGTAAAAAAAATCAAATTTCTAAGGATTTTGTATAGTTTGTATAAAATTTTCGCGATTTTTAAGTTAAAATAATTTTATCCTATATAATTTGCATGGATTGGTTTTAGAATAGCGAATCGTTTTTTGGGAAAAACCATGGAAAATTAGCCCATGAGAAAAATTTAGCCCCTAAAATCATCTATGTTCTTGAGCCACCTAACCTTTGTGTGCTTTGTCGATCTCCCTGGTGATCGCCTAGAACTTTTCCCTGAGCTCCTTTGCTTGTGTTTGAGCCTGCACAGTCTTTTCCTTGAGTGTGTCTACTATCTGCACCACAATCTCATCACTAATCAACCCTGCACACTCCACCTGGGTTTTTTCCATATATTTCTTGGCTTCCTCTGCCCGTGCAATGACCTCTGCCACTCGCTCCTAGAGCAGTTCCATTTGAGTCTAGTGCTCGGTTTTCTGCATCTGTGCAGTGGTGAGTTCTGCCTGTACTTTCTTCATAACCTACACCCCTTTGAAGTTCTCTGTGATGGTCATTGTCTTCTGCCTCTGCTTGAGGTCCTGGATAGTTGCTCTTATCCTTTCTTCTTCCTTGTCCCACTATTTGACCTGGTGACCCTCTTCCAGCTTCGTCCAGAGCTGTGTTGCTTTGTCGAACAAGTCGGTTGTTGCATTGACTTGATGCTCTATCTCCTGTAGCTTCTCTATTGCCTCCTGCTTCATTTTCTCCCTTACCTCCGGTGGATTGGTAGGTGTGAGCTTCTCTCAGATATTCTCAATCTCCTGTTGATATTGATCGATCGCCTGTGCAATCTGATCAATCTTCTCGGTTGTTGTGATTTCGGACCTCTGCGCAGTCTTTGGAATCTTCTCATAAGTTCCGACCACTTTTTGTTCCAATTCGTTCACGCGTTCCCTCTCCTCTTGGGTCTCGAGCTTGGACTGCTCACATATCAATTCCAACGCATCTCGTTTATCTTTTGCCCATTGTAATTTGGTCGTGTCTGTGCGTGCACGAGACTATACCTCTTGGGCAACACTAACCTGTAGTTTATGTAGGGCCTTGCATGGTATCCATGGAAATACCAATTGGAGTTGAGCTAAGTCCTTTAGGGGGTGTCGGCCCCATGATATCGTCCATGCACATCATGTTGGGTGTAATGTGGAATGTTGCACTCGAATGCGGTATTGTGTGGACTGTATCCCACTCACTTGCTTCAAGTTATTCTCCTTTCTATGATGTTGATGGCCATGTTTCTATGTTGTTTCCCATTGCATGTGCTTCCATGATCTTCTTGAGGAACTGTCGTATGTTTTCCACCTCCTCTTGAATTTTTTCCCTGTGGTGCACAACATTCTAAAAATCCTTGGATGTATGATCCTGAACCACTTGGGCTATCATGTATGCATCATCCTCGGTAATCATGTACTATGGAGGTGTTTTATGCACCTTCATATTCTTACATGTTCCCCTCATCTGAGTAGCTGGTCGCTTAGTCATGCCTGGTTCTTGTGGATTGGGACTTGGTGTAGTCCCTTGTGCTACCTCGACCTGTTTCTACTATACTTGGGGCATTTGTGTCTTATTCTTCTTCCCCTTATGGGTTCCTGCCTTAGATATCCCCTCTTTTGTGTGTTTTGGCTTGGTCTGGCCCTTCCTTGGTTTCTTGGGCACTGAGACTTCCCGGGTATGTGTCTCTCCCTACCCTGCCTCCTCTTCCTTTGTTCTTGCAGTTAAGTCTTGAGTGAGGACTGAAATCCTCCAATCGTCTTCTCAATCCTTGATAGCCATTTCTATGTCGCCCTCTGTGATGCAATAGCGCAATTGTAGCCACTACTTATTGGGGTCCTTCTACACCTGTATCCACATCGCATGTCGAGTGGCCTTGAAGTTGGAAATATCTCGATAGTACGCAATAGCCTGTGGTGTTATTCTCCAGAGGTTGGTGATTGTCTCCTGTAGATTGCATATATATCCTTCAAATATGGATATGTTCATCTTTCTATTCCTGGCATCTAACGCAATGCCCAATGATAAATATCTTACTCCATGATTAGGTTTGGATCTGGTGGCGAAAAACACATATTTTAGTTCCTTCCATCCCATAATGGCTATCAACATGAGAAGCCATGAGGAATGAAATTTTGTTCCTAGATCTTGCACATCCTTGCAATCATCCAGAAACAAATTCAAAATATAAGGGGCCCAACTAACTGTGCTACCCTTGGCACACTGTGCGGCAACAACGACAACCTCAGTCGGGACTTCCTCCTTGAGGCATTTTCTAGCAGCTTGGAGGCCATGATCTTTGTGCCCATTTTTTTTGCGGCGTCACTGATTCGTTTGATGATGATTCTCGGTGTCCCCCTTTCAGTGTCGTATTTATTTTTCATCTCCTCGACGAATGCTTTCTCATTTGTTTTTTCATCAAAAAATTGTGCAGGATCCATGCCCCGTGATGGAAGCCCTGTAATGTGTGTGATGAGTTCTATGTCTAGTGAGACTTGCTTGTACAACCGTATGTCTTCACCATGTGTTACTGCCATCAACTGTTTGACACAATTGTTGGCATATTGTCCTCTGCCAAAGTGTGGTAGTTCTAGTAGACCTAAAATCTCGGTTTTTTGCCAATCCTGCTGCCTACTGGAGTGGTTGATTAACAGGTTCCCCAAATGCATCCAGACCCATAGTCTGTAGGTAGACTTGATTCACGAACTCCGGGAACTTGTCTATGTCCATTACATCATGGTCTGAGTATTTTATCTTCTTGACATAACCTAGCAAGTCTGATTTCACTCGTACCCCTTATGGTAGACGCGACAAAATAATGGTTGTGACGATTTGCTTGTGTGGTGACCCAGGTACCTACTTCTTGTCTTTTTTCGGTGGTTGTTGACTCAAGGTTACAGCCTCCTTTGGTCATTCTTCAGCATACTGTTCTGGCCATCCAGTGACATCTTGAACTGCTCCTTCTTGTGAATGATCTGACAGGCTTGTCTATGATTCATATGGTTCGATCGCTTTTGCTTGCTTGGGAATCGTCCCATTGACTCTCAGAGTTTCTTCAAGGTTCTCTGGTTGCGCTTGGTTGTCTGTGCCCTTGTTCTATTGACCCTATTCCTCTGTCGACATATCCGCGTTCATGCCTTCAAGTGTTGTTTGTTGGGTTTCTTCTACCACGAGTGTGGGGTTCATTGGTGTTGTATCTGGTTATGGGATTTCATCGACATTGATGAACTCTAGTGATTATTGTTTGCTTTCCTGCATTTGTACTTGTGCCCTGGTCCTAAATCTGGATTTTTTGGCAGCCTGGCTCGGTGCTACTGGTTTTTTTGGTGCCATGGTGGAAGATCTGGTTGTTTGTCGAGCTCAGTAGCTTCTGCAATCTCTGTGAACTTTGCTTTATGCATCGTAGGCTTTATCGCTTTATGTCTCTTCAAATTTTTCAATAAGATTTTTGCTCCCACATCCCTACTTTGTATGGGCATCATATGAAGCTTGTTGGAGACACTACCTTTATTATGGATTCAATGAACCTATGGTTCCTTCGTACTTTCCTTTACTCTCCCTCACCGTCTCCAGTTCGTGCGATTAATGCGACGTGTCTTCGGTCATTTTCGACATTCAAGTCCACTTGCCTTCGTCATTTAGTACTTCTTTTTTCATTTTTACTTTTTCTGCTTGTTTCTGTTTTGATTTGACCGTTGGCCTTGTCCTTGCTGGGTTTGTATTCCTAAGTGTGCGTGATCTTTCTCGTTTCAGTGCACTATACTTCTTTCTCATTTTTTTTTAAGTTGTGCGGTGACTTTCATGTTGTGGGTGGTCAACTATCCTTGTACAACTTCAGTCGGCTCTCATTGATCATCCCTTTAATATTTGAGCCTCCTAAGTATTTCAACTATACAACTCCCCCATCTGTGACAGTTTCTACTTTGTATGGTCCTAACCAGTGCATTCTGAGTTTTCCTGGATGCTTAATAGTTTTGTTGTCATACATCAACACTAAGTCTCCTTCCTTGAAAGTTTTCTTCTTGATGTAGTTTTCATGCCAAGCTTTGTCCCTTGCTTTCTGAACTTATTGGTGGAACCCTACTAGGATCCTATATTCCTCCATGATCATCAATTGATTTAGTCTTTCCTGTACTGCACCTCGCTTTGTCATGTGTGTAATGGTTGCTATGCGCAGACTGGGTACCAGAAATTCTAATGGTACCACTGCTTCTTGGCCATATAACAGTTTAAATGGTGTGTTCCCTGTCAACTTCTTGCATTTGGTCCTGTATGCCCACAATATTGTTGGTATTTTGAGGTCCCAATCATCCCTGTCGACATTACAGATCTTTGTCAGTGCATTTTCCAGGATTTTTTTAAATGCTTCTACTCTGCCATTCGCCTGTGAGTGATATGGTGTGCTCTTTTGATGATGGACTTCAAACTCTTCAGTCATAGCCTTAATAGTGTTGTTAATGAAGTGAGTGCCTTGGTCGCTCATCAAAATTATTGGGCAAGAAAATCTAGTGATTACTTGTTTGAATAGAAAATGTGTTGTTGTTTATGCGCTGCAATCCTTCACTGGTGTTGCTTCCGCCCATCTCGTCAAGTATTATGTCGCGGTGATAATGTATCTTGCTCCTGTTCTTTTTGTTGGTGGGTTGATTTGTCCCACAAAGTGTATTGCCCATTTATCGAATACCTGCAATGTTACCTGTGGTCGTAATGACATCTCGTCCCTTCTATTGGGTTTACCAACCTTCTGACAGACATCGCATCTCTAGTAGTACTCTTTCGAGTCTCTATGAATGGTCAGCCACCATAATCCTACGTGCAATACCTTCTGCGTGGTAGCTTTTCCTGCATAATTTCCTCCCATTATTCATTCGTGGGCTTCTGCTAAAACACTTGGTCTTTCGTGTTCTAGCATATATCTTTGCAAGATGCTATCTACGCCCATTTTGTATAGGTGTCCTGCGATCAACTGATAGTATGCAGCCGGGACTACCAGGTTTTTCTTCTACACAGTGTTATATTCCTGTGGCGCAGTACATGTACTCAATTACTAGATGATATCTGCAAAGTATTCATCTGCGATTTGGACTGAAAATAATTGTGCATCCGAAAATTTGTCTTCTAAATTCATAGGTTATTCTCCATTTGTGACCCTTGATAAGTGGTCAAGTCCTGCATTCAGCTTTCCTGGATTTACAATTAATTCAAAATCAAACTCTTGAAACAGTAATAACCATCGACAAATTCTCCCCCCCCAACACTGGCTTTTTGACTAAGTATTTAAGGGTTGAGTGATATGTGAACATTTTAAAGTGTTTTCTCAATAAGTAATGTCTGAATTTTTGTAGTGCGTAGACCATAGCTAGGCCTTCCCTCTATGTGGTGTTATAGTTCTTCTATGATTCTGATAGTTTTCTGCTCGCAAATGCTATAGGGTAATCCAAATCTCCCACTCCTGGCTGTGCCAAGATAGCTCCAAGTGTTATGGTTGACGCATCTACATGTACATGGAATGTCTTCTCTCGGTTTGGAAATACTAATATTGGCGTGGTGACCATATTTTATTTTAGTGTATCCAGACTGTGTTGACAGTCTTCATTCCAATGAAACTTGATATCTTTCCTTAACAATTTTTCCATTGGCGCGGTAATCTACGTGTACCCTTTGATAAATTTTCTATAGTATCCTATGTGTCCCAATGTCGCTCTTAGTTGATGGACTGTCTTTGGTGGTGGAAAGTTAACAATTACTGCAATCTTTGCAGGATCTACTAGTAAGCCTTGTTTGCATACTATATGGCCTAATAGTATCCCAAATGGTGTTCTGAATATACATTTTTTTTTATGTTTAATGATATCTGACATTGCCTTCATCTTTCTAACATCAACTGCAATACCTCTACATGGTCTTTCAATAAACTATAGACTATCCAGTCATCCAAATATACCTCTAGAAACTGGTGGATACACTCCTTGAATGCAACGATGACTACTCTGGAAAATATTGTTGGTGCATTCTTCAGTCCAAATGGCATAACTGTGTACTGGTAGCATCCCTATTCTATAGCAAATGTGGTCTTGTATCTGTCTTCCTATGATATCTTGATCTGGTGGTAGCCTGAGAATCCATCAGTGAATGAGTAAACTTTGTGTTCTCCTACGTTCTCCAACACTTCATCTGTGAAAGGTGTAGGGAACGGGTCATGTAGCAATTCATCATTCAACTTCCTCAAGTCGATGCATATTCTTATCCCACCTTGTTTTTTCTCTTGAACTACCATCGAGCTTATCCACTTTGATTCCTCCATAGGTTCTATGATTCTAGCTTCGAGCATCCTGTTGATCTCAGCTTTTACTTTCTGCTTATATATCAAGTTTAGTTTGTATGGTCGTTGTTTGATCGGCCTCGCTTCAACTTTGAGTGGTATCTTCATTTCTCCTATAGCTCCTGCTATACCCTTCATTTCTGTAAATGTTGTGGGAAACAATTCGTTGTACTCGCGCAGTAACTCTGTTATGCTTTACACTGTTTGCTCATCCCAGTAGTCTCCAATGTTGGCCATTTTGGGGTTCTCAACTCTCCCAATGTTGACTTTCTTCACCTTGATCGGTGCAACAATTACTTCTGATTCTAGAGGTGGACCTTCCACTTCTCTTTCGCCTTCTACTTCCTCGATCTGAATATCACGTGGATCGTCTTCATCTGGTGCTTCTTCCTGCACATGGTAGCATGACAACAACTCTTTTACTGTCTGTATATTATGTTGTTGTTCTTTTGTTATGAGTTTGACTTTTGGTTCCTTAATTAATATCACCCCTCTTATATGTTTAAGTGTTGAATCTATGTTGGGGTTCTCATGCTCGAATGAGAAAGTGACTATAAAATTATGTTGTAGTACTGTCCAATTCAAAGTTCCTCTACGCAGTTCTTGGTATGTATACCAGTTGGGTGGTATGTTTTCTAAGGTGTGTACAAACTGATGAGGCTATTCCTATGGGGGTGTCATCTTCCATAACACTCTGCACTTATCCAAGTGTTCCGCTGGTGCCCCCTGTCCATCGTACTTCTACTACTTGTTGCTTTTTTGTTCTGCGCCAAACCTTATGCGCAGTAACTGCTTACATTGGTACCAATCCTTTATTTTTTCTTTCTGTGCACCCCACCATCTTGCAGGTATGGCCTTGAGTGCTATATCGAGTGCTAAGAGTCTCTGATTTTATAAAACTTCATCCTCATACTGTGCCAAAAATGATTCTAGATCATTCACTCTGTGGAAACTAGGTGGTTCCCTAATCTTCGTGCCTACCCATCTTACCGCGCGGTCTATTCTTGTGCACCTTCTTGTGGAAACTTTGTGTAGCCTTTGTTTCCATTTTTCTAAACTTGTGTCAGATTATGTCACACGTGATGTAATGCTCCGCCAATTGAGTATCCCATCTGCAGTTGGGTTTATGTAATCTTCATCTTGGGCAGTTGTTCTGTACAACTAGTTGATTTCCTCCAAGTCTGAACAGGTAGGTTCTACAAACCTCTCCCCTTCTGATGGGTCTAATGGTGCAATGACTCTATATTCCCCTGACTCAAATGTCATTTTTTGTGTCTTTAAATTGATTATGGCCTGGTTATCAAACGCCCAATCCAAGCCAAGCAATGTTGGATATGGTGTTGTGTCGTCCACTATTTCAATCACTTCAAAGTCTGTTTTAGTGCGCACTCCATCCAGTTCTACTGTTACTCCTTTCAGTCTACCGATTGGTAAGACTCTATGTTGGTTTGCTAGTTTCAGTTGAACCAGTGAATACCCTAATGTGGGCTCTCCCATACATTTCCATGTCTTATTTGGTAGTACATTGACTTCAGATCCTAGATCCATTATGATATCTCCCATGTTGAAATCTCTAATGTTGGCATTCAGTTTGAAATCCCTACTTGTTCTTCTCCTTGTATGTAGGTGATTGACTGTTTTTTGTTCTAGTTTTCCTTATGTCTCTATGCTACATTTTTCTAATATATTTTGACAGCGGATGGATCATTCAAGAGTTTTAAACATGATTGAAAAAATCCCTTTATTGTACTTACTTGTCCCATGGGTTTCATTTTGTTGGTATGATCCAATACTGGAGGCATCTCGTACTCCGATGCTTCCTTGCTTTGCTACGCAGTTGAAGTCGACGCGGTGTATTACTTCAAGAATTCTTGTATGGCTTACTTAAATGTGTCCTTCTCATTCTGTGTGTTGAACTATCTCCTTGGTTCGGCATTCTTCTTTACCCATTGATATTGTATTGGTTCTTGTCGAGTTGTGTCATTTCCTATCTTAACTCCTCCCCGCATAACTATGTTGATGTTTCTTCCTTCATCCCTCGCTTCATCTGAAATCCACTGAACATTCTGGCTGTTCTGATTCCTCTTTTCCTGGATCTTTACTACTAGTGTCGGGCATTCTTCCGTATCATGGTATGATGCATGACAGTACATACACGTTGTTGGTGGAAGTGGACATTCCCTTGCATAATGTCCTGGTTGCTGAAATTTATGACATACCACTGGTCCTCTACCTCTTCCAAAGCCTCCTCTCACTTGTCCTCCACCTCTGTATCCATCTCGATCTCCTCTTGGCACGTTATAATGAGGCGCATGATTGTACTGCCCAATATTGTATTGAGGTTGTGTTGTGTTGTACTATGGTTGTGCGGTATTATATGGTTGTTGCGCAGTATTATACTGCTATTGCACAGTGTTGTATGGGTATGTAACTGGGTTAAATTGTGGTGTGGATTTCCTAGTCATCATTTCTGCCTACACTCTATATGCATCTGGTGTCCTCTCTTGCATCAAATCCATAGTTCTACAGTCTTTGTCATTGTGGCCCACTACAGACTTAATCTGTCTATTGATACTGGTTTTCTTCCAGTTACAGGGCTGCCTATAGAGCCTATGCCTGTGTCTGAAACTCATGTTGTCGTAATGGGTATTTTAAGTGTGGTAGCAGTGAGTTGACGAACATGTTCCTATGTTGCATATAGGTCATGAGGTATTTCAACTTTCCTTTCAGTCGCTTGAATCTCTGGCCAATCTCCCATATGGATTCTCCTAGTTTCTATCTAATTTCTATCATCTCGTTCATGTACTGATCTTCTGAACTTGGCTTCTAGAACTCATTTATCAACAATTTCTTGATGTCTGAAATCATTCTGGTTGTCCTTGGTGGATTGTTTGTAGCTAAAATCATATACCAATCCAGTGCACAATCCCTTAGTGTAATCGCTAGCTGTGCAAGTTTAGTATCTTCGTATGTGATTTGTTTCTCTTCCCAAATCTTCTCACAGATAAACAAATGTGTTTTCGGGTCTTCCGATGCTTCTCCTTTGAATTCTGGTAACCTGATGGTGGGATCATGTCCTTCCATCCTTAACGTTGAACTACTACCTCCTTGTGGTGTAGATACTTGACTAGTGTTGCCTGAACTGGCTCCTCCATTTGTTGTTCCTTGTGTAGATGTACTTCCTGTTGTCTTTCTTCCTCTAAAATGTGGTTGTCTAAACGGTGGTGTTATCTTTGGTGTATTAGTCACACATGGGTTTATGGGTTCCACACTGACATTAATATGGATAGGATTGATGCCTTCTCTTCCCACTCTTGGACCTCTCATTTTCCTCTCATATGTTGCGCATAGGATTTCCTCAATCTGTTCCACATCTCAAAGATCCTCTACCTCTTCTTCATCACTTTCCAAGCCTTCCCTCGTAGCTATGGCTCTCTTCTTAGTGTTCACCTTATATTGGTAAGGTACTTTGCTGCGCATCTTTCTAGTTGTCGCCATGGTCCACTTGATCTGGTCGTCTTCCATCATGATTGGGTCCAAGGGTTCCTCCTTCTTTCCCTTATCTATTCCTCCTTCCATTTCTCCTCTTTTTGTCAGTGCTTCCCCCCTTCCCCCATGCACACAAGGAAGTTTAGCTGTCTGACTTCATCGTCTTTACCCCTTTGTTGTATAGTAGCATCTTGATAGAAGTATACAAATATTTAATATACCTTCCTCGAGGTCCGCGTAGAAACTCTTGCTCCACTACATTGTACGATTTCATTGTATCTACTGCAAACTATGTTATAAAGTCTACTACAATATTGTCGAGCCAAAAATCTATTGCAAAGGTGAATTTGTTGTTCACCTGCTGTAACTGCTCAATATGCACTAAGGTCCACTCTAACTGTCAGATCTGGTTCGTTGTGTGCTTATCCTTCAACATTAGTATCCACTCCTACAATAAGTGTGGAAAATCACAAAAAAAGACTTCATGCAAATCAGTAAACACGTATTTCTCAAGATATTTGTGCGGCGTTACTCTAGGGTTTATGTTATCTTTCTGTGTAAACTCCAGTTCTTTTGTCTTCTGCCAGCTTTCGATCTCTGCTTTTGTGGGATTCCACGGTCTCAACATCCCCTTCTAGTGACTCATTATTTTCTCCTTATCCTTGTTCGCTTGAGCATTCTCTTGACCTGCCTCCCGCAGATCTTACATATATTTTAAAAGACCTTCAACAGATCTCATCTACTCAATCCTCTATTGTTCCAACCTACGGCAACAGAACCATTTGTTGGTAATTTATTCTTCTCTAAGTTTACATATTTATCTTGAGTGACCCAGGGTTCATGTCTGTTTAAGGTTCCAATAAAACCTCTAAAACTATCGGCCCTCCTGGTAAACCAGAAGGAAATGCAACGCACAGAGTGCATTGTGCAATCTCACCCGAGATAGTCTTAATGGGTGGCTGCAATACTCATGTGTTTGCAACCTAGGATTGAGTGGGGATCTAGGAAATGTGCGTTGAGGGGTCTACTTAACTTATTAATGCAATAAATTGTCATTCACGATTATGCATGTAATGTAATCAACTGATTTAGTTAGTAACACAACAACTATTGAAGACAGTATATAAATACATCCATTCAATCACATAACATAGGTTTTACCATGGTTCTTCGCTCTTTTCTTATAGTCATTCCAAACCTACAACACCGCGTGTTTTACAACTCTTCTCAACTGGATGTCGAGATCTATTGTGAGGTGGACTAGATCGCACCAGGATCCTCAACCTGCGATCTAAACCTCAAGATCTACCCTCCTTCTTCCTCTCCATCTAAACAGCTTACAAAATTAGGTCATATAGCAAAATATTACAACTCGTTATCAAAACAGGACTTCTTTCATCTCTATTTATCCGCTTTATTTTCACTAGCCCCCTCTATGAGACCTGGGTATCTATATTTATACATTCTTGGCTTGCCAACCGTTACAATACATTGCAAAAACCCTAACCCTAACGTCGTTAGGTATTCCATGCATGGGCGCACGCTGCTCTTCCTTCCAGCTATCGCTTTCCTTGTGCATGCCTTCTTTCCCAAAATAGTCTTTCTTTCCTATTTGGCCTGCTTCCAACACCTCCCCAAATCATTTTTTTTAACCCCCCTCCCAATACAGTTTTCCAATAAAAAAAACCTTATTTTTACTAGATATCCTATATTTTTACCAAATACCCATTTTTATACCCCCACCCCACAATACCTATAAACCCCCTTGTACCATACATCTCCCCTCTGATACCTACAACATATTGACTCTATTTTTTTATCATTTAAAAAATCCCTTTATGAATGAATGTGATCATATATTGGTCAATAAGGTGAAGCCCCCGTGGTTATCTCGAGTTTCACCTTCAAGGAATTGAGGCCCTAGATGTAGCTTGGAAAAATATGAATACTATGTTTGCTAATCACAATGATATTCAACCCCACTAGATTGAAAAGCAATTGTCTACTTTAAATCCCAATGATTTCTCTTGCATTAAATATTTTATATCTAAGTTCAAAACACTTAGAATTTTACTTGCATAATGTAAGATAATCAAGATAGATGACCAACTTATATATGTTATTCTTTCTAAGCTTGACACTACTTACTCTATGTTTGTATATACTTTCCACACGACTAGAGAAGCTCTTATTAGTCAAGGAGCTACTCACAAAATGCCCTCTCTTGAAACCCCCTTAGTCAAGGAGCTTAGTTATTCTTTCTAAGCTTGACACTACTTACTCTATGTTTGTATATACTTTCCACACGACTAGAGAAGCTCTTATTAGTCAAGGAGCTACTCACAAAATTCCCTTTTGTGATTCTTTGATTAGAGAGAAAGATAAGCTCTTACATCTTGGATTCATTAGCACTGCAAGTACATCTAAGAAAGCCTTAATGGAAAAAAAATAAGGATAAAACAAATAATTTGAAGAAGCAACATCCTTGCAACAACAAGTAAACCAAGGGTCTCAAACCCTCTCATCTAACTCCTCCTTCCAATTCTAGTGATAAAGGAGCAAAATTGAAAGGCAAGAACACTGAGAGAAAATGTAATTTTTGTGGGTGAGATGGTTGTCTGGGGTCTAAATGTTTTAAGATAATGGAATACATATAAGCACAACATCAATCTTGATTCTTCTTCTCAAGTTCATGCACTTTCTACTTTTGGTTTTCCTTCAATGCAATATATACTTCTTCCTCTAATGAATGTCTTAATGATTCTAGTGCATCTTATCATATGGCTAAGGATAAATCCATCTTTTTTTATATTAATGGATGTAACACCAAACAAATATTTGTTGGTGATGATAGACTCTTAGTGTTGTAGGGTCTAGAATAGTTCAGTTATACGATGACCATTTTAATGATGTATTATGTGTTCCAAGTATTTGTTGCAGCCTTGTATCAATGTATCAAATCACTCATTTAGGTGAAGGTAAAACAATAGAATTTTCACCTCACCAAATTGTAATCGAGGATTTAAAAGATGTTAAGCATGTCCTAGCAATTGGAATTGTTAATGATATTACTAGGTTGTACAAACTTGACAACTTTGGGTCATCGTCTCTTCCACAAGTTTTTATTGCTCATAGAGATGTCTTGAGAAAACTTTGGCATGAGCGATTTGGTCATATAAACTATTGTTCATTATAACAACTATGTAATAAGAATATAGTAACTACTATTCCTCTCATTTCTTGCAAATATGGTGTTTGCTCTGGTTGTGTTCTTAGCAAACATCATCAAAATAGTTTTGGAAAATGTGTCTCTTGATATGCCTTAGCCCCTCTGCAACTTGTTCATAGTGATTTGTGTGGTACACTTCCATTTGCTTCTTTCTTTGACATCAATTACTTTTAACTTTCATTGATAACTTAACTTTCATAAATGAAATATGCTTCATCTTCAATCTTCTTATTATTGTATTAATCTTTAATCTCATTCAAGTTGTCTTTAAATTGCATGATCACAATGTTTATACATGTACCAATAGCAAAATGATAAATCAAATGACAAATATAAGTTTCCTTCTTAAAATCTCATTGTTCTTCTCTTGTGAGACCATGATGTTTGTGTGCACCTTGAAGTACATCAAAAGCCAAACAAATCACATTTATGTGTTATAAATATAGAATATATATGATTCATGTGAAGATCTAACAAAATTGATTGTACATTTACAATTCCCCAAGTCAAGCTTGTCACTACTACATGAATTTTTTGTATTGATATTGCTTTATATTTGAAAGTGTGAAAAAAGTTTCAACACAACAATTAGATTAACTTTATATTCCGTAGTATAATCATAATGTTAAATCTATTTATACATTCAAAAATACAATTTAAACAATATAAAATTGAGATTTCACTAAAATCTATTTCACCGGATTCCATTAAAATTTTTCAAAAATTGATGTTTAAACAAAACCTAATCATGATATAACTCATCCACGTAAACATTGAAGGCATAAGATGATTTCCACTCATCATCACCCGGTGTTAAGCGAGTAACAAGGTTCGGGTATACGAGGTTCAGCTTCGCAATGTTTCTTCCAGTGACAAAGACCCGAGGGGAATAAGAAGACCCCCTAAAATCCCTCCTACACACGTGGGGTTGGCCATTTTAGTAAGATAAAGTGTGACCCGAGTGGATTGCTTGTATCTGATGTTTAGTTATTCCCGTTTTTGTCTTTCGGCGCAATAGTCAACGTCAATATAAGATAATGAACACAAGAAGTAGACTTTGAAGACATAAGATGGTTCCATTCATTTACTAAGGCTTTATTATGAGTTTTTTTACGTCTCATTTTTTTAACATTATAATCTCAGTTTTTTACATTATGAGGTTTTATATCCATAATTCAAATGCTCTCAACTTTGTATTTGGAATAATTATCACTATATTGAAATCAATAGTTTTGAGCCAAATGTTATGGTAATTATTATAATCGAGAATTTATGATAATAATTAAAAAAATTAAAATATAATTTATAATTTAAAAATGTTTAGATATAAATATTATATAAGATTATTATATTTAAAAGATTTAAAAAAATAAATTTTAATAAATGTACATCTTAACTCTTTTATCTAGTTCGTTTAACTTTTTGTGTATAATATTTTTGTTGTGAAAAGAAATAAGTAATTTTATTTATTTTAGATAAAATTACATCAGATGTGAGCATTCTTGTAGCTTAATATTCTTGTAGCTAGTAGCTCTTATTGGGTTTAACTTAATGTGTATAATTTTTTTTTTTATGAAAAAAAGTACGTAATTTTATTCATTTTAGATAAAAGTATATCAACAAATGTTATGAGCATTTTTGTAGCTAGTAGCTCTTGTTGGGAGACCGAGAGTATAGTTATACTCTTCCCAAAAAATGACCAGATAGCCAATCGGCCCAATTTTTTTGGGGGCTAATAGAAACCCATATGTCCTCATATATATCATAAAATATCCATATTTATACATCAATCCTCAAATAACAAAAACAAAAATGTGCTTCGAGTTGTAATAGCCCAAAAGTCGTCTTTTGATCATATAATTTCCAAATGTGCACTTCAATTCTCAAAATTTTCAAGTGCGTAAATTAGTCAGATATGGGTCCAAGGGACATGGAGAAATTCTAAGGAGCCATGCTGGCTGTTTTCCCAGATTTTCCAACATCCTTGGTCGAGTGCCAATCCAGTTTTTGAGAGTCAGTCTGCTTCTTTGTTTCGAATCTTGTATACATGTGAAAAGGAGAAATGTGAGAAAGATTGAAGGAGTCTTCTGATGTCGTCCAATAATGGCTATAGAGTATATGTGTGAAGAGATTTCCTATTGTTCAAGCATTTTATCACGAGCATTGAGTCTCCAAAAATGTTTATGTGCGATATTCCTTTTTGAATGACAAGTGTTAGGAGGAGTTTTACTGCCATGAACTCATTGTAATTGTTTGTTGCATCCCCTAGATTTGCAGCAAATGAAGTGGTGGTGGAATCATCTAAATGAGGAATACCCCCCACGACTCCAAAGGAGGGAGATCCCTAGGAAACTCCATCAAAGAAATCCCAAGGGAGGGAAGGATCAATATGGGGAGTAGGATGAGGGGATTTTTGAGGGGGGGGATTGAATTGAGGGAATGATTCCAGGATAGACACGAAAGATATAGCACAATGAATGTGGGAGGGCTCTTTATCTTCAAAGATGGCATGGTTCCTAGCAAGCTAGACACCCCAAGACAAAACATAAGGAAGGGATTTTATAGGAGTGGTTTCTGGAAAGTTGATCTAAGACTACAAGGCTTGATCCATTAAATCTCCTTCCCATCGGGCATTAGTCCCAACTAGTCCTCAGGTCAGTGCAAACCGCTTGAGAGAAAGGGCAATGTAGAAAAACATGTTGGCTTGTTTCATTTTCTTTCTTACAAAGAGCACAACGACTAGGACCCACAAAACTCTTTTTTTGTAGATTTCCCCAAGTTGGAGCTATGTTCAAGAGAAGGAGCCACGTAAAAATATTTTCTTTTTCTAGGCATTTTAGTTTCCAAGTATCCCCCCCCCATAAGGGGGGAAGGTCATCTATGTGTTCAAGGATCGATGTTGTATATCCATGTTTGGGTGCATATCCCCACGAGGGGTTGAAAGACCAAATTAGAAAGTCCTTTTGATCTATGAGATGTACTAGGGAGGAGGATAGGGCATTTATGTAATCCCTCCAAGATGGTGCATGTGTTGCATAGAGACCTATCTCCTACCAGTTGAGCCAAGGAGTGATTCATGTCAATAAATCCAATCGAGAAACTTGTTTCGAATAAAATAATCCTTCATTGTTTATGGTTTGTATTAATGGTTATGGGAGAATGTGCTTTCCCTTGCACTCAATCCATGGATATTTTCCTATGAGGATGTTAGCACCATTCCTAACATTCCAAATAAGCCAATTTCCAAGTAGGGGGAAATAATTTACTGTCGCTTTCCAAATAACAAAGTTGTTTTTGGATGATTTTTGTGGTCTTCTGACCCAATCAATGATTAATTTCGAAGGAAAATATTTTTCCTTTAAGATGTCTTCCCATAGCTCACCAGAGATGATCCCCCAGGCATTTTTTGCAGCCAAAGCTTGTGCAAAGAGATGAATGTTTTTCAGACCCCAACCTCCATAAGACTTTGGAATTGATATTCTTTTTCGAGAGGCTAAGACCAATGAATTTTTCTCTTTAGATCCTGACCATAAGAAATGATATGAAATTCGGTTAATTTTCTTGAGTATGCCTTTGGGAACCCATGCCAAGGAGGTCAAAAAATATAAAATAGCTTCCAAAACCTATTTTACCAATACTAGTCGACCAATGCGAGATAACCACCTATTATACCAAGTAAGAAGTCTATTTTCAACTTTTATGCACAACCACTGCCAATCCTTTGTGTTGTAGTTGTTTTCTTTTAGGGTAAAGCCCAGATATTTCATACCCTCATTATTTGTCTTGGTCGAAGTGCTAAGAATTCTAGAGATGTGCAAATTTTCATTTTCCAACAATCCCCAAGTATACAAAGAATATTTCTCCATATTGATTTTCATACCTATGGCTATGAAATATTTTTGAAGTGTCACTTTGAGTGATGTTATGTAGGAGAGATTTCCCTCACAAAAAATAAGAATGTCATCTACAAAAAAAAGATGAGTTAAGGAGAAGTTAGTGTTGATATTTATACTTTTTAGGTTGGATGTGGAGGCTTTTTCATGGATTAGTGTGTTGAGGATTTTTGCAACCAACAAGAAACACAATGGGGATAGTGGGAATCCATGTCGAAGCCCTCGTTCAACTCTGAAAAAGGAGGTGACCTAGCCATTTATGAGAAGCGCAAAAGAGGTGGTTGAGATGAAATTCATCACCCAAATGACAAAAGAGTGGCCAAAGCCTAGATGAATCTGGAGCAGTCTGATATAAAGCCAACTAACTATGTCGAAGTCTTTTGAGAGATCTACTTTGTAGATTATGGCCCTCTGTATTTGAGTGTGGATAGAGTGGAGACCCTGCTATGCAATGCCAATTTCCTGGTGAATTTGTCTTCCCTGCAAAAACCCAAATTTCTCTTCGAAAATGTTGTCACTCAAATGTTCTTTGATTATGTGAGCTATGATCTTTGATATGATTTTGTAAATGTTGTTACACAGGGAGATGGGCTTGAATTGATCAAATTTGGATGGATTTTTCACCTTTGGAATGAGGGAAATAAAGGTGGCATTGAAGGGAGCATGTATCTAAGAAGTAGTCATGGTGTATTCTACCAACTTCAAAAGGTCATTTCCAATGATCTCAAAACATCCTTTGTAGAACTCAATTAGGAAGCCATCTGAGCCAGGACTTTTGTCCTTCTGAAATCTATGTATAATTTTCTCGAGTTCTTCCATGGTAATCTACTACATGAGTTTGTTATTTTATTCTAGGCTAATGAAACTAGGGAAGAGGCCCACCACCCTAATAATAGTGTCAATATTGGCCCTAATAATCAAGGCTAATTGTTTACCCCGTTTACCATCCACGAAATGTGGGGAAGTACTCGGAGGGTTTCCCACGATCAAAGTGCATTGTGCCTTCCCAAGCGATATCTTCAAAAGAGGAAGCTTTGGATCCATCCATTCTGTCTATAGTCCATATTGTGTTGGAAAGTTTCCTTCCACTTGCAAAGTGATGGAAGAACTTGGTGTTTTCATCCCCAACTTGTAACCAAAGGGCTCTACTTCTCATTCTCCATTCTTTTTTTTTTTATTTAAAAGGATTGTTATCCTGAAATGGTCTATAATATTGTATTCCTCTTTCATCCCAACCAAAGGGGACTAATATGTTTCCCTCTCTTTCCAGACCTTCATTTTGTCTTCAATATCAGATAAGGCTTTATCCTCTGCCTTCTTTCTCTTCTTGTTCCAAGCGATGGATATCTCCTTTTCCATTTTTATATTTTCCATAAATTGTATGGATGGAGATTCTGAGAGGAGGGGATTGTAGGGGGACCAACATTCTTTGATGGCTTCAATGTATGACTATGATTTGAGGCACTGAGGATTGAATTTGAAGGGGATGGGGGGATTTTTCCCATCTTGGGATAATGCCAATAGGATGGGATTGTGATCATAGAACCCACTTGGGGCCACCCACTTTTTGGAACGCAGAATTCCATGGAGAAGGGGTTCCAACAGAAGAAATTTGTCAAGTCACTTTGCAACCTTATCTTCCCTAGAGTACATGTTATTTAACCTGGGGATGTATTTGATGGGATGCATGTTGAACAATCCAACATCATCCAAATTTTGAATAAAGAGGTAAAAAAGGGGGGGTTCTTTTGAGCAGAGGGACCCCAAATTTCACTATCTCCCAAATTGAAGGTTAGATCCCTGCTCAAAGTTGAATTGAATTTTTTTTTCTAGAATTCCTTTATGTCCAAATATGGTCTATTTTTATTTTTTTTGTAAGATAATTAATTTATATTAATGTATAATGGAAAAATTACAGGTGTTCTATTGTTGTTCTATTTCTTGGGAAACCATCCCATCAACAAAACAATTGCTTCTTTGGGTTGATTGCCTGATATATAGCAAAAATGTGTTAAAGTTTTTGCTATTATTAGGTTACTTTCAATTTACTAGATAACAATAGCATAGACATGATCACTGAGAGAAACACAATCACAAGAGTACACAAGCATTTATCCTGGGAAACCCTCAAGGGGAAGAAAACCCAGCAAAACTTCCTTAATATAGATAGCCAATACAATGCCAAGATAATGAACCAAACAACACAGAAATTCCTCTCCCAAGGGTGCGCCTCTCTCTCTCTTTTCCTTCTTCCAGCAACTAGTAACTACAGCTTCCTTCAATACTTGCACACTAGATGAGTGAGTTGAGTGTGTGTCTAAATGAGGCATTGGCCTCTCTTATTTATACAATTCTGGCACGTGTGGAAGTATCTCTTCACTGGCAGGGCATACTTCTTCTTCTTGGTGGTTATAACCACCTTTAATATATTCTGGGGCCTCTTTAATATATTCTGGGGCCGACTTCTTATTTAGCCTATTACAATAAGGGTTTGACCAATCCGCAAAAGGGGATTTTGTCATTTACAATACCCGACATGATCAATCCACAAAAGGGGATTGATCTAATCAATAATAAATATATTTTATCTTTATCCACAAAAGGGGATAAGAATATTCTTTGCAGTTACACAATATTTTAACACTCCCTCTTAACAAGAAGGATATTCTTTATCTTTTGACAGGTCACCGGATGTCGACATCAACTAGGTAGCAACATCCATTGGATAACATCACCAACTAGGCAACATCATCAACTGGGTAATCATCATTAACTGGATAACTAGAGGCATCCACTTGGTCATTTGGCATCATGATCATTGACTGGCATATCTATAAATCATCGGAAGTTTTGTTCTCTTTATCTTCGCACAGAAGATACTCTTTCTTTCTTTCGTCTTCACGCAGAAGATACTTCCTTCTTATCTTCACATAGAAGATATATTATCTTCACACAGAAGATGTCTTATCTTCACACAGAAGATATATTATCTTCACACTGAAGATGTCTTATCTTCACACAGAAGATATATTATCTTCACACTGAAGATGTCTTATCTTCACAGAGAAGATGTATTATCGTCACACAGAAGATATTCTATGAGTTTTTCCATTCCTTTTATGTTCTCCCTTATCTTGTAGTCATCTATCTCACCCATCCATTGGGGAGGACTACTACCATAGCTTCACTCCTAGTCATCCCAAATGAACTAGAGACGCTAAGATGCTAGTCTGGGCAATACTAGACTCCCTTTCCATGATCCACGCAGGATCACAACACAAACCTCAAGAGCCAACTAACCATTCCACATGGTCAAGGTTTGTGTTCCAGGCTACTCCATCCTTGGCTAGAGGAGAGTATCTGCCCACTGTCCCTTGGAGAAACATCCACATTCCTCTCTACGAGGGTGGTCACACCCCTCTCTATGAGGGTATTCTAGCATGTCCCTAGAGTATCCAAAACTCAACACTTAGACAGAGGCCAACCTTGGCAAATTTCTCATTCCCCTTCTCTACGAAGGTCTCTTCCTTCTCTACGAAGGTCTCTTCTCTTTTCCTTCTCTATGAAGGTCTACTTGTGGGATCTGAAAAAATCTCTTGTGGTCCAAAATCTTTTCATGGTATAATACCATGCTACCCATTTGTTGGGCACCATCCATCTACTGGATAGCTTTCATCTTGATCAAAATATTTGGGCACCATCCATCTACTTTTCTAACTGCATCAAATCGAGATCCTTCATTTCGAACTCATTACGACTTTTAGTTCTTCTGCTTGATTGCTTTTATTGAGTTCATATCAGGCTGGTAATCTTTTGATTCTTAATATTATGACTGGTTGTTCTGGATTTTCTTTCTTTCTTAGAATCTTCATGTTCTTCTTCATGTTTTCTTTTAGTTCTTGGGTCCATGTAGTTTCTTATAGATTCCATGCCCTAGAGATTACACTTCTTCCTTTCATCATAGGATCACGGATCTAGATGGAAAACCAAGAATAATTTAAGGCTTCTCTTCGAAGAAGTCTTCTTCTGCGGTTGAACTGAACACGTACTGTCTTTCATGATTGCTATCATGGATATATATATTTCATCATCTTCAATGGATCATAGGATTAGCTCCCTCCTAATCCTTGCTTCATGTATAAGTGCATGTAATTGGCTCCCTCCATCTAACAGAGTCCTTGCTTCCATATGCATCCTTATTGTCTTCTGCAATGTATAATTGGCTCTCTTGTCTAGCAGAGTCCATGCTTCCATCTGCATCCTTATTGTCTTCTGCAATGTATAATTGGCTCTCTTGCTTCCGTCTTGTTGTTTTCTACAAAACGTCATAAGTCCTTTTCCAATTTCCTCTCGATCGTTGACTTCTTTCTGTCTTTACTTCTTCTAAGTCTCTTCATGATTGATTCGGCTTATCTTGCAATAGCTTCCACATGATTTGTATTTCATTCTTTCATGTGTATTATCTAATGATATCTCTTTTCATCTTGTTTGTTCTTCCATAGGTATAGTTCTTCTTGGAACACATTATCTTCCAAGAGATAGATATACAAGATATGCACAGAGACGATGCAAACAAGATATGTACAGAGACGATACAAACAAGAAATAAGAAGAGTGTTGTTACCTTTTAGAAGAAGAAGTCTCTTCCATCCTGCTTAGTCTTCTTTGTAGGTTCCTCTTCTTCGACAATCGATGCTTCGTGTTTCTCCTTCCTTTTCTTTAGCTCGGGACAATGATTCTTGTAGTGACCATACTTTCGACAGTTGAAGCATTGCACTTCTGAAATGTATTTATCTTGATTTTTCTTCCTCCTTGAACCAAACTTTCTTTTGTTCCTGAAGTTCTTGAATCTTGTTGTGAAAGCTTGATCTTTGTACTTCTTTTGGGGTTTCTCTTTTATATTGATCCTTGATTCTTCTTGAGCACAGCAAGTCCAAAGTTCTTCAAATGTCGAGTACTCCTTCCTTGTGTTCATGCTTGCGGCAAATGCATCCCATGTCTTGGGAAGACCATTGAGTACTATGTTCACCAATTCCTTCTCTG
>ML776588.1:611534-737853 GCA_009831015.1 Picea engelmannii | reverse complement strand
AAGATGGGAGATGTAGGGTATCAAGTGGTATTTTATAGAATCCACTATGATACTCATGGCATTGATGTCAACATCTTTGAACTTCTCCATAGCTGCAATGTTCTACGGTTCCTTCTCTTTTCCTTCTTCAAACTCTGGCTTCAGGATCTTTCCTTTCACGATATCCAACACTTTATTCTTGGCAAGGATGAGGTCAATCCTTGTCTTCCACGCTCTGAAGTTAGAGGCTCCATCTAACTTGTTCTCAGACTTCATAGAGTTCATCATGGCTTCTTGACTTGGTCAAACCCTAGTTTTGACCAGAAATTCAAACTTCACGTCTTGGCTTGCTAAGAGTATCAAGAGATGCGCTAGGCTAGGGCGCACTGATCTATCCGGAGGTTAGGTCAATCTATTCACTTAAGGTGCCTCAACAAGAGTATTAGGGTTTCTGCAACTGCTCCTGCTAGTAACCCTAGTCGCAATGTTTTGGAAGCTGCTTTTGCTAGTAACCCTAGCGACAGTTCCTCAGTGAGCTCAATATCCTAGTGGTTATGTTTCCTTCCAGTGTTTACATTGAATGAAGGAGGTGTGGGCCCATAACCTGTTGGAATATAGAATATTGTGTGCTCGTTTTACCTTTGACGATACCCTCGTCACCCAACCATAGGCCGAAGCCACCCTCCGAGCACCTTGACCTTGACTGAGAATTACTCCGAAAGAAAACCCTAGGCTAGATAGCCAAACAAGGTGTAGCGCATCTTCCTGCAAGGATAGTGCACCAACAATAGCTGATCAGATAGTCCAAACCCTAGCCAAGAGATAGTCCAAGCCAATACTGAAACTGCTAGTTGCAGCAGCTGCCCTTGTAACTCTCCTCCACACATGCGCACCAAACTAGGAACTATAGTGCACACCACTTGTTGCTTTGCGATTCTGAGATGTGTCAAATGAGAACTAGCGCCCTGTATTTATACTGGTTCTGCCAGATTCGCTGGGGTCGACTTCTCCTTCTGGATATGTGTCTGTTCAATATATTATTATTATTTCTGGCTAACTTCTTCTCTTGGAGGCTAATAACCTAATATAAATTATCTTCTTGAGCTGACAAGACTTCTAGGGTTATTAGCCAACTCATTAGGGTTTTCTCTTGCTTTACGGAGTCTTCTATTCTCGCCAGGTTCACACGTGGAGGTAAATACCTCCTGCAGCTACCATAATATTAACAGTTTTAAGCGTGGTCCAGGTAGCCTTAGCTTTCTTTCGGGAGGAGGGTTTTGGTGGTGTCATCTTTCTTTTCAAGGAGGGATCCTCCTCCTCTCTTGGTGGAGTCATGTCGCCTCTGTTTTGCTCCACTTCTGTACCGCCTAGCTCATCACCATCACCTCCCTGCGTAGGTGAGATTGAAGCAGTCTTCGCGGATGTGCTAGGGACATCTTCAACTTTGTCATCCTTCTTAGTCCTGCTTGGCCCAGGTTTATCTGGCATAGTTTCAGGGCTTTCCTCGTTGGACATATCTGCGGGGTCTGTTGCAACAAGTAGGTCTGCTGACCATTCCTTGGTGATATCCTCCAAGTCGTCCTTTGTCAGCTTGTAGTAGGATTGGAGCTGTTGTTTATGTTCATCACCACCTATTGTAATGTAGATGAAGTGGTGATCCGCGCTAAACTTCATCAACGGTCTAAACCTATGAAGTGTGTTCGGGGTGATTCGCGGTGTACACTGAATTGCAGTTTTCAGTTGGTTGAAGTAGGTGTGGAAGACAACATTAGACTGCCACAGCTTGTTCATGTCACTGGAGTATCACAACGTACAGAACTTCGCGGCTAGTGGTTCAAAAGGTTCGATCTTCAGGAAAGTGGCTCCGTCTGGCAGCTCCCAAGTGATGAAAGCGATGAGTATGAGTAGCCAACTAAAGTGGAACTCATACCCTTGGTCTTGCGCACCTCTGCAATCCAGCTCTAACTGGTTGACGAGATACTGCGCCCAATTCATCTGTAGTCCCTTGGCGCACTTCCCTGCGAGGTCAACTATGAAGCCAGTCACCTATGTTGGTCTGTTCTTACAAACTAATTTGCCCGCGATCAACTGACATGCAAGGTGCACTGTGCCGCTCTGGATGGAGGCTACCTTGTAGCCTCGCATGCTCTTCTCTACATTACCATAAGTTTCCTTTATCCGCTGTGCTAGTGCTCGGTCATAGGTCTTGCCTGGGTAAAAGTCCTGTGGATCAGGGCCTTTCATGTTGAGTCCTATGATCTGATTTATTACAGTTAGATCCACAGTAATGTGGTGGTCCAACCATAAATATCCGTCGTGGTAGCAAGACAACAGCAACCTGACGCATGCATTGACTTCCTGGTGTCTACCGAAGTGAGGGATCTTCATTACGTTGAGCAGTGTGGACTGCGCGAGGTTCTGGGTCCAGGACTGCAAGACAATCTTAGGATTACGACCTTTGGTCTTAGTTAAGTATTTATGCGGAACCAACATGCTATAGGTTTTGTGATCTCCAAGGTTAAAATCACTGAATTTTAGTGCTGCGAGATTATCTTGGTCAACACGTACTGCGCGCACTCCTTTCGGAAGATACGCGGTGATCAAGTTGTACTCAAAGTCTATGGGTACACTGTCGTGGTTAATCTTGTCACTCAAAGGTGAGATGTAAACCAACAAAATGCACGGGATCAGCTTGGCGTTTGCAATATCATCTATGTTCTTTGTTCTTGTCTTGGTTGTGGTTCTGGAAGGTCCTACGCCGCGAGCAGTGGAGGGAGAAGCTTGGACTCCTTCTAACGACGATGATTACACACCTGCAGACATCCTTCTCTCTGACATGACTCTCTCAGCCATTAGGTTAGTCAAAACTTCTTCAACTACTTTCTCAACAACATTGAGCTCGTCTGACATACAAGCTTGGATCCACTAGCTCAGGTGTGAAAATGACCACTGAGATTACAATGAAAAATAAGGCAACAAGGCAATGATCGCAGGGTGAAGTAATCTCAAGGTTCGAGCTCAAAGTCTCACTTAGCAAAAGTATGCACGGTGCGTGGCACAAAGGACTAAGTAGGGAAACTTAGCAACGGTCTGCTTCCAATGGATATGGGGCTTGCATTAACTTTGTTCTATCTGTTCTGGTGTTGTTCAACGGTCTAGTGGGAACCCATAATTTCTTTTCGACCCGTTCGGGGTAGAATTCGAACGGGTATATCGATCCAACGACTATATTACTGTGCCATGGCGAAGTGCCAGATGTCGTTGTTCTGATATCTCGTCGAAGCTCAATTCTTGTGATTTTTCCTTCGATGAAGTTCCTTCTGGAGTCGTCTGTAGCTTTTCGATTTTGGCCCTCTTCTTACTTAGCTTCCTAGCCTTTTTCCCAGTGAGCTTAGTCTCAGTCACCCTCTTTCCATTTTGAATCTTATCTTCTCTTGACATAGTCACTTCGCGCTGCCTAGGATCTTTCCTCAGATCCAAGGGTAATACTCCTTCATCATAGGGGTTAGATATTTCGGTCTTCCGTGGTTCCTCTAACGCTCTTATAGCTTCGACATCCAGGTTCCTGGTGTTTAACAACGAAGATCTGTTCTCTTATTCCTCCATCAAGTAGACAATCCTTCTAGTCATAAATTCCATGAGTTATTGCTTCTTTTGTTCTAGGGCTTCCTTTTCTTCTTTCCTCCGGATCTGGTCTTTTTCAATCCAGATCTTTCCTAGCAAAGCTGGAAATGGGGAACGTTCCTCAATAAATCTAATGACTTCGAACTCTTCCTCTGTCGAAGTTCCATGGGTATTCATAGCTATCTGGGTAATATTGCCACATAGGGTTACCATTTTGCCTTTAAATAATCTTATGGTTCCTAATGAAGGGACCAGAGAATGCCTTCCTAGGGTTTCCCAAGTTCTTTCTGTCATAATATTCATCGGTGTTCCCTCATCTAGGGCACAGTCAATGTCGAAGTCTCCTACTCTTACTTCGATTTTCTCTTGTTCTTTGAATATTTCTGACAAACTGACATCCTTATGATCATCTAGGGTTTCTTTTATTTTCAGTAGCATGTTCTCTGATTCTTTCTGGGGTTCTTCCATAATTTTAGTCTCTTGATCTCCTTCAGAGTTTGCTTGTTCCATATTCAATTTTTTAAGTCTAGCAATCATTCTAGGGCAATCCATACTTCATGGTCCATAGCTTTACAACAAAGGCAACTAGGGTTTCTCCCAGGGCATTCCTTAGCAAGATGGCATGGTCGTTTGCAACTGTAACAAAGAGTTAATCCTCTCTTTCTCTTCAATGATCCCCAACTCTTCTTGTACTGCGCGCTAGGATCATAATGGCTAGCCTACAAAAATTTATTTCTAGGATCCTGCATCCACTTGTTAGTCCAGACATTTTTTCTATGCATAGGTATAACATATCTATCTTTATACTTATCATATCTATTCATATCAAACTTTCTTTCCTCTATTAATGCCCTAGTTTTTAAGCTAGGACAAAATCTATCAAACATACCTAGATCCATGTTCTAGAAACAAAAAAATTCACTTATCTACAGAGCACAAAGCTTCCAGATCTAAGAAATTTTGACTATTCTTACCTTTATTAGAGCACAGAGCTTACAAATCTTACCTCTTTTCTGCAGATTTGACTTCTTTCTTTCAGAAATTTCCACTTTTACTTTTCTTAGAGCACAAAGCGTTTAGATCTCGCTTCTTTTCTTCGGATCTGATCTTCCTTTCTTCATATCTGACCTTATTCCTGGCATAAAGCTGCATAGGTCGAGTAAAAAGCTGTGCACTAGGGCAACAGATCTACGCACAGAGCTTTCTTTTGCACAACGTCTCTTTTTCCTCAGTTCCCAACAATCATAGTTTCAGGTCCTAGCAACAGAACCATTTGTTGGCACAAGGGCAGACCCAGGGTTCAATGCTCAAGAGTGCACCAACAAAGCCCTAACTACCGGCCCTTTCGGCAACACCTGTGAAGAAGATGAAGTCTCACCCGAGGTAGAGGCAGGGGTGGTTTCAACACTCAAGTGTCTGAAACCTTAGCTGAGACATCAATCTGTGATTATATCTACTATAAGGCACTTAGCCTAGATCATTCATCTATATTTAACCCTTATGGTACTTCGCAGATGGCACAGAGCATCACAGTGAATACTTAGACTAAAGATGATTCAGTACTTAGCCACAAAACATAGATTAGATTCAACAGATCAAGCACTAAACATCTTATATATCAAATCTAACATTCATTCTTATATCATAAGCACAGAGCATAACTAGATCTATTTAATCACAACAAACACTTAGCCAAAAGGAAGCAACACTTAGGTCAAAGCATAGATCACATTACACAAAGTTACCGTGGTTCACTCCCACCCTGGGGCTATGTCCACAAAGTCTTCTTCTTTATATTATCTCGGTCAAGCAGTTACAACACGAAGCTTCAATGACCCTTACTTCGCACAGGACAAAAGATCTGCGCAACTCGCTAGATCCTTCTTCCTTGCACTCAACACAGAACCACAACAACTTGCACTTAGCCAATGAAATTGTTATCATTTGTAAAAAGTTTGTCAATAAACTTATCCTAACAACTAATTATGTTTCTATCTAATGTCTGAGGATTGGAAGCCTGGTTTCTAGAACTATACAAAATATTAGCATCTAGAAAGAAAAGCATTGCAAATTAAGTAGTAGAGGAGGGAATATCATCCTATGGAACTTGGGGGATATCCTCATTGAAGTCACTGAAGCTGAGACCAGGATTGGCTACCATGATATTGATTTTCTTGTCGAGTGCATGGATTTGTAACTAAATATATTCCATCTACATGGAAATCTCATTGTGGGAATCTACTCTTTCCATTAAGAATTTTCTCAGAAGAGTTTTGATGTGCCAGTATAAGTCGATGGTACGTAAATGTGTCCTGAGCGTGAGTGGAACCTATGTCTGAGATCCACATCATCAAATCAACATCAATTTCAACATTAAGGTTCATACTCCTCTCTTGGATAACCTCAGCTTCTATACTATTCATTGCAACCTGGGCTTCTAGAGTAGTATGAGTGGAGTAGATCTCAGTAGTCGTGACCACCTCTTGGTAAGCACGAGAGAGTGGAAGTTGAACACATTGAGCTTGCCTTGCCCTATAGTTCTTGACTTGTCCATTTTTCCTTGCTTGTCTGATTTACCTTCATTGACCCCCCAATGTAAGCTATAACCAGATTTGGCGGTGCATCCCAAGGTTGTCTGGTTGCTGAGTTGAATTTTGAAGTTGTAGAGTTGTAGAAATAGCAAGGTCGAGTGCCAACTCCTTCTATCCACCATCCTCATATTGCTCGTCCCCTGATTACTTGTACTCGCATTGTTATGACACATTTAATTGCTTGGCGTCCAGACTACTTCCTCGGAGTCAGGGTTGAGAGGGTGGTGGCTATGGAAGGTCATCATCTTCATCTCAGCTTCAGTACAACTAAGCTTTGTGACGCAGTGAGGTAACCATTCTTGTGTGATCAAATGTTCTCTCGGATAGTCGTCATTACTGAGGTTTAAGCCATTCCCAATTTCCATCCAAATTCGAGTTAATGAACTTGTTGGTGTTAGAAGTTGCCTCTAGAATGAAATAGATCCAATCCTAGCACATCTTGATTGTTGTGATGTTTTTTTTAAGTTTGAGTTGGTGGATCATGAAAACTGAAAGAGAAAGAGTGAGGCAGAAAAAGTATTAGCACGTGTAAAGATCAGTGATCAAAACCATTGAGCATGGAGTCTTCGACATATTTCATTGATCAAAGGTAATCAAACCCTCTACCAGACAAAGGTTGAAAATATTATGGATAGATAGAAGAATGCAGAAAAACAAATATGAAAAATGCATGCTTCACTATCAGCTTAGACTTGCATAATACATAAGAAGAATATTCATAAACGAAAAATATTTCTGAGAATGAAAACTAATGTCTGAAATAAAATTTGCAGGTACAGAGTAAGCACACAAAAGCATAATGCACAGGAAGTCTGTAGCGCATGAGTTTTATTCAGACGGGAGGAAAAATGATAAGAAAACATGACATAAAACACAGACTGATACAAAGGTCTTCATATAGCTCTAATGCTGAAATATATAAAGAAAAAGATGTCCTCAGGATTATAATGCATGCACATGCCTCTACCCCAAAATCCTCTGTCCATCCCCAGGCTCCAGAACCCCCTCCCTCCTTTCATGAAGTTTTACAATATATATAAACATAACAACAAATTTTCGATCCGAAATTAGTGGATTGAATCTCCTCAAGACCCAGCATAGAAATCAGTTTACAATATGATGATAGGATTTGATAGGATCCAATAAAAGTGCTAGATCCAATTTACAAGGCTTGGCTTAGACTGCTACAACTCAGACTAATCTCGAACTGACGCAATCAGTCTGGGAAAAACTCTGCCACATAATACTATGTCTTATGGAAGATGAAACTTGCTATTGATTTTTCTTGGCATAAAGTTGGTGTAGTCAATATCTAGTGCAATATTGGATGTTCTCGTGGAAAATAGTCGATCTGGTTCTATCACAAAATCTCAGGCATAAATCCCTTAATAGCTAACTTCTTGCAATTGGAGCACAAGCACTTGGGTCAATTTGTCTCCTTGACAAGCTAGACATTTGATGAAGTGGACACCATGGTCATCATTCTAATTGCTATCACCACCACAGATGGAAACAACATACCCATAACTGGACTTGTCAATAAATCCCTCGACAAAAGACCTTTTAAGTGTATGGGAATGCAACCTGCATTGGTTAGTAATCTAAATACAAGAGCAGAGAGTTGTGATCAGTGACCGAATCTAGCTTACATTCAATGAGAGATATCATTGTGCAATTCATAAGCTGGGCGCACATGGCATTTGTGCATCTCACCTATCACGTGTACAAAAAAACGAGTCAACTACTCTCAGGGCACTTGGGCTCTAGCTGCTCGACGTTTGGTACATTTGTTTTTTATGCAGTGAGATGAGGCCACAAAATTCGACTACCTGGGCACTTCAGTGCGTCTGGTGGCGCTTGCCGCTTTCTCGTTTTCGGGGAATGGGATATATCTTACATGGATAAGGAAAACAAAGTTTTCTTTGTTGATATATACGACTGTGTGCCATGTCTTATGATGCGTAGTGCATGGCCCTTGTGGGCTCCCTCCTTGGCGCCTTGTGATTCAACTCTTCGGGTTTGAATGATGTGGGATACACTCGGCCTTTGACTTGGAGATTGGATGGAGTGATAACCTTTTGATAAATATAATTACACCTTTCAGTGCTAGCTTCGGCTCGAACTCGACCCTGGCCCCAAGTGCCTATGATGTATAGGTCTGATCCTTGCTCTTGGGCTGCGTTGACTCTGGTGTTCATGCTTGTGCGTCAAGCTCGGGCTTTGGAGATTGGATGCGAAAACCCAATATTT
The DNA here is from genome assembly GCA_009831015.1 of Picea engelmannii. NCBI lineage: Eukaryota > Viridiplantae > Streptophyta > Pinopsida > Pinales > Pinaceae > Picea > Picea engelmannii. Next base: position 729,409 of record ML776588.1, on the reverse strand, counting down.
TAATTGCCCCACACTTTAAAATTAAACCTTTTGACCTGTGGGCTTTACTTGATACAATGGAGATTGGTTTTTAAAAGAGCCAATATTTTTTTATTTAAAATTCCAAACATTATGACTTCACCGATATGGCTTACAAAGGTATATATAAAAATGCATGTAATAATTTACATAAAAATAAAACCTTTTTAATATAGAATTCAAGATCTAAAGGTTTATTCCAGAATTGATCATGAGCATAAGGATATGGAGATTTTGACGAAAGGGTAAAAATGGTAAGCTCACACGACCAACTCTGGTAGGAATGGTAGTTTTTTTGCGTATTGCAAGAATGTATGGAGATTTTGACGAAAGGGTAAAAATGGCAAGTTCACACAACCGACTCTTGTAGGAATGGTAGTTTTTTGCGTATTGCAAGAATGGAAACATTCTTGCAATAGGAGCCATCGTGAAAGTAGATTCAGGGCCTAACAGGACCCAACATCACATTAAAGTTCTACATGAGAGGGGGGGTGGGTGTGTTCGCATGGTGCATTGGGACTTGTGTTAGTTTCCCCATGGGATCCATGGGCCCAAGAGGGGGCGCTTCGCTACCAGCTATCCCCTGAATCGGGGGAATATGGTCCATAAATATTGATGCAAAGGAAATTAAGATGTAACTACTTAGAGAAGAAATGGGTGCCTAGGACAAATAAAAAGGCCCATGAGTTGAGTAGTTTTAGAGAGGATTTCTTCCATCCAATGAGGAGTCCGTCTGATTTCCCATTGGCATATAGAGCGAGGAAATCCCACTCTGGAAAAGAAGAAAAGAAGGTTTCCACGACCTTGGATTTGACAATCATAGATTCCTGAAAAAGGAGAATGGGGGGGTAGTGGAGCTCGATGAGGCGCTTAATGGCTATTTTTTTTGCAAGGTTCTCCATCCCATGACAATTTTGTGGGAAAGTAATCATTTTACAACCAGACTAGGGGTTGATGCTCTAAGGTCCCCAATAAGGGATTTCTTCTTGCTAGAACGAACTTCTCAGCAAGCTTGTTTTTGTGCTATAGCGAGGTAAGACTTTCGTCCCCTCAAGAGGGGTTTTTGTTCTAGGTCCTCAAGTGCCCCTAGACCTCTTGAAAATCCCTGGAAGGGCGATGATTGGGAGTGGGATATGGAAAGTAGATTTTATTTCAAGGGGAGGGTGGGGGAGAGGATAGAGGGAGAAAGGGGGGGAGGTGGATCGATCAAGGGAGAGGGCGGGGAGGTGACAATAAGATTAGTGGGGATACTAGGAAATTAGGGGGGAAATGTTAGGAAATGAGACACAATTCCACGCTAAACCTAGCAGAAGAAAAGAAGAAAGATTTAATCAAGAAAGTAAATGACACAACAAGCACATAGTACATAGAGATTTTACCTTGGAAACCCAAACCGGGAAAACCAGTATTCCTTGAGCATTCTGCTCCTTGTTGTCTTTTTCATTCAGAATAAAAGGTTACATGTCTAACCTTGGTCCACACCTAAGACACAATCGACATCATACCCTCTTTCTTACACAAGAACAACCCTGTAGTCAATTCGGCTTACATCTACATGACCAATAACCTCTACAATTATTGATTGATTCATTAGCCATTATGGCCTTACAACACACCTTCTTTATAGGCTTTACAATAGGAAAAACACTAAAGAAAAGACGCCCAAAAACAGTTACAGAACCATGTAGATCATTGGATACAAATCCTGCGAAGAGATTTTGTTATAGTCGAATACCAAGTCGTATTACCCATCGACTATCAGTCGGCCTTCATTCGGTCTTCAGTTGGTTTCCACACGCCCTCCTATCGAACTCTTCTCGGTTGACCTCTTCGACTTGATGTCGATTTCTTTACCATGTCGAACCACCTCGACCTTCGACTTCAACTTTACTCAGTCGACTATCCTCGACCTTCGACTTGCTTTCAATCCACCTCAACTTCGTCTTTACCTGTTCAAACCACCTCGACTTTCGACTTGTTTTTAATCCACCCTGACTTCGTCTTTACCTAGTTGAACCACCTTGACCTTTGACTTCGATTGTCAGTCAATCCACCTCGACTTTCGTTGCAAAGAATATAACAACCCAACAGGCAGAGTGGGTGTCTGATAATCCCGATAATCCCAGAAGGAAGGAGGAATCCAAGAAGCCCCCGCAATATGAAATTGGTGTTATTCTACTAGAAGAACAAACATTTGAAACTTGAATAAGGGCAGGGGAAGTAAAAGACATCTTACTTGAATTTTCCTCCATGGGATCAAAGAAATAAGGTGGTGTTGGAGAGCTCTCTTGTGGAGGAGGAGCTAGATATTTTGTCCGAGAGGAGGGCTTCTTAGAAGAAACCCTTTTTTGTTCAACCTATGGGCATTTTTTGCTTTCTTCTAAGCCTCTTGAAGTTCTTTTCACCTAGCAATGTCTCTTCTCTAATTTGGTGCAGTCTCTTGCAATATGACCATAGGAGTGGAAACGCCCACACTTGAAGGGAATTCCTTCATAGTCAAGGGTTTGGTTAACAAAGGATCCTTTTAAGGAAATTGATATTTTTTCTTCTAGACCATCAGATAGCTTGAGCCCCACCAAAATTATCACCATGCTCATGTATCTCAAAGAGAAATAAGAGCGGTGAATTTCATAAAAAGAACCAATTGAGTTCCCAATTTCTCTAAAGACGACATCTGACCAAAAAATTAGGGGAAGTCCCAGGAGGAAAAACCATACCGGGGTGATCTCCAGCCTCTATGTGGTGGAACAAACTCCATATACCATCTCTTCAATAACATAGCTTGTGTACTAAAGGACCATCGACTTGAGAGGAATTTTTGAGTGTTTGCGGTTGAACAGAAGGTTTAGGCCATCCATCCCTTGGAAAGGACCAGACATTTTGATGCATATCCCAAAAAAGGCTCAAAGGTTTGAGCGGACCAGTGATTAAGAGCGTTTGCAGAAAGTCGTTTGCTAGCGAAGCACCCAACTAGGGTTTCCTGTTGCATTGTGACAATGTCGTTTAATTGGATGTCTTCATCAAGAACTAGTTTTATGGCCCCAACCTTTCTCTTTAGGCAATGCTTAGGCTTCCTCCATCCACCATGTCAACAGATCTAGGGGTAGAGACAGAAGGAGACATAGATCGCGAGAGGTGTCCATGGAGAAGGTCTTCAGAGAGGAATTTTTAGATAAATCCATCTATCTGCGGGTAGATCGGCTCAAATAAATGCACTGATGTTGGAGACAGGTACTGAGGATCTCCAACATCGACTACACCACGAAGAAAAGTGGAGGGGACGGATCGATTTGCTGTAGTGGTGAGAAAGTCAACTACTTCAGTACGCACACGAGTTGGAACTAGTTGTGGTGGGGGAGTCTCACTAGAGAATGATGGATTGTAAGTCTCATTGTATTGAGTAGGAGAAGTGGCACTCGAGCCAGAGATAGGGGAGAGCTCATGGTTGTGGCGTGTCAAAGATTGAGAGAGGGAGGTGTCATTAGGGGAGGGTTCTACAGGGAGAGTTGCACAAATCGAGGAAACGGATGTGACCAGGGAAGCCCAAATGTTAATACCTTGAAGTGGGTTTTTCATGTAGTCCAACAAGTCCTCATCACCGCTAGCCATCAAGTCATAGCTTGAGAACTAGATCCACGCGAGATGTGCATCATGTGGTCGTCAGTGATGTTAGCCTAGGGCCCTGCAAAAACCCTAAAAGAACCTTAGAGCTCTCCCTAAGCTCCTATACGAACCAAAATTAATTAATATGTATAATCTATTATTTATTCATAAAATATAATAATTAAATAATTATTTCTCAAATCTTGTTTTAACGTAAACATGTATGTATTTAAGTGCAAATGACAATGCGATGTAACACCACTCAATATGAACAATGTGAAAAGGGATATAAAAATATTTTACAGTCAAAGTCTTAACACATTTACGCTTGTACTCTCTTATCCAATTCTTTATTTTTTAAATATATATAATCATTTTTATTCATAAAATTAAAAATGGAGTAATCAATCTTAAGCATACAAAAGGCCTTTGACTATTACTCTAAACTTATTAACATAAATATGCATTTCAATTTAAATACGAATTTGATGTAATATTAACAAGAGCTGGCAGCGTAGTCCCTGCAAGGTAAGATTGCGTATCCTTTGTTTCCATACACATGCATTACATATATCTAATGCAATACATATATCTTTTGGATATCACAGAAGATGCAAAGTGTAACAGAATGTGTGTCAGTGTCGGTGATAGTGACGTGCTTTATATGCCAACAAGAGAGCTATTTCAATGCCAACTAACTAGCTAGTGGCCACAAATAGAGTCTGTAATCTCTTCCTGGCACAACCAAGGTGCCCGTATGGAAAAACATGGATGTACACCGTGGTTGTTTGGCCACGTCACAACTAGCGTGGTAAAATGGTCGACAAAGTCTATGAGAATACACGTGCAAAGTCTATGGGAATACACACGGAGAGTACCCGAGGTTCGAGAGCGCATTAATAAACAATATTAATGCTCTCCCAACACCTCAAGACCCACTACCAACAATATTAAAGACCAAATTAAATGCTCTCCCACACCTCTGCAATAAGGGGTTCAAGTTCTTCACCAATCATAATTTTTAAAAATGGTTCAATTTAAAAAAAATACAAAAATTCAATATAAAAATGTTATTCAATAACAAAGTCATTGCTATACTCTGCTTTGGCAGAGACTAATAATAATATACAAAATGCATAACAATTGCATTCTTTTAGAATGTGTTTGTCTAAACATTTTTATAAAATAGTTTATTTTTAACTAAAGTTGAAATTAATATACTTATATATACATTATATACATTTTTCATATGCAAACAATTTTTTGGTTTAATTATATTTTTATCACAATTATAATAATAACTAATTTATATATTTTTAGTAAACACAGTTATATTAATAACTAACTTAATAATTAGAATATCATTAACATAACAAATAAAATCATATTAATAACTAACTTAATATTTTTAAAATATTATTAATACAATGATTAACAATAATTTTTGCATATAAATAATTAAAAAAATATCATTTTAAATTTAACCAAAGTTAAAACAATGTTTCTTTCCCATTCAAAATTAAAATATTTATTAATTTTATAAAATGACATATTCTTACCTCCATTAAATTGATAAATTTCATTGCCATTAACCCCGCAAAAAAATACCTGAACCCTACCACCTATTTTAGTATCTGGTTTGCTTGGATATTGCCATTTTACTCGAATATTTCCTCAGCATTTCATTTAATATTTATGCTTTAAAACCATTTATACTGTTGCGTTGCTACGTGCATTAGCTGCTAATGGTGATACTGCAACCGGCAATAGCCAGTGGTCTCGAACCCACATTGAAGAGCTTTACCTGTTCAAGCGGGTGGGAGAGATTGGTTGGTTATACTGCAACCGGCAATAGCCAGTGGCCTGGAACCCACATTGAAGAGCTTTACCTGTTCAAGCCGGTGGGAGAGATTGGTTCTTCGTGTCCAGAAAGCTTTACATGGTCTCTATGCTGAGATAACAAATCCTCATCTGTATGCGTTTGAATTTGCCTACGGCTCATGGAATTCGGCTTCCGATCGCTTAGAAGATTCCTCGGAGTGCAGAGATTTTGACTTCGAGAGCCCATTAATAAATGTAGCTTATTGGTGCACCTCAACCTCAATAATATCAAAGACAGAATTAAATGCTTGCGTGTACTTCTGCAATAAGGGGTTGAAGTTTATTACTAATCATAATTTAAAAAAAAAATAAAAAAAAAATTCAATATAACAATATTATATTTTGAAAAATTGTTTAAATTTATAGTTAAATTGTTTAGTCAATAAAATTAATGTCAAATCAATAATAAACTCATAGCTATAATCCTGCTTTGACAAGGACTAATAATCAATGTAGTAATTAAAAAAATTATCCACTAGTAAATAATTTGATCATGGATTTGTAAATTATTTAATCATGGATTAAGGCTTCTCTGATGGTAGAGTAATATTTTTAACTGTGGTTGATTAAGGGAGTAAACTTTTTACTAAACATAAAATGTCGAAGTGGACTTACGGTTCCAACAAGGTCGGGACTAAATCCGCAAATTGTTTTTCAGTAAAAGAAGTGCAAATTCAAACTCTGAAATTTCCATGGTTGTAATCTACCTAAAAAGGGCTTGTGTTTATCGTGACTCGACTGGTAGTCAACCGATCTAAATAAATAAGTGCGGCGAAGCTCAGAATTTCCAATCGTACGCCGAACAACCTGAAATTTTGTTTATTCAATATTTAAATTATGTGACTTTTTTGTACAGCTGACGTGTCTTTATTAGTATTAGTGCCCTTCTCACATACGTTTGATCCGATAAGACGACGACGAAAAGAAGTCTATTCAAAACAAACTCATCTGAATGAATCTGTGTTCGTTTAAGATTGAACTTTGACTCTTTAGACAGAAGAGCCCCTAGGATTCCTCCATGCTAGAAGAAGAACCAATATATATTCATATTCACGTCTGGCCAAGATTAGATAAGGCGTCCTGATCTTTAAGATCCACAGATTGATTTCAGAAGCTGTTTCTGTAACCAAATTCGAAAGGTTCAATTTCAGAGTTCGAAAATTCATCATGGCTGGAGGGGGCGCGGTTTTAAAGTCGAGCTCTGGAAAAGACTATCCAGGGAAGCTCACCATGTTTGTATTGGTCACCTGCATCGTGGCCGCCACTGGCGGTCTCATTTTTGGCTACGACATCGGTATTTCAGGTGAGCTTTTCTTCATCAGCACTGAATTAATGGCTGTCATTCTGCATGATATCTTGTTTTTCAAAAATGTTCCTAATGTTGTTAGATTTTGTTATATGCCGACCTCGATTTTACAGGCGGAGTTACATCTATGGACAGCTTTCTTAAGAAATTCTTTCACGGTGTTTACAAAAAGAAGAGAGATTCAACAAATCAATACTGTCAATTTGACAGCCAGCTACTCACGACATTCACATCTTCTCTGTATCTCGCTGGGCTGATCGCTTCCTTCTTTGCATCGCCCATTACCAGAATGTATGGACGTAAGACGTCAATGTTGATTGGGGGTGCCAGTTTTTTGATAGGTTCCGCCTTCAATGGCACGGCCGTTAATGTAGAGATGCTTATTCTGGGGCGCATTCTGCTTGGCATCGGCGTCGGCTTTGCCAATCAGGTCCAAATCTTCACCTACAATGTCCAATCTTCCTGTTCATTGAAAAAAAAAACTTTGGTGGCTATTTATACCGATCTTGCATGTATTTTTTTTCCTGTTGTGCAGGCAGTTCCAGTGTATCTGTCCGAAATGGCCCCGGCCAGATTTAGAGGAGCGCTTAATATAGGCTTCCAATTGTTTACAACGATCGGCATCCTGTCCGCTAACCTGATAAACTATGGCACAAACAAAATACAGGGCGGTTGGGGATGGCGGGTTTCCCTAGCCCTGGCAGCGGTTCCCGCAGGCATAATGACAGTGGGAGCATTGGGGCTTCCAGATACGCCCAACAGTCTAATCGAGAGAGGGCACATGGAAAAGGGGCGAGCAATGCTTGAAAGAATACGTGGAACTAAGGATGTGCAGGCAGAGTTTGACGATATCGTGGCAGCCAATGAAATGTCGAAAAGCGTAAAACACCCTTTCCGTAACATCCTGGAGAGGAAATACAGGCCTCAGCTAGTTATGGCTGTGGCCATTCCTTTCTTCCAGCAGTTCACAGGAATAAACGCCATCATGTTCTATGCGCCGGTGCTATTCAAGACAATTGGTTTTGGAAACAATGCATCTCTCATGTCTGCTGTCATAACAGGTGTCGTGAATGTTCTGGCCACGTCTGTTTCCATTCTGACCGTCGATAAATACGGACGAAGATTGCTTTTCATCGAGGGTGGTATTCAGATGTCAATCTCTCAGGTAAGTCTGTTATTAAAGTTTTTCTACTTTCAGCCGTGCAAGTTATTTGGAATATTCTGATACTGTTGAAGAAACAGGCACTTGTGGCTTTGCTTTTGGGATTGAAGTTTGGAACGTCTGGACACGGAGATCTATCGAAGGGCTACTCCACATTGGTGGTGGTGGTGATATGCATATTCGTGGCTGCGTTCGCATGGTCATGGGGTCCCCTCGGTTGGCTGGTTCCCAGCGAGATTTTCCCTCTGGAGATCCGTTCGGCGGGGCAGTCRATCAACGTTTCAATGAATCTTCTCTTCACCTTCGTCATCGCGCAGGCATTCTTGGCGATGCTCTGCCACTTCAAATTCGGGATCTTYCTCTTCTTCGCTGGATGGGTGGTCRTCATGACTMTCTTCGTCTACTTCTTTCTCCCTGAAACCAAAAATGTGCCCATCGAAGATATTAGCAGAGTGTGGATGAAGCATTGGTTCTGGAGAAGATTCGTGGTCCCGATTCGTGGTCGTGAAACCAAAAATGTGCCCATCGAAGAGATTAGCAGTGTGTGGATGGAGCATTGGTTCTGGAGAAGATTCCTGCAAATGCCTTCTCAACACGACAATGGCGTCTCCTCCCTATAGTATACTTCATCTCACAGATCAATGTTATTTTCTCTCAAATTTCCAAAACTTCAATTCCTTGGGGGTTTGAACATAATGTAAACAAAACATCAATAAGTCGGGTGATTTGAAGTTTTGATACCGAASCATTGTAATTATTTATTTCACCATAAGCCTTGGATTGCGTTCATTATTTGCATTCAATGATGTCTACGATTCCTTCCAGTAAACGCTAGATTTAGTATGAAGTTAAGAATCAAGCACTTTGAGTAACGTGCCATTGTTTCACTACCTACGTGCACACAATTTTAATTGGGCAAATTATTTGTAATGATTGGGTAGATTACCTTGACCTTAACTGCTTCCAACAGTCATGTTTCAAAGTCAAGCCGTTGGAGTATTTCGAATATCCAAAATTAGATCATATTAATATTATGCTCAATATCCAATCCCTAGTATTTCGAATCCTGGAGAGTAAGGATGTAGGTCAGAAAAAAGAAGATTTATTTTAGTCTTGAATATTCCAGAGACGCAAAGATATATTATATTAATATTATGTTCAATCTCCGTCTTCCATAATCAATATCTTGTAAATCTTCGCACACCATCTCATCACTATATTTCAATAATTTCCTCATCCTTGGCGCGCTGTAATGCAACTTACTATGTCTTTGAAACAACAATATCACACTCTTTTTTTTTTCAATAATTTCCTTATCGTTGGCGCGCTGTAATGCACTTTTCTATGTCTTTGAAAAAACATGCAATTTTCTTCGAACAACAATATCACACTCTTTTGGTTTTTTTATGCCTTTCACCGTGCTTAAGAATTTCTTCATAAACCACTATAACAACTTTTTGGACTTTTCTTTTTTCTTCATTTTTGTGTAATTATTAAAAATATTAAAATTGTTTAATTCTTTATGTGTAATTATTAAAAATATTAAAATTGTTTGAGTATTTTAATTTTTTTTTATTTAGTTCTATATTTTTTTATTTATTAATTTTGATTAAAAAATATTCATCTTAATTCCTAATTTATGCCTAATTTATGGAGGGGTGAGAGGAATCAAATTTGCATCTTGAGAGATTTGATCCCTTTGAAGGTTTCATATAAATCGAAGGCTAAGATGAATCTAGGTTTAATAGAGATAAAGTTACTAAAAGCAAAAAAGAAAGTATTCTATTGAATAAGTGTTTTTTGCTTTGAGTATGATTGAGATGTGTAATTTCTTCAATGCCTAATGTGGAGTTCACACAAGACATTTAAAAAACAATATTAACAAAAAATATTTCATCATATGTATATATATATTCTTCTTATTTTGTTGATAGATGCTTTCTACTTTCCAGTGTGTAAGTGCTTTCTATTATGAGGAAGATGTGTAAGATAATTTTATATTAACTTCATATATATATATATATATAGAGAGAGAGAGAGAGAATAAGATAATTTTATTAATTTCCGGTTAATGACTACAAAAGTAAGTCAAAGGGACTCTTGAGTACTATGATGTCATTACAAAGTAGGAGTACCAAAAGGTCTCCTATAAAAGACAAGATGCAGAAAGCAAAGTAAATTAAGGTTTAACAAAGAGTGAGATCTAAGTTGAGGCATGAACAACCCTCAATCTCAAGCCCAGAGACTGGCTCTAAAGAGATGTATAAGAGGAGAAGATCCAAAAACAAGAGGAACTAGAAGTAATGAAATGGGTCTGCCATGGGATAGACCCATCTCTCCTACCATCCGATGTCAAATGCAGGAAGTTGAGCACAGTAAGATGTCCAGAGGGAGAACTGGTGTGATGCATGGATTGTCTATTGCGTTGATGTCTGGAAGAGGTAGTACGCCAATGAGGCCTGGGGGATCTCATCCTTCTCTTGGGAAGGGATTTGACCTGGTCATGTCGCTGAAATCTCGTGGGATGGGGGAAGATCCCATGGGTCCATATTGATCTAGAGTTCGGAGCTGCACTAGTATCAGTCTGTATCTTAGTGTCCCTTCTTGAGGGTAGCACCGTGAAGAAGGAAGTGATCCACTGGATAGATTTTGGTCGAGTAGGAGGATGAAGAATATGGGCTCGAATTCTGAGAGACTCCTGCATGTATAAGGATGAGCACCTCTGGACAGGAGATATGAAAAATCCAATGAGGGTATGGGTCCCCTTGAATGAGTAGTGGAATCTCCCCCTGATCTCATAATAGATGGGGCAATGAAAGATGAAGTGCTCCTTAGTCTCAACCTCTTGTAGATGGCATTGCTGGAAAATCTTGTCTGATCGATCGATCTAGTGGTCTCTCTCTACCCAAAGTCGATGAGAACCCACTTTGAATTGGCCTAGGGCAACACAAAGAGTGTGTACTGAGTGGCAGAGTGTATATTGTGGTCAAATAATGAACCTATCTCTAAGCTCCAAGAAGTTCTCAACGTAGAAGGCCATCTTTGGGCATAACCCACTGGAAGGGTTAACCCAAGTAATATGGATAAAATGCATGTAAATGTCATCCCTAATAATCCTATTTAACTCATGTCTAGTTGGTAGGAGGTGGTCAGGTGTGACCAAGGAATATCTAAATGGAGGGAGATGATCCATCTAAATGCCCACATACTCTAAAAGAGTTGAAACCTCGTGAACTAACCTTGAGTCCGGATCGAAGGACTAGAGAGGGAAATGGTCTTGAAGAACAATATGCCAAGTATGGGTATCGGTCTCACCCATTCATCGAGTCAGGGAAGCTTCATATGCGATGTAGAAAAGAGACCAGTTTAAACATTGTCTAAAATCGGAAGGATCATGCCCCAAACTCTGTTAGGATGATGTATTGAGGTACTATATGTTTGCATCTAATGATGCATCAGACCAGAAGGGTCTAGACTCTCTCAGTCGAGGCCTAATCAGACTCAAGTAAAGAAGGCCCCCAAATCTCTGAGCCATATAGAAAAACGGGTCAAATAAGGGATTCCATGAGGGACTTGTTGGATGAGATGCCCTAAAAATGGTGGTTGAAACATTGTCCCTCGAGAAGAGATGAGGATATTTAGTCCTTATTGATCCGAGGCTAGAGGGTTGGTCACAAATTGAAGCGAGATATTGAGAATTTCACTACCAAGTATGTGTAGGTGCTAGTGATCTCGATATCCCCCCCCTCTGTAAAATAAATGAAGGTCCAAGGTCTTCTTCGACCTGTTGAAGATCATAACCTTGGTTTTACCTAGGTTGACCATCAACTGTCGGAGATCACAAAAGAGAGATAAGGCATCCAAATGTCTTTGTAACCCCTCTATAGATGAGGCTAGGAGGACCACATCATCAATTAAAAGCAGGATGGATATCGAAACCTGGTGGAGGAGGCACTTGTTGTTGTCTTGGATATGCTTGTGAAGAAATGCCTCTAACTTGTCAATATAAATCCCAAATATTGTGGGGGATAGGTGCTTTATACTTCTGAGTGTGAGGGAGATGTGTAATTCCTTCAATGCTTCATATGGAGTTGACACGTGGAATTAAAAAAATATTAATAACACAAGAGTGACATAAACAAAATATTTCAATGTCCACATTAAGTAAAATATTTTAGTATAAACTTTATATATATATATATAACAATTGAAAGTAACACCCTGGATGGGGTGACACTTGGAACTCATGGCACACTTGGTACACATGTGCCTAGCGTAGTTAATGCCCACGGCCGCAACTCTTCCTCCCCGTCAACTCATTATGTGTAGCATTCACTTAGGAAGGTTGGTAGTGCGCCTGCACACGAAGGAGGTTTTAATGGCGCAAATAAAACAAAGGCTAAGGCTTCACAAAGCAAGTACGCGGAGGATAATCACCATCACTTCAGAATTTAAGGAACCTCTCCTTATCACTTCAACTGCTTCTATGGAGGTAAGATATAGTTATTACTATTTCACTTTGGATTGGCATTCCATTTCCCATTCCTCTCCTATTTTTTCTCCTTTCTGGTGTTGGGATATCGTTCTCATCTCTTCAATTTCGCGTGAACGGAGCAAGCTGAAGCACGGGTCGGCCTATTACAGTTTCGTGGCCCGACATCGTCGACGTGGCCCCTCTTTGTCCCTTTCTCCGCCTCCCATCCCCTCCATAAGACTTTGTCTGTCCTCCCCTCTCTAGTCAAAATTGGGTTGACAAAGACAATATTGTTACTTATGTTGAGGAAGAAATTCCTCCATTTCCCCCCCAAGCCCCTCCGGAATATCTCCTTTGGACTGCTTCAGACCTTCAGGATCCCCTACGTAATTCAAGATAACAACCTCAAAGTGTCGACCTTGTGATAGAAATGGTAGGCTGTCTAGCTGAGGAAGAGCTTCCTCCAGAATGGCTTGAGGAGAGAACTATGACGACAACACAAATTGATAATGAGCCTCAAAATGTTGCAGCATGTGAACTAGAGTCGCCCAACACTCACAGGTTCTCAGAATATCATTTGAAACTCATCTTCGAAATGTGATGGGATATGGTGGACCAACTTCACTGCCAGGATATCCTTAGCTGTCACCTAGATGCCTTGTTCGATTCCCTCTCAAGCGAGCCTGCCAAGTGACGGTGCTCAACCTACTGCCAACCGTTCATTTTCGCTCATGCACGACCACACTCTCTCAGCATTGATGGTTGCCCGGGTTCGCCTACTGTCTAGTTTTATTTTATTTTTTTATCTTTTCAGGTCTAGAGAGGCTAGAATTACTGTTTGGTTTAGTACTAGTTTTGTTTTGGAACTGTGAAAAAAACATGATTGTTTTTTTTGCAGACCACCTATTATGGTTTCCATATGTATGGTAGAACAGGTGGAAAAATTCACCATGTGTATTTCTATGAAGACTCTTTAAGGAAATATATTTTTATTTACCAAAAAAAAAAAGCCATTGAAAGTAACAAATTATTATCGTTAAAACATTTTAATGGTGTGTTGCTCACTATGAGGGAGACATACAATTCCTTCTATGTTGAACATGGAGTTTGTAATGTCCCTTTCCAAATAGGAGCTCCAGAGAAGAGGATTAATGGTCTAAACCACCCTGTTAGACTATAGCCAGGGCCAGAAAGGGTTAAACAGGGTTACTAGAGGTCACTCCAATCAAAGGTGTTATATTCAGAAAGTGACATTGAGCTAAAAGTGGCTAAAAGCGATTTTTAAGATGATTTGAGCTAAAAATAGAACATACGAGACAAAATTAGAAGTCAACAACGAATTAGGGTTTCAGGTAGCTATAAGAGAAGGTTCAATGACCTAATTCATGATTATGTAGATTTTGACTTGTCATTGAAGAGAGGCACATCTCAAGAGAGATAGTTCAGTGGATTCTAGAAGGAATACACTAGTTGGTTGATTTCGGTGTTGAGAGACACACCCTAGTCACTGGAAAGATCACACAGGTCTTCCATCATTCTTCAGCAACAGTTACACAGGTTCCAGCAGCAAGGGCGCACTTATTCTGGGTGAGGGCGCAACTTCTGAGGAGGTTCAGTGGAGCGACTTGTCCCTTTTAGGGAGAGTTCATAGATTCCCCTCCGACCCAGTTGAGAGGAAGGAAAGGCACATCTTTTTCTTGGTTCCTCATCAGATTCCCATGGAGGGATCATCTGGGGCGCACTTTCTGGACATTAGGAGTGCGACACTTGGGGAGGACACATTCAGGGTTCCCGAGCGATCATCAATTCAGATTCGAGGAAATCCTTTCGACCCATTTTCTAGTAGACCTGGGTGATCAATTTGAGACACACATCAGTCGATTTCGACGGTGGAATCACTAGGGCGTAGTTTTCCAGAGAAAAGGGGGCGCATTTCCCCCAGAGGGATCCATCTGGGGACCAGATACACCAGTTGAAGTCTGGAAAGTCACCAGGACTGTGAGGCAGAGCAGGGCGCATTGTTTGGGACAGTTTTCAGGCATTTCTGAGTGGTATAGCCACTAGGGAAAAATTTCCATACTTGCAATAGTTGTCATACGAGTTGGCATATCCGTAACAATTCTTCATCTCATCCATTGCCTTCCACAACAATCTTTGGGTATTAGGTATTATTGTTTTAGTTGCTTTTGTATTCTGGCTAAGATCCTTTTGTCATTGATCTAGCCGAGTGCTTCATTTTATTCAGTTGCATTCGACATTTGTAATCCACAGAGTGTTCATAATATAAGTTGTGCAGTCTTTTGTTGCCATTATTATTTGAATGCTCATTTATATGCTGTAAACAATTAATCCTACACACACATTAGCAGAGTTTCCTAGACTATCCAAGTCAGGAACATTACTGTGGTATAAGAGATTTAGTCCCGCCAGCCTTTGAATAAAGACACTGAGTGAAACAGAGGACCAAGAGGGTCGTGAGCACGTAGGTGACGAATATGTCACTTACAATAGACGCAAGGAGGGAAGACCTAGATCTAATTTCCCCCCTTTTCCTCCTAGCTCAGAGGAAGAGGAAGAGGCATAGAAGGAAGAAGAGAGAAGGGCAGAGCATGAGGCTGAGAGGATGTTAGGAGACAGATATGAGAGACTAGAGGGCAGTGGTAAATCTCTCATGGAACCAGATGCAGCCTTCATGCATGTACTCGACAATCTGGTAGTCAGTCAACATGCCATGACTCAGTCTTTGGCATAGATGATTGATAGATTGGCTATAGTGGGCACCCCGAGCACACAAGCCCCACATGCAACACATGGGAACTCAGGGGCAGGCAATAGACCCCAGTCTCCTACTCACACATACACCTCTTCGAGTAGGATTCCCTGGCCATTGTTCTCCAGTTTCTAGAGGGAACCCCCAGTAGCATCACAACAGTTGATAACACATAGGCCGCCCACTCAGGAAGAGGACATTGCAGATTAGAGGAGGGAGTATGCAACATTGGGCAGTGACTTCCATCAGTACATGACCCTGGTTGAGTATTGTTGACTCAGGCTCATGAACTTCCCCAGAGAGCCACAGAGAGGAGGACATCAACCATAGTAAGGGAATAACATTGATTTCATTCGGAAAGTTGGTAAAATCACCATACCTTCTTTTGACGGATCATCCAAATGCACTGCCAGAGCTTGGGTACAAAATATATATAGATACTACAAACTCAACCAGATGACCGAGATAGAGGCCATCAATTTTGCTACCCTACACTTGGAGGGTGAGGCAGATTAGTGGTGGCATCATGGATTGGTGACGTTGGGTCACATTCACATCACCTCCTACAGGGAATTCACAGAGGCACTCATGGATAGGTTTGAAGGGAGGGATCCTAATATCCACTTCAGGGATCTATCCCAGTTGAGACAAACTGGCACAAGAGAGGCGTTCATCATGGAGTTTCAGCAGGTAGCGGTGGCAGTGACAGATATATTAGAGCCTAGGTTGATCATGTTATTCAAAGAGGGACTCACAGAGCCCTTGAGAGGATGGGTGAAGGCATTCAAGCCTCACACCTTGTAGGATGCCATCTTACACACTCAAGATTTGGCAGACTCAGTGCCAAATACTAAACCATTTTCCAAACCCTTCATACCACAGAAGGACCGAGACAGGAATCCATTCAAGAGAGAATGGAAGGAAAGGAGATGATGGATGATGAGACGAGGCGAGAGCTTATGAGGAAGAAGATTTTCTTCAACTGCAGAGACCCTTGGGTTCCAGGACACAGGTGCATGGGTAAGGGAGAGATTCATTATATTGAGGTGGCAGCAGACAGTGTGGACAGTGAGGAGGCGGAGTAGGATAGTGGATCCACTAGATCAGAGGAGGAGTCAGCACAGGAAGAGGAGCATCCTCCTCGTAGACTACTAAAACCCAAGGGGCCCACCCACCGGTAGCTCCACATCCTCCTAAGCAGGATAACAGACGGAAACCAACAAAGGGAGGAGTCATAACGACCCTTTTTGGTGTTCTCAGGTATGATACCCTCCGTATCAGAGGGACTGTTCAGGGACAATGGGAAATTGCCCTGATATATGGTGGGGTCACCCACAACTTCATTGACACTTCATTGGTATCGAGACGGGAACTTTTGATAGATGAGTTTGAGGGGTTTGATAATGCAGTAGAAGATGGCCATACAATGGAGTGTTTAGATAGAGTTCTGGACTTGGAGATAAAGTTAGGCAACTACACAGTGAGAGACACGTTTTATGTGGTTGACCTATCTGACACATATGTGGTATTGGGAGTCGAGTGGATGATCACCTTGGCAAAAATCACCACCAATTACCAAACCTTGGAGATGGGGTTCAGAGACAGTGACGGGAAGAGGGTTGTTCTGAGAGGCATGCCAACAGGAGCACCCAGGACAGTTTCTCCCAAGAGGATGGAGAGGATATTCAGACATGGGGAGGTAACATATTTTGCAGAGTGCTTGATCACTATGCAAAAGGATTCAGAGGGTCAAAAACAATATCATACATATATTAGGAACTTGTTGGGACGACATCAACAGGTTTTTGGGTCGATTCCACCAGGGAGACCACCTGACAAGGGGTTTGAGCACACCATTGAGTTAGAGGAGGGGGACAAACCTATGATCACACCCCCCTATCGTCATCCTAGGAGGTTCAAGGATGAGATAGAGAAAGAAATTAAGGAATTGCTAGCGATGGGACACATTGGACCAAGCAACAACCCATTTGCCTCTTCAGTTGTCTTAGTTTTGAAGAAGGATGGTACCATGAGGATGTGCGTTGATTACTGGGCCATGAACAAGAAAACCATCAAGAATCGGTATCCTATCCCTTGCATTGACAAGTTGATGGATGAACTGCATGGGGCAGTTTTCTTCTCAAAGATTGATCTACGTTATGGTTATCATCATATCAGCATCTAAGAGCAGGACATAGAGAATACAACATTTCAGTGTCACTTTGGACATTTCGAGTTTCTGGTTATGCCATTTGGGATAACCAATGCACCAACTACATTTTAGTCTTGCATGAACCACATATTCAGGGATCAGTTAAGGAAATCAATTTTGATTTTCATCGATGACATATTGGTCTACAACAAGACATGGCAGGAGCATATGAGGCACTTAGATGAGGTTTTGAGCATCATGGAGGCACAATCACTATACGCCAAAGATTCCAAGTGTGAGTTCGGTATGACATAACTACTTTAATTGGGCCACATCATCAGTGCACATGGGGTACAGGTACACCAGGAGAAGATCGAGGCTATTCTGGATTGGCCAACGCCCATGAACGTGACAGAGTTGAGGAGCTTCTTCGGGTTATGAAATTATTACAGGTGGTTTGTTAGGGGATTTTCTCATCTTGGAGCACCACTAACAGATCTCACCAAGAAGGGGGATTTCATATGGACCGATGAGTCACATAAATCCTTCGATCACATGAAGTAATTCATGGGAACATGTCCAGTGTTAACATTACCAGACTTCATGTTTCCATTTGTATTAGAGTGTGAAGCATCTGGTTAGGGTATCGGGGAAGTTTTGATGTAGGGAGGACACCCCATTGTATTCGAGAGAAGGAAGCTCAGTCAGCTCGAGATCATCTATGACAAGGAAATGTTGGCAATCATGCATGCCTTGACCAAATTCAGACAATATTTGGTGGGCAACAAATTTGTGGTCAAAACAGATCACAACAACTTGTAGTATTTCCCTGAGCAGAAGGACCTCAGTGAGCACCAACATAAAAAAGTTTCAAAGGTATAGTCATTCGAATTCGACATAGAGTATGTCAAGGGGAAGAAGAAAATTGTGGCAGATGCACTATCGAGGAGACCTGCGACATGTTCTTTGATGGAGATTTCAACAGATTGGAAATCCCACTCGTTAGTGGAATATTCCAAGAACAAGTTCGCTTGTGAGGTTATGGATGGAAATATACAGGATGACAGGTATAGGGTCATTAACGATGTCATATTATACAAGGACATAGTCTACTTAGTTCCATATTCGAGGCTCAAGAAGAAGATCCTCACAATCGTTCATGATTCACTATTAGCAGGCCATCGTGGGTTTTTCAAAACCTACAGACAAATCAAGGAGAGGTTCTCATGGAAGGGCCTCAAACAGGATGTTATGAGACACATCAGTGAGTGTGTGACTTTCCAGTATAACAAGTTAGAGAAAACTCTTCTAGCAAGGCTACTTCATCCACTTCCCATTCCAGAGAAGAAATAGGAAAGTATATCGATGGAATTCATCACAGGCCTACCCAAGGTCCAGGGTAAGGACTGTATCTATGTAGTGGTCGATAGATTGACCAAGTTTTCTCACTTCTATTCCATACTGACAGAGTACAGTGCAGTTCAAGTAGATGAGTTATTCTTCAGGGAGGTCTTCAAATTTCATGGGTTGTCGAGGAACATCATCAGTGACAGGGACAGTCAGTTTATTGGGACATTCTAGAGGGAGTTGTTTAGATTTGTGGGGACAGAGTTGACACCCAACACCATCTATAACCCTCAAACAGATGGGCAGACCAAGATTGTGAACAAGTGAGTTGAAGGGTATTTGAGGAACTATGTAGGTGGACAACAGAGAACATGGGTCAAGTGGCTACATTTAGGAGAACATAGCTAAAACACCACTTTCCACATGTCCATTGGTATGACACCCTTTCGAGCATTGTACGGATATGATGCTCCCACTTTGGTAGACTTGGTTTTTGAGGAGAGGAGAGCTCCCAAGGCCAAGGATTGGATCACAGAGAGTCAAGAGATTCTCAAGTTTCTGAAAGAGAACCTGCAGACAACACAAAACCGACAGAAGATGAGTACAGACATGAACAGGATAGAGCACAACTTTGAGGTTGGGGATCTGGTTTTCTTGAGACTCCAACCTTACAAACTGTCATCTCTGAAGAAGAGTGGAGTCAAGAAGCTCAAGCCCAAATTTTATGGCCCTTACAAGATCATGCACTGAGTAGGCGAGGTTTCTTATGAGCTAGAGCTTCCAGAGGGGAGAAATATTCATAACGTGTTCCACGTATCTTTCCTCAAAAAGGTAGTGGGACAATTGATCAACACATAAGAGGAGCTTCCCCCATTTGATGAGAAGGGACAATTGGATTTGGTTGCAGAGGAGGTACTGGAGTTTCGGGAGTGGAAAATGAGGCGTAGGGTCATCAGAGAGTGTTTGATCAAATGGAGAGGGCTTCTAGTAGAGGACACTACTTGGGAGAGCGAGCAAGTGTTGCAACACCCTGGATTGGTATTGCTTGAGGAAAAGCAGTTTCGGGAAAGGAGGACTATAATGTCCCTTTCTAAATAGGATCTCCAGAGAGGAGGCTTAATGGTCTAAGCCTCCCCGTTAGACTATATCCAGGTCAAGAAAGGGGTAAACAAAGTTACTAGATGTCACTCCAATAAAGGTGTTATATTCAGAAAGTGACATTGAGCTAAAAGTGGCTAAAAGTGCTTTTTAAGCCAATTTGAGCTAAAAATAGAACATACGAGCTAAAATCAGAAGTCAACAACAAATTAGGGTTTTGAGCAGCTATAAGAGAATGTCCAACGACCTAATTCATGATTATGTATATTTTGACTTGTCATTGAGGAGAGAGGCGCATCTCATGAGAGATAGTTCAGTGGATTCCAGGAGGAAGACACCAGTTGGTTGATTTCAGTGTTGAGAGATACACCCTAGTCACCAGGAAGATCACACAGGTCTTCCATCATTCTTTAGCAACAGTTACAAAGGCTCCAGCAGCAAGGGAGCACTTATTCAGGGTGAGGGCACAACTTCTGAGGAGGTTCAGTGGATCGACTTGTCCCTTTCAAGGAGAGTTCATAGATTCCCCTCCAACCTAGTTGAGAGGAAGGCAAGGCACATCTTTTTTCTGGTTCCTCGTCAAATTTTGGCAAAGGGATCATCTGGGGTGCACTTTTCGGACATTGGGAGTGCAACACTTGGGGAGGACACATTCGGGGTTCCCGAGCGATCATCAGTTCAGATCCGGGGAAATCCTTTCGACCCATTTCCCAGTAGACCTGGGTGATCATTTTGAGACACACATTGGCCAATTCCAATGGTGGAATCACTAGGGCATATTTTTCCAGAGCAGAGGGGGCATATTTCCCCCAGGGGGATCCATCCGGGGAACATATACACCAGTTGAGGTCCTTAAAGTCACCAGGATTGTGAGGCAGAGCATGGCACAATATTTGGGATAGTTTCCAGGCATTTCCAAGAGGTATAGCCACCAGGGAGAACTTTCCATACTTGCAGCAGTTGTCGTACGAGCTAGCATATCCACAACAATTCTTCATCTCATCCATTGCCTTCCACAACATTCTTCGGGTATCGGGTATTATTGTTTTAGTTGCTTTTGTATTCTGGCTAATATCCTTTTGTCATTGATCTAGCCGAGTGATTCATTTTATTCATCCACATTCGACATTTGTACTGCACGAAGATTTCATAATATAAACTTTGCAGTATTTTGTCTCCATTATTATTTGAATGCTCATTTATATGTTGTAAACAATTAATCCTACGCACACATTAGCAGAGTTTCCTAGACTAGCCAAGTCAGGAACATTACAAAGTTGACACATGGTGACATCTATGTGTGTGTGTAAAGAACCAGTGTAAATCCATCCTAACTTTGGATCTATCATGCATTGAGAGGGATAGGTTTATTTTAAAACCAAGTGATATGAAGGCCACTTTTCTTCGTGGACTCCCATTTACTCTCATAATTAATTCCCTTTAATAAATAACCCATTTTATGAGTAACACCTTCAACCCTTTTCTTAGAGTTTTATCCTCTCCTCTACTACCACGCTTCCTCTACTACCACACTTCAAGAGTTCAATGGAAGCTAGATTTCCTTCATGCCTTTTATAGAAGGGAATTGTACTAATGGGAGGTGGAGGGGAATTGCAATAATGGAGGTAAACCCATGTGGTATCTCTCCATTATTGTTCACTAATTTCTATAATTTTTTCATCCTTGGTTTTCCACCATTTTTGCTTTTTTCCATTTATTTACTTCCTAATCCGTTGTATTTTCTTGTTGCAGGGTTAATGGATCTAAATATCCCTCATGACAATTTTTGTGGAGGAATAGAAGGAAAAATCTTTGTGTTTTCAAGTGGAATGTCCTCTCTTCTCCAAAATTCTCTATCCTCATTCTATTTTGTTATGCAATTATTTAATTATTAATTTTTATTTATCGACACAAATTGGTATACAATCATCTCATTTGTCTTGAGTGGGTCTTGTTATCACACAAGTTGTAGGTTGGGAAAATCCCAACCCAACCACCAAATGGATACAACTTAGAGAACACCTACACACTGTCACCTTAGGCAGGTATTCCCGTCACTTTAGAGATGAAAGAATCACCTCAAGGGGGGAATCTCGGGTGACCCTATGGGGAAAAGAGATGGAAAGTGGAATGATGGAAGCGTATCCCCTATAGGTAAATACATTAAGCAAGAAAAGGCTTGAGAAAGAGTCTTGGTGGTAGCCAAAGATTTCCAATAGGTAAGAGTACCTGTAAGGAGTGATGTACTTGCCCGGGACATAAGAACAAGCCAAGTATATGTGTATAATGTTAGTTGGACAAACAAGTTAAGATTTTTGTCCCTAATTGCAGCAGTAAAAAAAATTATATATCAGCAACAAAAATATAATGACAGCTGCAAAATAAAGTTGTTCAAATCTTAGTGAAAGGTACAAGAGACAAGCTAGCAAATTGACTAGTTTAGCTCAAGAAGATAGCATAAAACTTTAGCAACAATGTAAGGATGTTGTAAAAATGTTCTGCAGAATTAATTATCGGCCTTATGGCTGTAACAAGGATGTAACAAACAAGTTATTACAACATATAAATCAACCACCAAAAATCACAAGTAATCCACCCAAAAAGTGCACTAGGGCTAGGAGAAAATAGGGGCAAACTTCTAGCAATTTTTTACAGTTGAGTTAGGAGTTATTTGAATATTTAATTTAGGGTTTCTTCAGCCCCAATGGCTGTATATGAATTTTTATAAAATCGGTAATAAATACATAGAAAATTGGCATGCCTTAGTGCCTCAATCAAGCGTATAAAGCATATAATTGATTCCAATTTAGAAAACCTCAAAAGAATGATTTTTCACATTTACCGAGGAAATCATTTTATATATCCAATGAAAAATTCAGATTAGTGCCTTGAATATTTGGGTGAACGGAGTCTTTAAACACAATTTGGATCAACAAGACCCCTAGGGGTGTAAATAATCTTACTCCCTAGGGTATGCTGATCAAACTAGGGTAAAATCTATGAGGGTATACACAATCACATTCCTCCTCGCAACCCTTGCAAAATGAATTGTAAACTTGTGAAATTAGATGAATCTTAATGAAGGGTGTATCCAACATACTCCTCCTAGAGTTTCAACCAACAATAACCAAGAAAGAGCAAGAAATAGCTAACAAATGCATATTTTCCTTACCAATTCCAAGAAAGAGAGAGATCAAACCCTAGTTCACCAAGAAAATTACCATCCATTAGCAAGAAAACAAGTCTACAAGAGGTGCACGCCACCTTATATCATTCATTCATCAAGAGATAACACTAAAAACCATTTTCAAGAGAGATAAACACCAAGAATCCTCAAGTATAATGGAAATTTCAGCCAAGTACTTCTCACAATGGGAGAGTTATGATATGAAATGAGATTCAAATGATCTATATTTATACAAAATGGATTAACACACTTTGTCCACTTAAATTAGGGTAAACACAAGTAATTCATCTTTAATTAAATTTTAAATATTAAAAAAGTGCACAATAGAAACCCTAGAATGGTGTCACCCCTATAAGGGTGACGTTTTGACCCTTTAAGAAAGTCGTTGGAGTGGAAAGTTGAGGTCCTTGGGGCTCATAAATCCTCCCTCTCATGCACTATAGTCTCCTCAACTCTCCTCCCACCAAATCATGCCAAGTGTCAAGTAGCAACTCGATCACCACCAAACCCTAGCTCCTCTATGATGTCAAGTCTTAAGAAAGTGATGTTTTGCCTCCCTCAAACAAAATATTTGGGTGGTAGGGGATAGGTTAGGTCCTCCATGATCCCATGTAAGCCTTCAAAGGCATGTCTCCATGAATTTGGGCCCTTGGCATCTAGCCCATGGGCTTGAAGTCCCATGGAAGCCCAAGCTAGGCTTGTTCCTCCAAAACTATCCACCAGCTGGGTCCTCCAAAGACAAATGGATACTTCGTCCAAGGATATGAATTCAAAGAATCATGATGAGTAAGTCAAATCAATAAAATATCCATTCAAGCAAGTGCATACAAACCACCTCATCAAAATAAACTAATGCTCAAAGACCCTATGCAATTTACCAAGTTCGAGTATGGGAGGGTTGACAAAACAACCTATTGGGCGAATAGTCCTTAAGATTAGGGGTGTTTCCCGAGGGGACCTCCTTCTAAATCATGTGGGTGATGTGTCATGGATAAAGGGAAAAAAATTTGGGCATGGGGTTTATGACACACAAGGGGTTGTAGTGTCTCACTTATGGGTGCCTTTGTAGAGGGTGTGTTGCACCTTCATTTTCAATGCATCCTTTTTCCAAGCCCATTCATTGCCATTAATTAATTAATAGTCCAAAAACATTGGGTACTCCCTATTCGTGAATCGATTAACTTAGGGGGAAGTACGACAAGACCACTTGAAGCTAGAGGTACACAAAGTGCCATATGAAAGGAAAGAAAGGGACACCGCATGAGTGTACACACTTCAACAAGTGGGGACATTTATATAATGTTAATTTGATTTTGTAGGTATTTGATTTTTTAGGAGAAGCTTTTCATTTCTCTCAAGACCTCTTTGGGTGAGCATCTGGAAGGTTCATAATCAATATTTTATATTTTTCCAGCCACAAGCCTCTAGGCCTTCAGCCCCTTTTTCCCATGAAGTGAGGGACAACCCCTTCTTGGGTCAATACACTAAAAAAACCCAAAAGGTGAGGAGATGAGGGGATGAAGTGTGGAAAGTGGAAAGTATAGTCGGGAATGACACAATGACTTGTCAGAAGGACCTCCCAGTAGAATACCTATCCCTAAGGGAGACCCCCTTACTAGGGCACAATGTCAACCACCAAGGTGAAACATGGAAAAGAGCATAATGTCCAAGAAAATGTCACATAATAAAAATTAGTAATAGATGTAACAAACTAAAATGCCTCAAATATTGAAATGACATTCACCATAATACTCGACTTGTATCTCATGGAGCAAGACCTAATGTCTTCCAGATGCCAACTGATGTGGTGTATATCGTCATGATCAACCTGGAGCTATGGTGGTGAGGTGGGTCTCCATCTGTGTGAGTAGACACTGCTGGTCAAGTTGTCTCTCGGTACTCCATGTCTACAACCTGAGGGCCTCGAGACATCATCTCCTTAGTTATCCCACAAAATGGGGATAACATATGGCTCCTACTTGGGGACATGTTCTTGCCGTAGAGTGCATGAGAAACACAACATATCCTGGTAGAACTATGCCTACATTGAAACAAAACAATGTAAAATCTAGGGTGGTTCTATCACCCTTCCTCCATATACATCGAAATCCAAAATGAAACTAATCTAGAATTTTTTTTTAGCATTTTTTCAAAAAATTCTAAACTAAACATGAAATCAATATGCAAGTAGAGAAAAATAAAATATGAAATGCATCTAAACTAACATGAGAAATCAAGATGCAAATGCATGGAAAGAAAGATGACCTACCTACTTACTTGGGGCCTGGGCCCTGAAGAAGTCAGTTGATCTGAACATAGGGCCGGAGATGAGACCCATCCACTGGTAATGGCATTTTTATCCCATCCAAAGATGTCAAATAATACTTTTTTTTATTAGACTTCTTCTTGACAATGTAAGGGCCAAGCCATGAGCTATCATCCTTCTGATCATAGTTGGGCTTGCCCTTCTTCTTGTCCCACATGAAAACAAGACTTCCTTCAATGTAATTTATGTAAGGTACATTCTCAATGTATGGATAAGAAGGAGGTTCTTCACTAATTGCCCTTTTGATGGCTTCCTCACATTCTTTATCTTCTTTCTTCAATATTTGGATAGACCTTGGATCTTTCACCTAGAACTTTGAAAGTTTCTCTTTGTATTCATTTGTCCTTGGGAGAAGCATGTCTATGGAGTCCTCCTGCATAGAAGGAAATTCCTTTGGATTGTACTCAATGGTAACTGGGACTTCATCAAATTCATCTTCACTTGTATAGTCATGACCATTGGGATCAGTCACATGCTTGTCGACTCACTCTCAACTGTATAATACCTCAAAAGTGCCATCCCCCATGGGAATGTGTGCATGGGTGAGGTCCATGCTAAGGAAACCCCCAAGGGAAACATACCAACTCCTCGATAAGAGAATCCCCCGAGAATACATGACATCAATCACCATTATATTCATGAGGAGGCTGATATGTGGAGAGTCAATAAAAAATACCTCAACATCCTCACACAACTAATAAACCTTGACCCGTATAGAATCAATGCCACATACGTTTCCATAGGGTAAGGTTGCCTTTAAACCAATTTGTTATGTTACCTTCAATGACATGAAATTCATAGAGGCCCCATAATCAAGCATACAATTGTTCAAACATATGTCATTCATGCCTATTGAAAGATAGAAAGGAGGATTGATGTCCTTTTGCCGATTGAGATACATAGTGTTCAAAATGATGAGAGAATATTTATTATCAGTCGGTACTTGTAATAACATCAAGACTCCCCTCCTTACAGAAGGGATTTTTCACATTTCCACCATTGGAACCATCATATTCAATTTTTTGAACATGGTGGCAACATCTATGTTCAACTAAATCTCATTTGTGGAAGCTGGCTAAGGAAGCAACTCATGTACCAGAGGTGGAGGTGTTGGTACCACATTCTCTACAGATGGAGGAGTGGCAGGTTGTGATGGAGGGGATGAAGCTTTATTTATTCTGGTGTATGTCAAATATTCCCTCTTCCTTAGTTCCTTCCTTTGATCATCTGTCAACTGATTCAAGGTTCAAAGTCTTCCCTCTCTTTCTCCTTGTCTTCTGGCTTCATCAATCTGTTCCTGTGTGACTTCTTCATATTGGAAATTATAGATCATATCCATGAAGTTCATATATTCAGAAGAATAGTCATCTCATCGGGGACACTCATCTTCTCCGTGAGGCTCTTGGCATGGAGAACACCATGGTGTTTGTTCTGTTTCAACCATTCCAACTTGTTTCAAAGTATCATGGGCCTCTACTTCTTGTTGAGGCCCGAGTTTCCAACCTGTGGCATCTCTCTACTGTCTAGTAAACTAAGGTTTGGGGGTAGATTGATTTCTTTCCATAGTAGTTAATCGTCCCATGATTTGATTCTGTGTTTGGACAAATTGATTACTCATATGTTCTATCTTTTGAGTCAAGAGGGAAATCAGATCAAGAGCACTGCTATTGGAAGCCTTAGTATTTGTTTCTTCCTTGACACAAAGATACTGAAAAGGACCAACCTTTGAGTCAAGGAGTTTTTCTTCAATCTTTGCACTATACTCTTTGGCTTCTTCCAAATAAGTGGCTTCTTCTCCTTCAGAACAAAGCGAAATTTCCCATAAAATGCATTCACATAAAGGAGACAAATTGTTGTAGCGGTAGGACACAAATCTATTGGAATTTGACTGTATAATCTGTCGGACTTGGTGTCAAACTTACTTACTGTCTCGTTCCCCCTTTTCTTTATCTGATTGAACTGAGCTACAAGCATCCCATTGTCTTTTTTCGTTGTCCATCTGTTCTTGAATAATTTGGAAAAATATTCATAAGATGCAACATGATTGTCAAGTAGCTCTATGAACCACCTCCAAGCATCTTTGGTCAGAGACGAGGCTAGTAGTCTCATGGCTACATCCTCATGTTCCACTTTTGCATTTTCCATGCCTCAGCCTATGACATAAAGATCATTGTCTACAGTGATGAAATTATTTCCTGGAAACTTTGACAATCATTTGTGAGACTCTTTTGGCATTGTGTTGGGGTATCCAAGGATGGTGGCCATGTTAAGGGGTTTGTAAAGGTATTTTTCCCAAAGGTCAACCATTGGGGTAAGGGGAAGGGTACAATGGAATAAGTTTTTGAAAATGGGAGGCTTAAGTGGAGGCCTTATTTGGTAAACTTTAGAAGGTTTGAACCTCCTTGGAGGAAAGGTCTTAAGGGAAGATGGATTTTGGTAAGGTGGAGTCGCTAGATGAGCTTCAAGAAGAGCTCATAAAAGGTGGAAAGGGAACATCCTTTAGGTGGAGTCATCAGGCAAGCTAGGGAAAAAGGCCTTGGGGTAGCTTTCCAAAGTGTAGTTAGGGTTCAGAAGAGGATTTAAAATCCTCCCTGACAACGATGCCAAAATGTTATCTGATGCAGAGAAGGTCCAACCTATCACCCTGCAGGGTTACTTCACTTGACCTCCTGCTCACAAGATCGTTCTTTTCCTCCTTTTGCTGAGCCGAAGCGGCTCTTTAGATTCCCTCAGGAATCACTATCAAAACACGACCCAATCCACAGGTCCTTCGTTCACCTGCACGGCCTCTTCACCTGACTGTGACCAATTTCCCCACAGGAAACTATTGTTGGGCATTGGGGTTTTAGACTTTCCGCGGTCGCAAACCTCTGTCCTCATGAATCCCCAATCTCCGAATTACCGATGATCTCTCGGCTCCTATGCGCTAGCTCTCCTGGTTAAGCTTCTGCCATATGACCACTACTCCCATGTCCGTGGTCTTACCTCCCTCGCGGCCTCGTGACTCGCTACATCGAACCCTCGATTTTCCAGCTCTCGACACCCGATGTGTCGAAGTGCCGAGGCGCACGAGAGTTGACCTTTCAACGATCTCGTATCTCGTCGAGATTTTGCACCTCACAGGATCGTGAATCCTGACACCAATACTTTGGGACTTCCCGCGGCGAGATCCCGAGGTCTTCATGCCACCTGTATTCCACTCGCCGACTCCGTTATGGCCCGCACTGCCCTCCAGCTATCGAGATATCTCTTTCTCGCAACCTCGCCATTCTCGATGGCCAAATTCTCGAGCCTTTCCTCCCGAGGCTCCGATACACGATCCCACGTGATGATCCAACGGTCCTCCCGTGATCCCGATCCAATGGTTATCCTCCTTCTCGCACCTCGCGTCCTCGTGACTCTGAGTACCCAATGCTTGGGCCTTTACCCTGCGAACTCCCGAGTTCGCGAGATCCTTAGATCTCCAACACGCATCCTCTTCAATGGACAATCTCGATTCTCTCGCTCCTTCGCCGCTTCGCGTCCTTGCGCCTCGCGAATTTGAACCCCAATGCTTGGGCTTTCACTCCATGAGCTCCCGAGCTTGCGAGATCTCCAATCTCTGACACCTGTCCTTCCCAAATGGACGGCTCCAAATCTCTTGCTCCTTCGTTGCTTCGCGTCCTCGCGCCTCGCGACTTTGGACACCCAATACTTGGGCTTTCAACATGCGAACCCCAAGTTCGCAAGATCCCTCGATCTCTGCCACCTGTCCCCCTCAGATGGACGACTCTGATCTTCTCGCCACTTCGCCACTTCACGACCTCGCGCCTCGTGACTTAAACATAAAATTCTCAACCCTTCCACTTACAAGCTCCCGAGATGCGAGGTGCCACCTGTCCGCTTGCCGACTCCTGTGGCCCCCACACTATCCTTGGAGTACCGATATCCTGAGATGACGTTAGCTAGGCCCCACAACACGGAGCTCTCACCTCCTCTCCACTCGTGAGTTGAATGCCTTCCTCTTCCAACCTCTACTGCCCGAGTTCCCGATGTGGGTAATCTCGAGACACGCGTCCACTCCCAAACGAACGACCCAGATCCTCATCGTCGTTTACTCCTGCTATGGCTCCCCCTGGACGTAAATCTCTTCGACGACCCAGATCTCTTATTCAGGCCGATCTGATGGCTTTCGTCACTCCTCCTGAGCTGTTGCGCTTCCTTCCCAGTCTTGGAACAATTTCCTGTTCTCAAGGGCTTCGACCCTTGCGCTCTTTTCTCTACGAGCTCTACAATCTTGAGCCTCACTGCGCGTATACAACGTTAGCCCTCCTGAGCTTTATCTGTGAATCCTGAAAGGATTCTCCCAACTTTTATACTCCTTGCAGAGTTTTCCAATGCACTCGCTGGTGCTTTCCCTGCTGAGCTTACGCAACCACTCAGACCCCTTGGGGGATTTTATCCTTCTTCTCCCTCAGATGGAGAATAAAATGCCTTCCTGGCTCTCTGTTGGTCAGGCAACCTCTTGCTGAGTATCTCTGGGTGTTCAGCAACCCCGTGAAGATCCTTCCTTGGACTCTTCCTTCAAATGGCAGAACTTAAAGAGTTCTTTGTTCTCCTGTGCTTGCGTGCACACTTTCTCGACGCCCTCCTGGCGGAGTCTCTTCTCTACAGAACGTTCAGCAGTTCTGGGTCCTTGTGCACCTATGCGCTTGCTCGATGCCCACCTGGCAGAGCCTTCCAGAATCCTCAGTGATTTTGTTTCCTTTGAACTCATGGCAGAGTTCCTTCCTCTGTGCACTCCTTGCACACACACGCTCAATGCCCACCTGGCAGAGCTTCTCAGAACTCCTCAGAGCTTCTGACTTCTATCTTCAAACTCTCAACGAAGTTCTTCCTTCAACACCTCGTGCTTACGCTCAATGCCCACCTGACAGAGCTCTATAGAACTTACAACAAAGTTATGTCTGCAATTGTGTTTCAACTACACAACCTTGCCTACAAGGTATTCAACAACCTTGAGGTCTTCCTTCTCTGAGTTGTTGACTTCAGTCCTGTGCCTCAGCATGTCTCTGTCTGACTCCTCAGAGTTCAGAAGTGCATCCTCTGTGCACTGGTATTCAGAGTCTGCGACACTCTGTCATGCCCTCCTGGCATGAAACCTCAAAGACCCTCAACCTAAAATCAAACGAACTCCTGCAGAATGCACAACTACAATGTACATTCACAACATATATATGGAACACACACATACATGCATATAAGACAAAATAATGCAGGAAAAACTACTCTGTTTATATTAATAAATGGAAACAACGCCTGTATCTTTACAATGGTGTCCCTGAGCTCTCCTCGGCTCTACCATACAACCATCACTAACTCGTCTCTGCTTTCTCAAAATGATATCTAGAAATCTCTTTTACCTGAGGGGCTCATCGAGCGCTTCCTTCCAGGTTCACCTACTCTAATAAATTACATTCAATGGCTGTCTAGTCCAACATCTGGATCTAGATCTCAACCGATCTAGCATTAAATCCGATCCTATCTACCGCCTGCACAAAGGCACGGCTTTCATGGCTCACCAGCCTAAGCATATTCAATTAAATTCAATTCAAATCTAAATGAGGCTGTGCCTCCCTTCAGCTTTGAATGCATGCGCGCTGACGTGGCTGGCTGGCTGCTGAATGTCATGGAGCGATGCTCCTGCATCATACTCCATAGCTGCAAAAATCATGAGCTCCTGCTCATGAGCTTCCCCTCTGAGCTGTTGGAAATCCACCTGGATCCCAAATCAGTCTTTGGAGCTTCCCATCTGCTCCATTCTGTTGTTGTTGTTGCTTCTGCTACGCTGCTGCTGCTACTGCCTCTTCTCTGCCCAACTTCTCTTCGCTAGTAGTCTGCGCTGATCTCAACATCAGCTCCCTGATTTCCTCAATCACCTCGTCCAACTACTCCCTTGGCTGGTCCTGTTCTTGCAGTCTCCTTAGCTGCAAAAATTTTTGGCCATTGGGAAGATCATCATGATCTCCCACGCCCACCTCATCTATTTCCAACTTCACCTGTTGGATGTGCCTTCCCTGCACTTTTATCCTTTCTTCCAGGGCTTCAATTTGATCCCACAGATCAACAAAGCATATGATGTCTATCTCTTCCCCTTCTACTTCTGCAACCTCCTCTGTTGCATTCTGTTCATCTTCATGGCTGAAAATATCGAGCCATTCCTCAGAATGCTCATCATCCTTTTCTGCTCCTTCGGCTGCTAGCTCCAATGCTACAACTCTTTTAGCTTTCTGGCTGAAAGTAATGAGCCATTCCTCATAATGCTCATCTTCTTCATCTTCTACTGCAAACTCCCCTATTGTAGTCTCTTCAGCCTCAGTGTTGAATGCGTTGAGCCATTCCTCGGAATGCTCACTTTCTCCTTCTGCTTTTGCTTCTTCTTCTGCTGTCAGCTCCAATGCTACAACGTTCTCAGCTTGCTAGCTGAAATCATCAAGTCGCTCCTCAGAACGCTCCTTCTCTTTTCTTTCTTCTTCTTGGGTAGTCTGCACCATCTGCACCAATTCTTCTTCTTCGACAATCATCATCAGCTATGACTGTTCCTCTGTTGTTGCTGCATCATCTGCAACAGAATTTTTTGCCTCCTCTGGGGAAAATGGTAGGAATATTGAAATTTCCCCAATCATCAGAACACCATCCTGATCTTCCTCCTTTGTCAGTTGCATCTGCTGATTTAAATTCATCCCTGAATTTATGAGACCCTCAGATAGTCTCACCTGCTCTGTCATCTCCTCTGGCTGATTCCAACTCACTTCTGAGTTTCTGAGACCCACAGATAGTCTCATCTGCTCATCCCTGCCCACCTGGAAATATGGGATGCTTCCTATGCTTCCTTGGCAGACTATGAGATCAATCGGTCCCACCTTCATCAACACTCCTTGCTGAATTAAACTCTCCTCCGAGTCCATGAGACTTTCAGACAGTCTCAAATATTCATTTCTGCCCACCCGACAGTTCAATACGCTTCCGCTGCCCTCCTGGCAGTCTTCGATATCCCGCAGTGATCTCTGATCATTTCCCAGCTGGCAATGCGAAATTACTTCGCTGTCCTCACGACAGTCTTTGAGATCCTCAGCTGATCTCAATCTGTTGCCCACCTGGCAAACCAGAATTTCCTCTTCTCTGCCCTCCTGGTAGTTCTTGGGATCATCAGTCGATCTCATTTCTGTTCCCTTTCCCATCTGGCAATTTGGAAACCTTCCACTGCTCTCCTGGTAGTCTATGATATCCCTCGACGATCTCTGATCATTTCCCAGCTGGAAATGTGAAATTCCCTGACTGTCCTCCTAATAGTCCATGAGATCCTCAATTGATCTCAACTCGTTGCCCTCATGGAAAACTAGAATTTCTACTTCTCTGCCCTCTCGGCAGTCCTTGAGATCATCAATCGATCTCATTTCTATTCCCTTTCCCATATGGCAATATGGAAACTTCCACTGCTCTCCTGGCAGTCTATGAGATCCTCAGACGATCCCAATTCATCCTCTTCATCATCCCAATCATCGAGACTTTTCCTGGTCTCTGGCATACATACCTCAACCATCTTTTCCTCTGTGGCCTTGAGGTTTTCATCATACCTCAACCATCTCCTTAACAACCTGCGCTATCTCATGACCATCAACTCCCTGACTGACCATTTTTCTGTTGCCTTCTTCATAGGCAATTCACTCATCCGTCTCCTCCTCCTATCCTTCCGCATCCGCAGTTCGAACGCCTCTATGTCTGCCTTTAATTCATAGAGCTCTCTATCCATTCATGCTTCCTCTGCAAGATTTTCTACCTTTCTCTTCTTTCTATGGCCTTTAGTAGCCATCTTACTATGTCTATCTGCCTCCTTGATAGATCTGTTGCTGTCACTCCACATCTCTGAGTGTTCCAGATTCATCCTACAGTCCTGCTGACTGTCTCCTTGATCGTTGCCTACCTGCAAACAATCATTACATAGTCCTCCAGCGCTCTGTCTTCTTCCTTCTGCTCTCCTCTCTCTCTTCATCTGAAATATACAGATGAAGTTCCCGCTCTGATACCATCCTGATGCAGAGAAGGTCCAACCTATCACCCTGCAGGGTTACTTCACTTGACCTCCTGCTCACAGGATCATTCTTTTCCTCCTTCTGCTGAGCTGAAGCGGCTCTTTAGATTCCCTCGGGAATCACTATCAAAACACGACCCAATCCACATGTCCTTCGTTCACCTGCACGGCCTCTACACCTGACCATGACCAATTTCCCCATAGGAAACTGTTGTCGGGCGTCGGGGTTTCGGACTTTCCGTGGTCGCAAATCTCTGTCCTTGTGAATCCTCGATCTCCGAATTACCGATGAGCTCTCGGCTCCTATGTGCTAGATCTCCTGGCTAAGCTTTCGCCATATGACCACTACTCCTGTGTCCGTGGTCTTACCTCCCTCACGGCCTCGTGACTCGCTACATCGAACCCTCGATTTTCCAGCTCTTGACACCCGATGTGCCGAAGTGTCGAGGCACACGAGAGTTGACCTTTCAACGATCTCGTATCTCGCCGAGATTTCGCACCTTGCAGGATCGTGAATCCTGACACAATTACTTTGGGACTTTCTGCGGCGAGATCCCAAGGTCTTCGTGCCACCCGTATTCCACTCGCCAACTCTGGTATGGCCCACACTGCCCTCCAGCTGTCGGGATATCGCTTTCTCGCAACCTCACCATTCCCGATGGCTAAATTCTCGAGCCTTTCCTCCCGAGGCTCCGATACACGATCCCACGTGCTGATCCAATGGTCCTCCCGTGATCCCGATCCAACGGTTATCCTCCTTCTCGCACCTAGCGTCCTCGTGACTCTGAGTACCCAATGCTTGGGCCTTTACCCTGCAAACTCCCGAGTTCGCGAGATCCTTAGATCTCTGACACACGTCCTCTTCAATGGACAGTCCCGATTCTCTCGCTCCTTCGCCGCTTCGCATCCTCGCGCCTCGCGACTTTGAACCCCAATGCTTGGGATTTCACTCCGCGAGCTCTCGAGCTCGCGAGATCTCCGATCTTTGACACCTGTCCTTCCCAGATGGACGGCTCCAAATCTCTCTCTCCTTCGCCGCTTCACGTCCTCGCACCTCGTGACTTTGGACACCCAATACTTGGGCTTTCAACATGCGAACCCCGAGTTCGCGAGATCCCTCGATATCTGCCACCTGTCCCCCTCAGATGGATGGATCTGATCTTCTCTCCACTTCGCCACTTCACAACCTCGCGCCTCGCGACTTAAACACAAAATTCTCAACCCTTCCACTTACGAGCTCCCAAGATGCGAGGTGCCACCTGTCCGCTTGCCGACTCCTGTGGCCCCCACACTATCCTCGGAGTACCAATATCTCGAGATGACATCAGCTAGGCCCCACAACACAGAGATCTCGCCTCCTTGCCACTCGTGAGTTGAATTCCTTCCTCTTCCAACCTCCAGTGCCCGAGTTCTCGATGTGGGTAATCTAGTGACACGAGTCCGCTCCCAAACGAACGGCCCAGATCCTCGTCGTCGTTTCCTCCTGCTGTGCCCCCCCTGGACGTAAATCTCCTCGATGACCCAGATCTCTTCTTCAGGCCGATCTGACGGCTGGCATCACTCCTCCTGAGATGTCGCGCTGCCTTCCCAGTCTTGGAAGAATTTCCTATTCTCAAGGGCTTCGAACCTTGCGCTCTTTCCTCTGCGAGCTCTATAATCTTGAGCCTCGCTGCGCGTATACAACGCTGGCCCTCCTGAGCTTTATCTGTGAATCCTGAAAGGATTCTCCCAACTTTTATACTCCTTGCAGAGTCTTCCAATGCACTCGCTGGTGCTGTCCCTCCTGAGCTTACGCAACCACTCAGACCCCTTGGGGGATTTTATCCTTCTTCTCCCTCAGATGGAGAATCAAATTCCTTCCTGGCTCTCTGTTTCTCAGGCAACCTATTGCTGAGTCTCTCTGGGTGTTCAAAAACCCCGTGAAGGACTCTTCCTTCAAATGGTAGAACTCAAAGAGTTCTCTGTTCTCCTGTGCCTGCGTGCACACTTTCTTGACATCCTCCTGGCGGAGTCTCTTCTCTACAGAACGTTCAACAGTTCTGGGTCCTTGTGCACCTATACGCTTGCTCGATGCCCACCTGGCAGAGCCTTCCAGAATCCTCAGTGATTCTATTTCCTTTGAACTCATGGCAGAGTTCCTTCCTCTGTGCACTCCTTGCACACACACGCTCAATGCCCACCTGGCAGAGATTATCAGAACTCCTCAGAGCTTCTGACTTCTATCTTCAAACTCTCAACGGAGTTATTCCTTCAGCACCTCGTGCTTACGCTCAATTCCCACCTGGAAGAGATCTACAGAACTTACAACAAAGTTTTGTCTGCAACTGTGTTTCAGCTACACAGCCTTGCCTCCAAGGTATTCAACAACCTTGAGGTCTTCCTTCTCTGAGTTGTTGACTTCAGTCCTGTGCCTCAGCATGTCTCTGTCTGACTCCTCAGAGTTCATAAGTGCATCCTCTGTGCATTGGTATTCAGAGTCTGCGACACTCTGTCATGCCCTCCTGGCATGAAACCTCAAAGAACCTCAACCTGAAATCAAACGAACTCCTGCAGAATGCACAACAACAATATACATTCACAACATATATATGGAACACACACAGACATGCATATAAGACAAAATAATGCAGGAAAAACTACTCTGTTTATATTAATAAATGGCAACAACGCCTGTATCTTTACAATGGTGTCCCTGAGCTCTCCTCGGCTCTACCATACAACCATCACTAACTCGTCTCTGCTTTCTCAAAATGAAATCTAGAAATCTCTTTTACCTGAGGGGCTCATCGAGCGCTTCCTTCCAGGTTCACCTACTCTAATAAATTACATTCAATGGTTGTCTAGTCCAGCATCTGGATCTAGATCTCAACCGATCTAGCATTAAATCCGATCCTATCTACCGCCTGCACAAAGGCACGGATTTCATGGCTCACCAGCCTAAGCATATTCAATTACATTCAATTCAAATCTAAATGAGGTTGCGCCTCCCTTCAACTTTGAATGCATGCGCGCTGACGTGGTTGGTTGGCTGCTGACTGTCATGGAGCAATGCTCCTTCATCATTATCGCACAAGTTGTAGGTTGGGAAAATCCTGACCCAACCACCAAATGGAGACAACTTAGAGAACACCTATGCACCGTCACCTTAGGCAGGTATTCCCGTCACTTTAGAGATGAAAGGATCACCTCAAGGGGGGACTCTCGGGTGACCCTAGAGGGAAAGAAGACAGAAAGTGGAATGATGGAAGTGTAATTCATATAGGTTAAGATACTAGCATGAAAATACTTGAGAAAGAGTCTTGGTGGTAGCCAAAGGTTTCCAAGAGGTAAGAGTACCTGTAAGGAGTGATGTACCTTCCTAAGACACAAGAACAAGCCAAGTATATGTGTATAATGTTAGGTGGACAAATAAGTTAAGATTTTTGTCCCTAATTGAAGCAGTAAACAAACGTATATATCAGAAACAAAAATATAATGACAACTTCAAAATAAAGTTGCTCAAAGCTTAATGAAAGGTACAAGAGACAAGCTAGCAAATTGACTAGTTTAGCTCAAGAAGATAGCATAAAAATTTAGCAACAATGTAAGGTTGTTGTAAACAAGTTCTGCAGAAGTAATTATCAGACTTGTAGCTGAAACAAACAAGTTATTAAAGAAGAGAAATCATCCACCAAAAATCACAAGTAATCCACCCAAAAAGTGCGCTAGGGTTAGGAGAAAATAGGGGCAAACTTCTAGCAATTTTTTATGGTTGAGTTAGGAGTTATTTGAAGATTTAATTTAGGGTTTCTAAAACCCTAATTTTTATAGATGAAATGTTATAACATAAGTAATAAATACATAGAAAATTGATACGCCCTAGTGCCTCAACCAAGAGTATAAAGAATATAATTGATTCCAATTTAGACAACCTCAAAAGAATGATTTTTCACGTTTACCGAGGCAAGTATTTTATATCTCCAAAGAAAAATTCAGATTTGTGCATTTAATATTTGGGTGAATGGAGTATTTAAACACAAGTTGGATCAACAATATCCCTAGGGGTGTAAATCCTCTTACTCCCTAGGGTATGCTAATCAAACTAGGGTAAAATATAGGAGGGTACACACTCGTATTCCTCCTAGCAACCCTTGCAAAATGACTTGTAAACTTAGCAAATTAGATGAAGCTTAATGGAGGGTGTATCCACCATACTCCTCCTAGGGGTTCAATCAACAATAACCAAGAAAGAGCAAGAAATAACTAAAAATGCTGATTTTCCTTACCAATTTCAAGAAAGAGAGAGATCAAACCCTAGTTCACCAAGCAAATTACCATCCAATAGCAAGAAAGCAAGTCTCCAAGAGGTGCACACCACCTTATCTCATCCATTCATCAAGAGATAACACCAAAACCCATTTGCAAGAGAGATAAACACCAAGAATACTCAAGAATAGCAAAAAATTTAGCCAAGTACTTCTCACAAAGGGAGAATTATGATATGAAATGAGATTCAAATGATCTCTATTTATACAAAATGTTTGAACATAGTTTGTCCACAGAAATTAGGGTAAAAAATAAATAAGGGGACAACAACCCTTATTTTTTCCCTTTACACAAGTAATTTATCTTTAATTCAAATTTAAATCTTAAAAAAATGCACAATAGAAACCCTAGAATGACGTCACCCCTCTAAGGGTGATGTTTTGACCCTTTAAGCAAGTCGTTGGAGTGGAATGTTGAGGCCGTTGAGGCTCATAAATACTCCCTCTCATGCATTGTACTATCCTCAAGTATCCTCCCACAAAATCATGCCAAGTGTCAAGTATAAACTCCATTACCACCAAACCCTAGCCCCTCTATGACATCAAGCCTTAAGAAAGTGACGCTTTTCCTCCTTCAAGCAAAACGTTTGCATGGTAGGGGCTAGGTTAGGTCCTCCATGATGCCATGTAAGCCTCCAAATGCATGACTCTGTGATCCGGCATGTGAGCCCTTGACATCCAACATGTGGGCTTGAAGCCCCATGGAAGCCCAAGCTAGGCTTTTCCCCCCAAAACTATCCACCAACTGGGTCCTACAAAGACAAATGGATACACCCTCCAAGGATATCAAGTCAAAGAATCATGATGAGTAAGTCAAATCAATCAAAGAGCCTTTTAAGAAAGTACATACAAACCACCTCATCAAAATAAACTAATGCTCAAAGACCCTATGCAATTTACCAAGTTTGAGTATGGGAGGGTTGACAAAACAAACTATTGGGTGAATCATCCCTCAAGTTTAGGGGTGTTTTCTGAGGGGACCTCCTTCTAAATCATGTGGGTGATGTGTCATGAATGAAGGGAAATTTTTTTGGGCATGGGGTTCGTGACATATAAGGGGTTGTAGTGTCTCACTTATGGGTGTCTTTGTAGAGGGTGTGTTGCACCTTAGTTTTCAATACATCCTTTTTCCAAGCCCATTCATTGCCAATAATTAATTAACAGTCCAAAAACCTTGGGTACTACCTATTGGTGAATCAATTAGCTTGGGGGGAAGTACGACAAGGCCACTTGAAGCTATAGGTACACAGAATGCCATATGAAAGGAAAGAAATGGAAAACGCATGAGTGTACACACCTCAACAAGTGGGTACATTTATATAATGTTAATTTTATTTTGTAGGTCTTTGATTTTTTAGGAGAAGCTTTTCATTTTTCTCAAGACCGCTTTGGGCGAGTATCTGAAAGGTTCATAATTAGGATTTTATCTTTTTCCATCCACAAGCCTCCGGGCCTTCAACCCCTTCTTCACATGAAGTGAGGGACAACCCCTTCTTGGGTCAGTACACCCAAAAAACCCAAAGGGTGAGGAGATGAGGGGATGAAGTGTGGAAAGTGGCAAGTATGGTTGAGAATGACATGATGACTTGTCAAAAGGACCTCCCAGTAGCATACCTTTCTCTAAGGGTGACCCACTTACTAGGGTGCAATGTTAACCACCAAGGTGAAACATGGAAAAGAGCATAATGTCCAAGAAAATGTCACACAATCAAAAGAAATAATATATGTAACAAACTGAAATGACTCAAATATTGAGATGGCACTCAACATAATAATTTACTTGTACCTCATGGAGCAAGACCCAATGTCTTCCAGAGGCTAGTTGATGTGGTGGATACCGTCATGATCAACCTGGAGTTGTGGTGGCGAGGTGGGTCTCCATCTGTGCGAGTGAACATTGTTGGAAAAGATGTCTCTTGGAACTCCATGTATGCAAATTTAGGGCCTCGAGGCATCATCTGTTGGAAAATATTTAACAGACAATGAATGCTTGTCATTGATGGAAAGTACACCAACGAAGATGGCATGAGTACAGGAAGTATGTAACAGACGGGCATTATGGGAAGACGTTGCAGCATTATGGGAAGACACTGCAGAGAAAATTTGAATAAGCTCAGAAGAGATAGTGCAGAGGATTGTTGGCAGATCAGAGTAAGCGGAACGAAGTAAGCTTGGGAGGAGAAGCAACATTTCTAATCGTTGGATCCCATTTAAATTCCCGAAATAAGGAGGACCGTCAGATCTCAATGTAGACAAGAAGAGCACGCAGATATGGAGGATAGATCTCGGGCATTAGATCCGAGTGCGAGGACCGACCATCGTAGGATCCAGGAGAATCTGCACGATCTTTAAAAGCGCAAGGTGAAGCGAAATCGTGAAACGATATGAGCCGTCAGATCAAGGGTTGATTGGGACCATCGATCTGACTCCATTTCAGAGTTTCGTGGATCAAGAGTTGGAGTTGTCAAAGAATATTAACCATAGGAATGCCGAAATCACGATTTAATCGCAGTCATTGAATCAAGATCAGATCTAGACCGTTGATCTGACTCCATTTCGGAGTTTCGCGAATCACGACTTGGAGAGGAAAGAAACAATGCAACAAGAATGCCGAAATCGCGATATGATCTGAGCCATTGAATCAAGATTAGATATGGACTGTCGAATCATAGGACAAGTGGCAGCGATTGGAATTTCACTGACTTGGAGTCAACAGAGCTTAGTGTGGAAATTCATGAAATGAGAAATCACGAAAGCTCTTTATCCATAAGCGTGTGGTCATAACCATTGGTCACATCGATCGAAGATGGAGGAAGAAGCTAGAGGTGCTAAGCTTCACCACAAGGATCCCGAAATGCCGAAAAGCAAAAAGTGAATTCGTGAAAAGAACTTTATGCATAAGTGCTTGGTCATGGCCATGGTCATATAAAGGAAGGAGCTAATGCACAAAAGATCTGTATCGGAGTTTCGGAGATCGCGACATGAAGTGTCGAGACACTCTGCAATAGGAATCCCGAAATGACGAAACATGATTTAAAGGCAAGATTAATAAAGTTCATCCAACGGTGCAGATAAACTTGAATATGATCGGAGGGCTACAGTTTCATCTCATAGTTAATTGATTAGTTACGAATCAGTTAGCTAAACTGATTCATGATTCTTGATCAGTTGGCGTTTCAGTTGGTGAGACGGTTTTCTTTTGCTCGAGAAGATTTGAAGTGTAATGACTGTGGGTGTGGTGCATAAAAGAAAAAGACACAGACTGTGCGTGGTTGGCTATTCTGACTGAAAAATAATTTGAACTGTAGAAAGGTAAAATTACAATATGCGCAGTGTTGAAGAAAGAACTGAAAAAAGGTCCAGAACCTGAATAGAAGAGAAAGGG
Source organism: Picea engelmannii (assembly GCA_009831015.1). Classification (NCBI taxonomy): domain Eukaryota; kingdom Viridiplantae; phylum Streptophyta; class Pinopsida; order Pinales; family Pinaceae; genus Picea; species Picea engelmannii. Next base: position 688,325 of record ML776588.1, on the reverse strand, counting down.
AGAAGAGAGCAGAAGGTACACATATCAAAGAGAATGAGAAAAACAAAGAAAGAATAGATAGAAAGAGACAGCTAGTCAAGCCAAGTATGAACAAAGAAAAAGAATAGTGTAGCAGAGAAGAATTGCAGAACAGTGAAGAAGTGGTAAGAAATGATTTATCTGTGTTGTTGATTATTCAATAATTTAATTGTAACAGGGTGGTTGGGAGGTGCTAGGGAGGACTGTTGTCCTCAGAGGTTCAAGTGGGAGCTTCAACACAGGGAGTTGTAGCTTCCATCTGGTTGCAGCCAGAGAAACCAGGGTGGCAGGGTGGTGCAAGGGAGAACAAGTGTTCTCTGTTATACAGGTTGGAGCCTATGTAACTGGAAGTTGGTGCTTCCATCCAGTTGGTACTGGAACATTAAGGGAGTTGGTGCTTCCTTCTAGTAGGTGCTAGAGAAACTAGAGAGTTGGTGCTCTCAAACAAGTTGGAGCTTGTAAAACAGAGGTAGTAGCCTCACATTGAGTTCGTGCTCAATTAGAGATGATGTACATAACTTAAAACAATGCCTATCATTTCGAAGAAGAAGAGGTTTTCTCCCTTTATGGGTTTCCTCGTGAAAATCTATCTCTATGTATATCTTATGTGTGACTGATGCTCATTATTTATATCATCTATATGTTGTATAATATTGATGGTCACTTGAAGAAAATTTAAGAATGGTTTAATAGATTTATTATTGTTTAAGCACAGTAACAACTGATCCACCCCCCCTCTCAGTTGTCTTAGTTATTTCAACAATTGGTACCAGAGCCGGTTCCTTTTTTTTTCAAAGGTAGATCTGTAAGCTTAAACATGACAAGTCATGAAGGGACTTCATCCAGTAAGCCTCCTCTGTTTGATGGAACAAATTTTTCTTTTTGGAAGGTTAGAATGAGAACATATCTAATGGCCTTAGGTGCTGATGTTTGGGATGTAGTAGAGACTAGATACATAAAACCTGTTGTGCTAGCTTCCAAGGATGATAAGTTAGAATTTATCTTTAATGCTAAAGGAATGAATGCTATCTTGAATGGACTTGCAGAAGCCGAATTTGTAATGGTGATGCACCTTCAAACTGCCAAAGAAATGTGGGATAAACTTATTAGTAGCTATGAAGGAAATGAGAAAGTAAAAGATGCTAAACTTCAAACATTTAGGTTGAAATTTGAACAACTAAAGATGAATGAAGATGAAACAATTAGCAAGTATTTTTTAAGAGTTGAAGAACTTGTGAATTCCATGAAGGGTCTTGGTGAGAATTTTGACGAACCACTCTTAGTTCAGAAGATTTTAATATCTCTGCCTGATAAATTCAATCCAAAAGTCTCTGCAAGAGAAGAACTAAATGATCTCAAAAATCTGTCCATAGATCAACTCCTAGGAACTCTAACTGCATATGAAATGAGAATTAAAAAAGATAAATCCAGTACTAGAGAAGCATCTTTTAAAGCAGACAAGAATACTGATTCAGAATTAGATGATATTGAGGCAAAATTTGTGAGAAGGTTAAAGAAAGGATCAAGAAAATATCATGAGAAGTTGCCCTTCAAATGCTTTAACTGTGGTAAGATAGGTCATTTTTCATCTAAGTGCCCCCATCGGAAAAAGGACCAGAACTCTGATGATGAAAAGAAGTACAAATACAAGAAATATAATAAGAAGAAAAGTTTGGTTCCAAATAATGACAATTCCTCAGAAGACACCGATAGTGACTCTTCCTGTGAATATAAGGCAAATGACTTCGTGCTTATGGCCAAAGAGAATTATGATAATAAAAGTATAGGCAGTGATGATAATGATGAAGAAGTTGTGGTTGATATGGAAGGAGAACTGATCAGTGCACTGGAAGAAATTGATAGACTCAAAATTAAGAACAGAAAGAAAAAACAATTGTTGATACAGTTCGAGAAAGATAGTAAAAATCATGATGAAGACTTTGCTCTACTGAAAGTGGAATTAGAAGAGGCAAATAAAATAGAAGACATACTGAAACAACAATTGTCATAGAAGAAAGTCATGTGTGAAGCCTTAGAAGAAAATATAGTAAAAACCAGAAAAGAAATGGAGAAGTTTAAAGGATTGTATCATCAAAATCTACCAAGTATTAAAGCCTCAGAAGGATTAACCTCCATTCTAAATTAGCAAAGAAATTCAAAATTGAAAGCTGGATTGGGATATGAAGAAGGATCAAGTAGTAATCATCCAAGTAATACAGAACTTATCAAGTTTGTCAAATCCTCAAACATTGACAACAGTCACTCTGTAGAGACAAAGAAGGAAAATCAACCACCAAGAAGGAATGAAAGAAAAAGCACCATGACCGAATTTGCAGATCAGAAAGATTATCGACATAAAAGAAATCGACCTCTTCAAAGAAGACAGACTTTTTCAAGGTACAAAGATTTTTTCTATGGTTATTGTTTTTTCTGCTCTAATTTTGGTCACAAAGCTATAAACTGTTCTTTCAGATTTAGATATGAACAATCAAGATATTCAATGAATAACTATTTTCCACAACAAAGATTGAGACAACCAAGCAACAAACAATCACAGACTATAAATCATGTGATGACTGGGAGAAGGACACAGGTGAAACACATCAACAATTATGAGCATAACAATCGTTATGATCTATTATTCAGTGAACCAGAATGTTACAACTTCCATAATTATGGACATAAAGCTACAGACTGTCACTTAAAGAATTACAAGTCAGATTTGATCCCCACTACTGAAAATGTCAAAGTTTGGAAGAAGAAAGAAGATGACAAGTGTGGACTAGTGCTATCAGCTCAAAGGAAAAAGAATCCCTGGTATATTGACAGTGGATGCTCTAGACACATGACTGGAGACAAAAGTAAGTTTCTAACTCTAAGTGATAGCAAATAAGGGAATGTAACTTTTGGAAATGATGCACCAGGAAAGATAAAAGGTAAAGGAAATGTAAGTTTGAATAATGGAAAAAGGAAATCTCAAGATGTGTCACTTGTAGAAGATTTGAAACATAATCTGCTTAGTGTCAGTCAAGTCTGTGACCGAGGGTGTGAAGTTATTTTTACCTCTAAAGGTTGTAGAATAAAATCTGTGGATTCAGGACAACTAGTTGCAAAAGGTATAAGAACAGAAAACAATGTCTATGTATTAAAAGAAGAAGAAGAAGAAGAATGCCACTTAAGAAAATATGATGAAAGTTGGCTGTGGCATAGGAGACTTGGTCACCTAAATTTTGATCACATAATCAAACTCAGAAACAATGGGGCAGTAAAATATCTTCCGAAGATTTCAAATCCATATGACTCTGTTTGTAAACCCTGTCAGATAGGAAAACTTACTCGCACTTAGTTCAAATCTAAAAACTTTCCTTCAACAGAAAAACCTCTCCAGTTAGTACATATGGATCTATGTGGACCATCAAGGAAAGAAGGTACAGGAAAAGAAAATCACTTTATGTTAATTATTGATGACTATTCTAGACTAACTTGGGTTGCCTTTTTGAAAGAAAAATCTGAATCATTTGAAAAATTCAAAGTGTTTAAGGCTCTGACTGAGAATCAAATAGGAAAAAGATTAAAGGCAGTAAGGTCTGACAAAGGAGGAGATTTTAGTTCAGGGAACTTAAAAGAGTTCCGTGATAAACATGGAATCAAAAGAGAGTACACAATTCCAAGGACTCCACAACAAAATGGAGTTGTTGAGAGGTAGAATAGGTCAGTACAACAAATGGCAAGATCAATGATGAATGAAAGGAACATACCTCAGACATATTGGGTGGAAGCAATTCATACAGTTGTTCATATCCTTAACAAAGATCATCTCAGGCCACACAGTGATAAGACTCCTTGTGAACTATGGTTTGGAAGACCTGCTTCAATCAAGCATTTTAAAGTCTTTGGGAGTAAATGTTATATCAAGAACAATGATGAAAACATTGGCAAATATGGTGACCGGGCTAATGAAGGTATCTTTTTGGGTTATTCTACAAATAGTAAAGGGTACAGATGCTACAATAAGAGACTGCATAAACTAGTTGATTGTATAGACATAAAAGTTGATGAAGAAATCCCAGTCAGAAATGTAAGCAGTACTGAACCAAGAACAAAAGATATAGTTGAAGATGAAGATGAACAGATCCAAGGATCAGAAAAGGAAGAATCTGAATCGGATGAAGATACAAATACTTAGACTGAAACAAATCAGTAGAATGAAGCAAAATCACCTCTCATAATTATTAGAAAGAATCATCCTGAAAATCAGATAATTGGAGATATAAATAAAGGAGTTCAGACAAGAAGGAAATTGATTAAAGACTCAGAACAATCTCATGTTTCCTTTTTATCTATGACTGAACCTAAATTTTTTAAGGAAGCTAGCCAGGATGATGATTGGATTAAAGCAATGAATGAAGAGCTTGATCAAATTGAAAAGAACAATACTTGGGAACTTGTCCCTAGACCTGAAGATAAGAATGTAATAGGTTCCAAATGGGTGTTCAAGAATAAAATGAATGAAAAAGGACAAGTTGTTAGAAATAAAGCCAGATTGGTCTGTAAAGGATATGCACAAGTTGAAGGTCAGGACTTTGATGAAACTTTTGCACCAGTGGCAAGATTGGAAGCCATCATAATGTTTCTTGCTTATTCATGTCATAAGATCTTTAAAGTTTATCAGATGGATGTTAAGTCAACATTTCTTAATGGAGATCTAGAGGAAGAAGTATATATGAAGTAACCTAAAGGATTCTCATTGACAGATAATCCTAATTATGTTTGTAAGCTGAAGAAAGCCTTATATGGACTAAAACAAGCACCACGAGCTTGGTATTATAGACTGGACAATTTTTTACAAGGAAAAGGGTTCAAGAAAGGTACTGTTGATAGTAACCTTTACATTACGTCTGAAGGTGATAATTTACTAATTGTTTTGGTTTATGTAACTGATATTATTTTTGGTTGTACTAATGAATCATTTGTCCAGTGGTTTTCTAACTCTATGCAAACAGAATTTGAAATGTCCATGATAGGAGAACTGTCATGTTTCCTTGGCTTACAAGTAAAACAAAGTTCTGCAGGGATATTTATTTCTCAAGAAAAATATTTGAAAGAGATGTTGAAGAAATTTCAGATGGAAGATTCCTCTCCAGTTAGCACACCTATGGTGGTTGGTTGCAAGCTTAGTAAAAATGATGTCTCACCGGATGTTGATCAAAGGGCATATCGCTCTATGATAGGCAGTCTTTTGTACATCACAACATCACGTCCTGATATAATGCAAGTTGTTGGAATGGTAGGTCGTTATTAGTCTGCTCCTAAACAGATTCATTTGGTAGCTGTCAAAAGGATATTCAAATACTTGAAGGGAAAAATGACTTATGGTCCGTGGTATTCCATAAATCAGAATTTCCAGTTAACTGCTTATTCAGATGCAGATTGGGAAAACTGTGTTGATGAGAGAAAAAGCACCAGTGGAGGAGCATTCTTTCTGGGTGACTCATTAGTAGCATGGCTTAGTAAAAATCAAGGATCCATTTCATTATCAACTACAGAGGCATAATACATTGCTACTGCTACTTGTTGCACACAAATTTTATGGACGATACAAACTCTTGCAGATTTGAAGGTAACTTACACTGATCTCATTCCAATTCACTTTGATAACACCGGTGCCATTAGTGTCTCCAAGAATCCCATTCTTCATTCCAAGACTAAGAACATTCCAATAAAGTATCATTTCCTCAGAGAACAAGTTACAAACAGAATTGTTCAACTAAATTATATACCCTCTACAGAACAAATTGCAGATATATTTACAAAACCATTAGCAACAACCCCTTTTGAATATCTTCGTCACAAGTTGGGGGTTATAATTTCTTGTGTCTAATCTATTCACCTAGTCAGGGGGAGTACTTATTGAATATCTGGTGTATTTCCAAGATGCTCATAGTTGACAGGGGGAGTATGTACTGCAACATCTCAGGGGGAGCATGTTTCTTCTTTGACATTGATGTCAAAGGGGGAGAAAATAGTCCGGAAAAGAGTTTGGATGCATGTCGGTGCTTGTGTTGCCATCAATGCCAAAGGGGGAGATTATTGACAAATATTTAACAGACAACGAATGCTTGTCATTGATGACAAGTACAACAACGAAGATGGCATGAGTACAGGAAGTATGTAACAGATGGGCATTATGGGAAGACGCTGCAGCATTATGGGAAGACACTGCAGAGCAAATTCGAATAAGATCAGAAGAGATAGTGCAGAGGATTGTTGGCAGATCAGAGTAAGCAGAACAAAGTAAGCTCGGGAGGAGAAGCAACATTTCTCATCGTTGGATCCCATTTAAATTCCTGAAAGAAGGAGGACCGTCAGATCTCAATGTAGACAAGAAGAGCGCGCATATATGGAGGATAGATCTCAGGCGTTAGATCCGAGTGCGAGAATCGACCATCGTAGGATCCAGGAGAATCTGCACGATCTTTAAAAGTGCAAGGTGAAGCGAAATCGCGAAATGATCTGAGCTGTCAAATCAAGGGTTGATTGGGACCGTCGATCTGACTCCATTTCAGAGTTTCGTGGATCGAGAGTTGGATTTGTCAAAGAATATTAACCACAGGAATGCCGAAATCGCGATATGCGAAATCGCGATTTAATCGCAGCCGTTGAATCAAGATCAGATCTGGACCGTTGATCCGACTCCATTTCAGAGTTTCGCGAATCACGACTTGGAGAGGCAAGAAACAATGCAACAAGAATGCCGAAATCACGATATGCGAAATCGTGATATGATCTGAGCCGTTGAATCAAGATCAGATCTGGACCGTCGAATCATAGGACAAGTGGCAAGCGATTGGAATTTCGCTGACTTGGAGTCAATAGAGCTTGGTGTGGAAATTCATGAAATGCGAAATCGAGAAAGCGCTTTATCCATAAGTGCGTGGTCATAGCCATTGGTCACATCGATGGAAGATGGAGGAAGAAGCTAGAGGTGCTAAGCTTCACCACAGGGATCCCGAAATGCCGAAAAGAAAAAAGTGAATTCGCGAAAATCACTTTATGCATAAGCGCTTGGTCATGGCCATGGTCATATAAAGGAAGGAGCTAATGCACAAAAGATCTGTATCGGAGTTTCGAAGATCGCGACATGAAGTGTCGAGACACTTGGAAATAGAAATCCTGAAATGACGAAACCCGATTTAAAGGAAAGATTAATAAAGTTCATCCAATGGTGCAGATAAACTTGAATATGATCGGAGGGCTACAATTTCATCTCATAGTTAATTGATTAGTTACGAATCAGCTAGCTAAATTGATTCATGATTCTTGATCGGTTGGCATTTCAGTTGGCGAGACGGTTTTCTTTTGCCCAAGAAGATTTGAAGTGTAACGACTATGGGTGTGGTGCATAAAAGAAAAAGACACAGACTGTGCGTGGTTAGCTGTTCTAACTGAAAAATATTTTGAACTGTAGAAAGGTAAAATTACAATATGCGCAGTGTTGAAGAAAACACTAAAAAAAGGTCCAGAACCTGGATAGAAGAGAAAGGGAGAAGAGAGCAGAAGGTACACATATCAAAGAGCATGAGAAGAACAGAGAAAGAATAGATAGAAAGAGACAACAAGTCAAGCCAAGTATGAACAAAGCAAAAGAATAGTGTAGCAGAGAAGAATTGCAGAACAGTGAAGAAGTGGTAAGAAATGATTTATCTGTGTTGTTGATTATTCAATCATTTAATTGTAACAGGGTGGTTGGGAGGTGCTAGGGAGGACTGTTGTCCTTAGAGGTTCAAGTGGGAGCTTCAACACAGGGAGTTGTAGCTTCCATATGGTTGTAGCCAGAGAAACCAGGGTGGCAGGGTGGTGCAAGGGAGAACAAGTGTTCTCTGTTATACAGGTTGGAGCCTGTGTAACTGGAAGTTGGTGCTTCCATCTAGTTGGTGCTGGAACATTAAGGGAGTTGGTGCTTCCTTCTAGTAGGTGCTAGAGAAACTAGAGAGTTGGTGCTCTCAAACAAGTTGGAGCTTGTAAAACAGAGGTAGTAGCCTCACATTGAGTTGGTGCTCAATTAGAGATGATGTACAGAACTTAAAAGACTGCCTATCATTTCGAAGAAGAAGAGGTTTTCTCCCTTTATGGGTTTCCTCGTGAAAATCTATCTCTGTGTATATCTTATGTGTGACTGATGCTCATTATTTATATCGTCTATATGTTGTATAATATTGATGGTCACTTGAATAAAATTTAAGAATGGTTTAATAGATTTATTATTGTTTAAGCACAGTAACAACTGATTCACCCCCTCTCTCAGTTGTCTTAGTTATTTCAACATCATCTCCTTAGTTATCCCACAAAATGGGGATAACAGGTCTAATGGTTAAGAATATGTGTTTCCTCCCAAGAGGTCACAAGTTCAAATCCAAAGGGGGGTAGGGTATGTATACCTCCGTAGACTTTAGAAGCTGCGTGGAGGGGGTCTCTTGTCCCACAAACAAGGATATCTCATACACCAATTGGTGTCTCGCTTGGCCATGACCTTAAAAAAATAGAAAAAAGAAGAAGAAAAGAAAATTTCAGTTTGAAAGGGGCTTAGTTGAGTCTCTTCTAGATTGTTGGATACTCCCGATCGATATAATGTGGATTCCATGGCCCACTCATGGCTCCTTTAGCAATGCACAACCCTTCCCAAGGGCACCTCCCTTAATGGAAGTGTGTGGCTCCCATGGAAAATCATGATCATATGTGGTTTGGTTTTTAAATATATATTTTTAATTAACCATGAATATGGCTTTTTTAATATCTTTTTTCATTAAATAAATATATTTTTAGTATCTATAATCATGGCATTCTCTTTTATATCCTTTTATTTGGTAAATAATTTTTGGATATTGGTCATTACACAATTTGTTTTGATGTTTCTTTTATTAGTTATATATATATTGGTTTCTATATTAAAAGATTTATGTATTTATATATTCTTTCAATATCCATGAATATGGTTTTCTTTTTTTATATTTTTTATTTTTAATTTCTATAATTATTTTTTAATTTGTAATTTAAAAATTCATTTTACTGATAAATAATAAATTATACCCTTCTAAGTTATAATAGTATTATATATCCTCTCTTTATAGACATTCTGACGTCCAAAGTCTTATGGGATCTTCCATATTCTCGCTGTCATAAAAACAGACACGCAAATTCGATGCATACAGCTTCTCGTATGTAGGTAAATCAAATTCCTTTTCTCTTGAAGTTCATGTTTAAGAATATGGGCTGTCATACCCAAATCATCTCTATTAAAATTTTTAAGAATTACACTCACTCATATATTAATTTTAAGAATTACACACTCATATATTTTTGATAAAAATATTATTATTATCATAATTATGATTATGGTAAAAATAAAATTTTAAGAATTACACTCACTCATATATTAATTTTAAGAATTACACACTTATATATTTTTGATAAAAATATTATTATTACTATAATTATGATTATGGTAAAAATATTATTGAGGTGGTAGAGAACTTAGCTCCCTAGTATTACTTGGAAAATACTTCATTTTAAAGTGAGGAAAAGTAGGGAAGATAGATTTATAAAATTTTAATTCTTGAGTTTTGATATAAGATCTATAAAATTTTAATTCTTAAATTTTAATGTAAGATTTATAAAATTTTAATTCTTTAATTTTGATTATTAATATTAAATAAATAAAACATATTATTTAATTTTACATATAAATAAATTAAAATTATAATTCATTAAATATTATTATAATTGATAAAATATAAATTTTAACCACATAAATATAATTTAGAATATAAATTTGTAAACTTGATGATGTAAATCCAATGTAATTTCTTTAGTTTAATTTATATAAGATTTGATTCACCCTCTTTATAATAATTATATACATTATTATTATTTTATATAAGACTAAACTTGTCTTAGAAATCCACTATTCTTTGATTTTATTTATTATATATATCTTCAAATTTTAAACTAAATCTAATTATAATTTTTTTTCATTGAAAAGAATATATATATATATATATATATATATATATATATATATATATATATATATATATATATATATATATATATATAATTTAATTTCCACTTATAATATTTTAATATTCAATGATATAATATTTATTTAGTTTAGGCTTAACTTCATGCCATCATACCACTCTCTTCACCATGGCATCCTAGTGACCCATGAATTGGGGAAAATTGACTTGCTTGCACAATCTCATGATCACAAATATTTAAAGGATATATGGTGCGAATTATATCCACCCTTCCCAACAATTACATTCTTACTCAAACTAGAATGCCCAACTATATGACCTCGCCTATTTACATCCGAACTTAAGCATCAAGTTGTGTCCATAAGAATAATTGCTTTGGATTTTTTTTTGTATCACACATAACACACTTTCCAAGCAAAATCAAATCTCATATCACATGATAAAGAAAATCTAATAAGTTTTCTCACTATCAATCACAATATTTGGCTTTAGCACCTTGAGACTCACATTGAGTTAAAAATCTAGATCAATTCATTAATGCACGTAAGCTTGAACATCATAATTGCATTCCCACTGAGATCATATAAATATAAATAGATAAGATCATGTGTAAATCTAAAATCATTTACATCTACCTCGTCATAACACACACACACACACACACACACACACACACACACACACACACACACACACACACACACATTTGGAATTGAAACCTCAATATTAACATCATATAGTAGCATATATACATGTATGAATAAATCACAATCTCATGTTGTATAGTCATGTATCCAAAATGACTATACATTGGTCTATAATGACTAATAAGTACAAAGAAATTCATTCAACTCCTACTCAATACTTGCAATTTTCTCAAACCAAATCAAAACAAAATAAAAAGTCTCAATCCATTAAATATATCAATATGCATAAGCATTGCATCTAACCATGTAAAGATCTAGAGAATATTTTACCTTAGTTATAAATTCACATTTATTTCAATGCACCTCATAACATATGTTGTTTCTCGTTCTCCATATCTATATAAATGAAATCAATTGAGTCTTAAGTCTTATCTAACTAAAATTAGAAAACATGATTTTGACAAATAAAGAATTAAGGTCAACATGTAAGACACTGCATATTTGATTAATTGGAAGACATGAACTATTTTTTTTTTCTCTAAAAAGCTTTATCCTACTCTATTTAAAAAAAATATTCTCAATAATGTTATAGCATTTACCAGTATTTATATTAAATAGGGTTTATTAAAAATAATATTTTAAAACATCACTATAACATTTACATACATATACATTTGTATATAACATATTTTTTTCTCAAAAACTTTGTTAAAAATAATATTTTAAAACATCACTATGACATGTACATACACATACATTTGTATATAAAACAATTTTTTATCAAAAACTTTGTGTATAGCATATTTTTATTTTCAAATATTTTTTAAAATTAAAATAAATTTTTAAAAATGATAATGTGACAATCCAGCTCACATTTATATGTCATGAATCCTCTTTGGTTATATATATACCATTTTAAAAATATTTAAAAAAAAAAAACTACCTTGCCATATCTTATTCATTACTAATTATTTTATTAGGTTAAGCCTCAAAGTTTTAAAAATGAATTTATATACATAAAATTCATATGAATGTTTATTATATTTCACGTACCATGGTTTCTCAACATTTAATTGCAAAATGATAATGTTGAAAATAAAACATATAACTAAATATATATGAGAGAGAAAATATTTTAAAATGATATTTTCATACTTTTCATTATACAGTTTGAGTGGGTCTAATGGTTAAGAACATCCGTTTCTTCTTAAAAGGTCACAAGTTCAAATTCAGAGGGGGTAGGGTATGTATACCCCCAAGGGCTTAAAAAATAGATTATTATTATTATTGCCCATGTTTTGTTTATAGATGATTTTAAGGGTCAAATTCTATATAATAAAATGATTTTACTTTTAAAATTGCTAAAATTTTATAAAAACTATATAAAATTCTTATAAATTTGAATATTTTATCAAACTATTGTCAAACATTTTACATTTTGCATATTAAGGACTAATAAGATTAACCTAAGTTTCTACACTTAAATATAAATTTCCATCCTTAAAATTAGCCAAGGTTCTACACTTTAATATAAAATTTCATCCTTAAAATTATCCTTAGTTTCATTGTAAAAAAATATATATATTTTGGTATTACTACCATTTATATTTATTATGTTTTTTATTTTATTTTTATAAATTAACTTAACATTTATTATTATTTTAATTTTAATTTTATAAATTAATTCAATATTCATTTTTTTTAATTAACTTAATATTTATTATCATTTATATATATGTTTATTATATATTTTTTAATAAATTAATTTAATATTTATTATTATTTTAATTTTAATTTTATAAATTAATTCAATATTCACTTTTTTTTTAATTAACCTAATATTTATTATCATTTTTATTTTTATTTTATAAATTAATTTAATATATATATATATATATATATATATATATATATATATATATAACTTTTGCATATTTTTCCTAACTTATTTCCTTAAACATTAAATATTCTATATAAAATGCAAAAAAATAAAACTAGACATTAAACATAATTTAACCGAGTAAGTTTTTATATCCTTATTATCATCTTAAAGTTTGTGTTTGACATTAAGTCATGTTAACATTTATTTTGATTCGATTGGATTAAATATAATATAAGTTATTATGATTGGATTGGTTAAATATAATATAATTTATTAGGATGATGTTAGTAATGTAATAAAGTTAATTAGATATATAAAGAGAAATATATTAGAATATGGTGGGAAAAAGTATACAAGTTATTCAAAAATGTTTTCAATTATTTCCATTTTGTTTAGGAATCATGAACATTGATGTTAATGTTTTGTTGGAAAAATAATTTTATTCATTAAATTAAAATTGATAAAATATTTATAATATTTGAACTTTTTCTAATTAATGATTTTATTATGATAATTTTTATTTTTTAGTTTTATAAGAATGTAAGATTTTATTTCTCAATAATTAAGTCAAGTCTCATAATTTCTAGGCTAATCTCTTTAGAACAAGTGGTGGCTATTGCTTACACTAGTAGCAATCATGAAATGTATTTGACTTCTTCAAGCTAGTTTAACTTAATACATGTTCGAGAGACCATATTAGTTTAAGTAGATGTTAATAGGATACTTTATCATTTATCCTTGAATAATAGGGAGTGTATCCTTACTCAACTTGAGTATTTTATGTTTATATCATAAATAATTGACCATGGATTTTTAGACTTCACAAAAATACATCCAACTTCAATCAAGAGAATGAGGTAAGAAGCTTTACACTTAATTTTAGAATTACAGGCTTTAAATGTTTTTGGATTTGTTTTATTTATTTCCAAGTGTCATGAGAGATGTTGTAGGCCTAATCTTCATAGTTGTATAGAATAATTGGGATAGCTAAAGTGTTGTAAATGATGTTTTTCTTGTCTGGGTCCAGAGCTCCGCATTATGTTTTCAAGATCATAATAAGATTTTCAATAACTAATGATTCTTTTTCTTCCTTGTAAATGACAATTCAAATTGTTGCTTAGATTTAATGATTCTCTTTGAGGGTATTGTCACCATATAAAATGGGACGATACATTATTTTCTTAGATTTAATTATCATAATCTTGATTTTATCATTACTAATGGTAAGCTCATAAGTTTTACAAAATTTTTGAATATTTTTGAGTTCCTTGTGAAGATCAACAACAATTTTTGCAAGAAGTACAATATCATCACCTTACACAAGAAGGACACCAACAAGTTCCAACATGTTAATACCAATGCACCCCTATTCTAAATATTGTTCAATTTTATCAATACATATGCCAAAAATAAAGGTAAGAAGAGAAAGGTAGGAAGAGATAGCCCTTGCTTCACACCAATATTACAATCAATATCCATTCAATAATAAATTTCATATCAGTAATTACCTTTTCATATAGTCTATTCACATCACTAGAAAACTTGTGAGAGTATTTTTTCATAACTTTATTTTAAACATAATATTTAAGACTTTATAAAATAAATAAAACAACTTGTTTTTGAATTGATTTGTTTATATAACTAAAAGTATTTAATCTAAATTTAAATTTATTGTAAAATTAAAAAATATTATGATAATAATTTTGTTTTAATTTATGTTTAACTCCTTACAAAAAAACAAATATTTTCATTTAAGAAAACAAATATTTTCATTAAAAAAAAAATAACAGTACAACGTGCTCAATTATCAATTATGGCACTGCAACATTCTAATTGTAATTGTATTAGTATTGATGATATAATTGAATCGCTCTTCATATCTAAGTGGTCGTCCATCTACTATAGAGAGACCTAGGGATGAGTGCATACTCACTAATATAAATAGAGATTGAACTTGAAATTTGTTTAATATAATTGAGTAGAGATTGAACTTTAAATTTGTTTAGGATAATTTATGTTTCTCTATTGAGCAATGACCATTTCATTTGAAAATTATTATGTTTTCAATAATCATAATTATTTTATATATATATATATATATATATATATATATATATATATATATATATATATATATTTATATTTTATTTATATAGACAATATTATATTATATATACTACGAAAACTTATTTTTATGCTTAAACGCTCCTTATTTTATTTTATTGGCAAAGAAATATAAAATAATATCAAATTTTTATATTGTTAATTCCATCATATGACTTATGATTCTAGCTTGATGGTTTATGACTATGAATTTTCATTCGTTCTACCTCTTTATTATTGTAAAATTATACAATAAAAAGAATATTATAATAATGGATATATGATACTAGATGATTTGGTAATGTTAAATCACTAGATGATGTGAGTTTCTGCAAGTTGATTTAGAAAAATATAAATTAAAAGTTGTGAGATCCTAAGAGATCTATAATTCCAAAGTGTGGGAAGGATGTATCCACATTAGAAGAGATTGCAAATTCATATTATGAAGATAAAGAAAGCTACAATCTTAAGGTTGTGAAAGCATGAGTGAAACAAAATTAACACGAGAGAGAAATAATATGAAGGATATTTCATAAATGGAAACACTATTGTTACAATTGATCAGTGTGTCTCTATGTTGGCGTTGGTGTTTTTCAACACATCCATCCTGTGTGAGTTTTAAGCTTATGTAGGTTCTCAACTAAACAACTATTCTTAGCTATTTGTTGGGTCTCTTCATTCATATAAATGAAGACCCTCTCATGTATTTTTATTCATTCAAATTAATAGGTTATTCTTTGTTAGTATGAGGATCATTCATGATCCAGGTTGATCCCCGGATCTCTACATGGTATTAGAGAAGATGCTTCTTTCCCTGCTTGTTTTCTAAGCAGGTGTATACTTGTCCTGTTGTTTTCTAATTTGCTCAACTGTGTAATTTTTTTTGTTTCACCTCTGGTTTGTGGCCCATTGTCTCAGATCTGGGCGTGTCTGTACAGATCTTGGCTGGGTGTGGGCTCGATTATCTCAAATCTAGGATCTTGGCTTTTGTGGATATTTTGCAAGCTTATTTTTATAGATCTAATCCGATCTATATTCCATGCGTGGAGAAAATTTTTGGAGGTTTTTCAAACCCCTCTCAACGTTGAAGTCTGCACGTGCCTCCAGTTATAGTTGTCCTATATCAAGTTTCAAATTTCCGTCAGTTTTATTAATTTACTGCTCGATTCCTAAGGTGCAGAGTGAGGAAGGGTTGGAAGATTTCTCTACCTTGGATCACAGTTTGTTTTCTGCATATCATTTATATCATGTGTTTTCTACCTTATCTTTCTTGCAATGTGGAAGTGGGCGCTCATCCCTAGGAGATCACAACTATTTGCAGAGCTCTAGTTCATGTCTCTCTACAGATCATTTGCCTCTAGACCATGTCTTGGTTTGATATAAAGAGAAAATTGATCTTCTCAAATCGTTGTTGTGATATCCTCCTATCCTTTAAGCAATATCTAGTGCAACCCTTTTTTACATGGGCAACCACCTAAGTGTCACTAGCTTTGAAGACAATGTTCACACCTCTTGCTCGACCCTTGACACGATTTCTCCCATTGGGAGGAATTTATGGAATTGTTTCATGTCCACCATTATCAAGTGTGTACAATATTGTAGAAGAGGCGTGGATTTTAGTGGCATTTGTGGCATCTTCTTTTTGGGAGAAATTTATAATATTTTCCTCGTTTTCATGCTCAATTAACAGCTGTGGCACGTTGGGTTGTGCCCTTGATTTCTTTGGGGAGTCCATGGTTCAATTCCCTTGGTCAACAAAATATATGAAGTATGGATTTTCTTTTGGAGGCCCTTTAGTAGATTGTTTATTTTTCCAATTTATTGTATTTTAGAGGTTATCGACCAAGTTTTTGCCATATCTCTTAAGAGAACTCTCCATTTTCCATTTTATTTGAGGAGTTGTGAAGAGCATTCCACTCTCTTTCTGGTGATTGGTTGCACACAATAATTCTTTGCTTAATTGATATTGTTTTTCTCATCATGATCTCAATGAACAAATGTTGATTCCTCTATTGCAAATGGGTACCTAACATGGCCTTTTTTGTCGAGACCCATATCAAGGATTGTTTTCCATGATGGCTATATATGGTACCTCTCGTTCTGCACCTTTGAGTATTGGATTATGTGTCATTCATGCAGATAGTTTTAGGAGTGTAACTAGGCATTTGTCTTTATGTACTTCCTTGTTTCCTTGTCTCTAGGAGTTCGCCACTTTGGAGTGTTTCTTTCTTAGGTTGTTTTGCATCTTTGATGCCTTTAGCTCGTACTCCATACTTTAGTCATCAGTTGTGACATACATTGCCATCATCTTTTCCACTCAATTCATCATTCTGGGATGGTGGTATGCAATGCTTCCTCGGGTGATTTTTTATTCACCATGTTTGATTGAGATCAATCATCTTCAAAGTGAGCCTTGTACAAAACACTAATTCCTATATTGACTTGGCAGTTGCAACAACTAGTGACCCATGCACTCTAGTGAGATGGATTGGCGTCCATAGGGACACTCAACATATGATGTTTTCTCAGTTGTAAATGAGTACCTCATCAAGCCTTTTGTGCCAGGACTCAATTCTAGAGGATTAGTTTATTTTGGGGGTGTGCATTCAACTCTCATTGCCTCAGCAGTTTGGAATGTGCATTGGAGATTGACTCTCTTTTGGAGAGGAGTTTTTATCCTATGAGTTTTTCTCATTTTCTCTATTTATGAGAGTTTGTACATGGATACCTCATCATGCCTTGTTTTCAGGACCCATCTTTGTTTTCTCCCTACATTTCACTTATGGGGGGGTATTGGCGTTGTTGTTTTCCAACACATCCAACCTGTGTGAGTTGTAAGCTTACATAGACTCTCAACTAAACAACCATCCTTATTTATTTGTTGGTTCTCTTCATTCCTATAAATGAAAACCCTCTCATGTATTTTTATTCATTCAATTTAATAGATTATTATTTGTTAGTACGAGGATCATTCATGATTTGGGTTGATTCCCTGATCTCTACACTCTAATTAGTAAACTTGTGACATAACACATATGTCCATGGAATATTAAAGAATATGTCTAATTTCAATATATATATATATATATATATATATATATATATATATATATATATATACCTCCCCAAATCATTTTGTTGAAATTGTTCTTAATACACATTTCCAACAAGAAAAACTCTATTTTTACTGTATATCCCTTATTTTTACTAGATGCCTCTTTTTATACCTCAAACACCTATAAACCCCTAATACCTTGCATCTCCCCACCAATATCTACAATATATTGACTCTAGTTTTCACAATTTTAAAACCCCCTTTATGAATGAATGCGATAAGATATTGGTCAACAAAGTGAAGCCCCATGTACTTAATATTCCAAGTTGAAAGCTTAAGATGATATTCTTTTCTTGATATTTGAATCTAGTACTTAGTCTTTTTATCTCTCCTTTTACCACCTTTGAAGTTTGCAAACTAAAAGCTATATATATAAAATTCTAAACGAAAAGGTAAGTGATAAAACTATAATGAATTTATTTATTTTATTTTCTTAAATATTTGAGCATGTGAGATATGATAACTTTATCATCACTCTTTGTGAAATATAATGTGTATACTACAAAATATGTGCTTTATTTTTTTTTATTTTGTATATTTTTTCAATTTGTTTTTAGGATAAAGAAAGATTTTATGTAGGGGAAGATGTCATAAGAGATTTTGTATTACTAGTTGAATAATGTAAGGTGATTGCAATTTAACTTAGAACTATTTTGGGAAATGAGAGATGTGATTTGTACTTTTTTAATTAATATCCATATATATAATATCGATCAAATTAATATATCCAAATGAAAATGCCATCTTAGTGAATGTTGTGACCAATCAATATGAATGAAATATATATTATTGACAACATTGAAGTATGTTGCTAAGAGCATGATGACATCAAGTGATATATAAGTGATATACCATACAATTGATATGGAGACAACAATGCACAACACACAATAATCTTTAGCGATATGGAGACACCGATGTCAATCGATATGAAGTAACATATTGATCGCCATTTGATTATATATCATTCATTAATGGAATATAGTATTGATTTCGATTAATATCATGTTTATGAAGAATACATTTAGGAAATGGAAGATTAATTGAATTCATCATATAATATTTATATTATTTATCTGGTATACAATAATACTTTTAATGAATATGATAGATTAAGAAAGCATATAAAAATTACAACTTGAAAACAAGGTTTTGGGAAAAGGTTTTGGGAAATTAATTTTTTTAAAAAGAAAATTTTATGAGAAAAATTACAACTTAAAAATAAGAGTTTGGGAAATTAATTAAAAAAAATGTGATGTGATTTGATGTTTCTTATAAATTTAGAAGGAAAAGTTGAATATATATATATGAAAGATGTAATTATGAGAAATTAGATCAATGAAATTGAAACTCATATAATGTTTTTAAAGCATGATGAATACACACATGTAGAAAGAAACAACATAGATAAAAGGAGCAACATACACAAAGGAAGGAAGATGTTTCTAATTCATTAATCCAACAGCTAAAGGAGGGCAGCTTAGCGAAGGAAGAACCCAATCCAACTCTTAAGGAAGAAAAATTATTATTTTATCTTTTTATGATGTTAAAAATTTAATACAAATTGCATATTTAATTCTTAAGACTTTTAGATTAACATTATATTTAGGCTATCAGATTTTGAATTAGTATTAATATCAATATTTTTGAATTATTGTTAAAATAATATTTATTCGATTTTAAATTAGTATTAATATTTATATTTTTGAATTATTGTTAAAATAATATTTTTTAACATGTTTTTTTTTTTGAATTTTGATTTTTTTTTAATTAATATTAATATTAATATTTTTGAATTATTATTAAAATAATATTTTTTTAATATATCTTTTTTGAATTTTGATTTTTTTTTTATATGAAAAACGATGTATGGTGAGTTTTGTTGTTATAAATTCAACTACTCTTAATTGTTTAAATTTTCTATTTAAAATTTCTTGTATAGTTTTCTATTTAAAATTTCTTATGTTCTATTAAAAACTTAAATACAATTTTCTATTTAAATTTTTTTTTATAGTTTTTTATTTAAATTTTTTTATATTTTATTAAAAATTTAAATATAATTTTCTATTTAAAATTTCTTGTATAGTTTTCTATTTAAAATTTCTTATATTCTATTAAAAACTTAAATATTTTATTAAAACGTTTAAATTTTCTATTCAAAGTTTCCTGTATAGTTTTTTATTTAAAATTTCTTATATTTTATTAAAAACTTAAATACAATTTTCTATTTAAAATTTCTTGTATAGTTTTCTATTTAAAATTTCTTATATTCTATTAAAAACTTAAATACTTTATTAAATCAATGTCATGTATTAAAAATTCTCATTATTTAAGATAAATTAATGATAACAAAAAGTTCTAATAGAATAAAAAATATTATAAACCTATAAGTTAAGATAATAGTAATTTTAATAAATCTACAATGCATATAATGCATATAGGTGATAATTATGTATTCTACAATTAACACTAATATTAAATTTCTTTATTTTTGAAGCTCATGTTTCTTTGAGAAGTTTTACATTACAATATATTTATTACATCAAGAAAAGTGATGTGTATTTTATAGTAAAGTATTGAAAAGATTGTAATGTCCTTTCTATTTGTCATTTTATGTAAGGTTGATTTAATTTTAAATTTCATATAAAATTAATAAAATAGAATATGTATATAAACACACTACACTAAAGCTATTTTTAAATATTCACATTTACATTTTAATTGTTTTTTTAATTCTTATAAATATTAAATAAATTGGAAATTATATATATATATATATATATATATATATATATATATAAGATTTTATATTAAATATGGACAAAAATTTACAAATAAGTAGACATGGGAGATTTTGTTGCTCTAGTCCCACAGAGACCATGACAGTCCATGGGGCTCCATATCACACAAAAACAAATATTGCCCTCCCTTGAGGGGAAACTAGGTCTTAACACTTAATAGTCTGATCACAAGTCTGAAATTATAATGCCTATCAAGTTCATATTTGACTATACTTATTTTCATATCTAAAATCCTATATAGCATAATAACAGGAGGAATAACAAAGAGCAAGGTGTCACTTTTCATGCTGAACCTAAGAGTTGGTAAGGTCCACAGTTTCATGTTGAGCAACTGCAGCTGAGGTTTCAGTACCCACATAGTTCCTTGAAGGAGGAACGAAGTTACCTCCCTATTGTCTGTCGAGCCAAGTGACCACTTTAGTTAAATGTGCATTATGAATCTCGAAAGCTTCCTGCCTACTTTTAAACTAGCGAAAATCCTACTCCTTGGGAAGCATACCAATAACCACCATGGTTTTGGTGTGCCAGTAAAACTCAAGGGTGCATTAGAACTTTGAGTTTCTAGTCTGGGTACATCCCAAATCAAGAATGAAACCTCCAACCTGAACCTCCACATCTTCATCCTCTTGGAATTCCCTGATTTGGCGAACTTTGTCCTCAAGATACTTCATTTTGGATTTGTCTTCCTCTAGGACAAAGTCCTCATATAATTCAATCACATCAATGGCATCTTTTACTGCATGAGAATGCTTCACTAAGTGGGGGCGAGAAGGTTTCCTTCCTCTGGGAGCCATTTCTATACTGGAGAAAAGGAGAATTAAACTAGTTACATAATCAAGAGAAGAGGAAGGATGGTCAATATACATGAGAAAGGATGAACCTAAATCCCAGCTCTCGTAGTCCCAATTTAATGAGCTCATAATCAGAGTAGAACCCCTTGGGTTATCCACAACAAGAGGTGATTTTCAATCATGGGCTCTTCCTCTTCATCATATAACTGATTCTGCTCCTCAACTGAATGGCGTTGCCCACCTCCATTCCTGATGTTATTTATGAACCTGGATACTGTGCTAACCTCATACACATCATTGAAATGCAAGGTATGAATGGGACGATCCTCGTCCTTTGCCTGATCATAATTACCATCCAGCCCATGAGACCTCGAAAGGACCCCAACCTGAACATTTGTATCGTCTCAAACATTCTCCAATGTGAAAGGTGTGGGATGCTATTGGAAGTCTACAATCGTTTGGTGTCTTGGGCAAGGCACCTCCTCGGTCATTCTCACCATGATATCATGTGAACTGACAAGTACCCCATCCACGAAATTTAAATTAATATATAAAAAACATAAAATGAAATTTAATTTGTATTGTTTTGAAATAGTTATTCAATAAAAATTAATATAAAAATATCATAAAATTATTAAAAATTACAAACACACCTATAATAAGTTAATGGTAATAGTGATCGTTATAAACGTAACATCCATGATAATCATGTGAATGTTGTGAAGTAATTTCGAAGTACTAATTATTTCTGTAAACATGATAACTATGTATTGATCCGCAAGAAAGAGACACGATGTGATGTTACATGTAAATATATAAATATGGCTTTGTTAAGGGAAAATCATTACTCATTGTAATACTATTTTTTTGTTATAGGAGGAAAACCTATGATAACCCATCACTAAAACTATATTATTATAGGAATTGTCACGATCCCACAGGATGCATGATCAAATCTTGTGATCGTTCACCTCATGAGGGCATGTGGAACCCTGAAATTTCATACTTGGTTGCGTGGCACATGAAGAATACTTTTTCTGGACTATGCCTCTTCACCTAGGGCATACCCATACTTTGTTCTAGGCTACCAATGAGTCACACTCCTACTCTAGTGCAACTCTTGTATACTTAGACATTTGTTAACACAGTTTAACACTTAGTCTTATACAAGCATACATCCATGAACATGAGAAACCAAGAGAACAATTGTGGAACAAACGAAGGAAAACAAAAAAATAGTGTGGGCGATAGAAACCATGCCTAACATCCGGCTAAGTCTTTGTTATTGCAAAACAATTACAATATGAGTACTATTGTCTCAATTTACAACTTGGTAGAGTTAAACAACTCACCTCACCTCACCAAGACACTCATGAACACATTTGTCACACCAGTACTCTCTATTGCAACCATCTCTACAACCACCTTTGGCGCACCTCATACATGCCCACAACCATAGACTTGTTTTCCTTTCATTTTCACAGACTTTCACCAAGCTAACACAAATCTTGGTTCTGCCTCACACATGCCTCCACATACTTGCATTTCCAAACTTCCCCAAAAAATCCCAAAGCGTCCAACTCTTGTCTACTTGTCTTCCATATTGACAACTCTACCTCAGTTCGTTTCCATAGACTTGCCTCATAATTGTTCTCTAAATCTGTTTCCCAAATTCTATTCTCTCCTTTGGTTGTGCACCCTTGCTCTTATAGGAACTCCAAGGGTCACTTGTGCAAAACATCATGTCTTTTGGGTGTGTCGTGCCCCTTCATGAATCCAAACTCAACCGACTTGTCAAGCCCCTTCATGGATTCGGTGCGCCCATCCAAGCTTGCACACCCATCAACTTTTTATCTCTTGGACTGGTGTGCCCCATCCTTGGGTGCACACCCCTTGCTTTGTGCGCTATCTCATGCTGATCATCATGACTCCTTGTGGGTGTGCTGATGGGGTCATCCAACCTCTCTGATGCACCCATGTTGCTAAGGGAAGACAGGTCCACTCCTTGGGCATTCTCCCAAGTTCCCTGCCCTTGACCAAACACAACCCAAGTCTCTTTCAATCGTTCTAAGGAAAGTAAGGTGTGTGCCCTCTTGGTGCTGCACACCACCATCATGCACTCAAGGTGCTCTTCTCACACCCAAACACTTTTGTTCACCCAACCGATCACTTCTTCCTTATGCTCTTCGTCTGTTTCATCGCCGAATCTTCCCAAGGAGTGCATGTGCTCGGTGGGTGTCGTGGGAGACCTTACATCCTCCCCCACTCCAAGTTATTGTCATCCTCAACAACATCCGTTGATCTCTATGGATTCTCCACCCCATCTCTGGATCCTTTCACCGTTCAACGACTGTTGTCTCTTCAACTGTTTTCGTTGAGACAACTCTCCTCAAGATGTTTTACAAGGTGTGCCCAAGTGTTGGATGATCTTAACCCATGATGTCTTTGATACTTCAACTCTATTGTTTTTGTGTCATGTACATTGGATCCTCTCAAGTTCCGAAGTGGTTGGATGATCAGTCCAATTGTTGCAAGAGAATGCACGCTTCCACATCCAACAAACCCTTTTCTGTCTGCTTCATCATCATCCTGTCCAACCTCTCTTGGTCTTATTGAGTCTCCCACTGAAATATCAACCCGTTTGTCTCACTTAGTCGAACCCCCTTTGATTATGGACAAGGTCCTGCCCCTTGCCTCAATTTGGCAAGTCGTCTCCACAACTCATCTATTGTTTCACAACTTCCCTACTTGAGTCTTTTGATGACACCTCCACTAAGCATCACCATTTGTGATTCTTTCTCTCAGTAGCACATCTCTATCTTCTTCGTTTAGCAAGCAAAGTGTACCCAGTAGCCACCACCAAGGCTATTGGCATACATCGTGTCTAAATTGTGTTTTGTGCAGAAGTATCACATGACCAAATGAACCTCCTTCGATGTGCATCCCAACTCCTTAAGTCATTCCGTAGTAAGTTGAAAGTTGTATCCCCATGGACTTCCTACAAAATTTCAAGATCGTTGTTGGATGTCGGTCTTCAAATCCTACCTCTTCCTAATCTGTTTCCAAGTCTGGTTGAGTAAGTTCCTCTACGCACTGTTTTGGCTCAACTCTTGGAGTTTCTGCAGTGGGTAAGTCTGTTACCCAATCCTTCACAATGTACACAACTTATTGTTGATGACTATTCTGGTGATGTTCCCCTTGCTCCATGTCAAGTAAAGAGTCCAACTGTCTCTTACACTCATGTTCATGGTTCTGCAGGTTCCTCAATTGACCAACCTTCCCCATGTCTATCTTCACCGAAGTCTTTGTTACCGTTAATTGTTGTTCTTCTTGCCCCAAACTACTCACAGATGCTGCGGTATGGATGAATTATCGTTGTTGTGTCATGTTGCAAGGCTTGTCGGTGCTCCCACTAACTCCTTATACCAACCTAATCACAGAGATCCTAGGCATCCTCCCAAGCTTCATCTTCATCTTTAAGGGTGTGCTTGGTGTGTTATCCTCGTCCAAGAATACTAGGCGACTTTTGTGAATGAGTGGAGATGATTTGGAAATTCTAAGGAAGTGCAAGCCCAAGATCATCGCATGATATTCCAATGGAGCTACCAGCAGATCCATGTTTTCAAACCACACCCACACTCTCAATGGTGTTGAACGAACAATTCTCATCACTAGCATCATCGATTAATTCAACAATTTACACCTTATAGTGTAGCCCTCAGGTTTGCAATTTACTTTCTGTTATTTCAATTTGGAAAATAAACATTTCCCCTCAGTGCCCCATAGTATGCTCTGAACCCTTGCGAGCCTAGATCGATCCTGGGAACTCATTAGAATTGGAGCTGGTCAGTGCAAAGTAGTTTTAATTAGGGAAATATTTTGGTTTCTATTTCTTAGTTGGAAACGCAAGAGAGATTGTGTGTGAAGTTAGATGAGAACTTTGAGATCTAGGTTCTCCTAGTGTTGGACATCCAACAATCTCTTGAGCTTGTGTGTGAAGTCAAAGGTATACTCTATCTGTTGGACCTCCGTCAAGTTCAACCTTCAATCTGAGGGATAGCCTCTAAGAGGCCAAACCTAGATT
Source organism: Picea engelmannii (assembly GCA_009831015.1). Classification (NCBI taxonomy): domain Eukaryota; kingdom Viridiplantae; phylum Streptophyta; class Pinopsida; order Pinales; family Pinaceae; genus Picea; species Picea engelmannii. The sequence goes on along the minus strand of ML776588.1, from coordinate 662,847 downwards.
AGATTTAATTTCTTGTATCAATTTACACACAATTTCACATAAGTTGCTTGCAAACACAAGAGCCACTTCACAATAAGCCTAAAAACTTAAGTAACTCATTAATAATAAAATTTATCAAGAGCACTTGCAATACATCTCCATTACATTTACATTTCAGCAGCATTTGGTTATCTTGCAACAATATATTTGGTACTGGTCTACAGTCTCCATATATTGCTTATCATTTCATTTAAAACACTTGTATTTCTCCTTTAAGTTATATCATATACATGCAAGTATCTTGAATGCTTTACTTTTAGCATAAGAAATTTCTTTTGATGTGTCATATATGCTGCTAGTGTAGAATCATTTATGTCTTTCTCTTGTTTCATAATAAACTCCTAGATTTCTCTTTTGTATTTAGCTTAGTTTATGCCTTAGATTCTTTTATTAGGGACTACCCTGCTTGGCTTCGCTAGGAGTTATTCTAGATGGAGGAGTAGAGAATCAGGTGAAAACACCTTGACTCGATACTTTCCCCCAAGGACACACCCAATGGATTGAAAATTTTTCCATGCTACCTGATGTGTGTATAAAGTCGACAACACCTACCACCTAGTGCAAACATGATTCTATCTTTGTAGTAGTATGAAAATTCTTGAGGATGGAAGTTTTAATCCCTTGCAACAAAACTTGGTTGCTCCTTAAGTTGGAAAACTCTTGTTTTATCATGTATGGGAGTCATTTTGGCTTACCTTTGGCCATCACTTCTAATTATGACTCCATAAGTCTCAATCACTTTAGGAATTTTTTAGGATATTTTTAGGATATTAGTTTTTTTTTTCTACATATCTTCTTCTCTAAACATATGGTCAAATGAAGGCAATTAGTTGTACCTTATGTTAGGCTATAAAGACATTATTGTAATGAGCCCAACACTATGATAGTTGCTATGTGAGACATAGTGTTATAAATCGATAAAGCTGAGATTGTTGCCCCATAAGCACTATTGTACTTGTGTAACTCTACTGTCTATGTTGCATTTTTAGTACTTTATGTAACTCTACTGTCTATGTTGCATTTTTAGTACTTATGTAACTCTATTATCTATGTTGCATTTTTAAAGGAACATTAGTTGGTTTTTCTACACATCTTTGTAAGTTTTTATGTGATGATTGATTCCATTATACTTTTGCATTGTAGTTTCTCATATGTCAACCCAATAACTTCATATAAAACTTAGAAAACACATATATCAATTATCACAACAAAATAACTCAAAAAGAAATAAGGGAAATTACTATCCAAACTATAATACGAAAGACTTATGTAACCCATACCACATTTTCTTTCCTTCTTGGGAGATCTGAGATTTTCTATTTATATCCCTCTTATACAATTGAATTATCCAATTCACTTCAAAATAAAGTACATATGTCGATAGCTAAGTAAAATCTACTTGATTAAATATGGAATAGTTAAATTTTAAATTTATCATGGAAAGGATACGATGCCATTATTGGTGTCCTCAATTTCTACATACAAATTGTACTCTAAAAACAATAAGTTTTAGTCCCTTGAATAAATAAATAAGCAAAGAGATTTTAGTGGTACATTGATAATAATTAGAATGCCTTAATTAGCCAGCTAGAGGTACATTGAGTGAACCCAAGGCCAACAACCTTGGTAGTATCTGCAAAAGAATTGCATCCACATATGTATACTGCAAAATAGGAATATGGTTATACTGAAATGCTAGTTTGGAAAGCATACATAGTGTTTGAAACTGGAAAAACAAATCCCCAGAGGCAGAGGAAAGAAAACAACAAGAACAACTTATTCCAATCCAAATTTGTGTCTTATGTACCTCACCACAGCGGGCCTCAATCTTTATAGATGCCAAGTCATCAACTCGTGTCGGGCCAATGTTCACAATTGCTATAGGTGAATTTACCTTCTCTTTGGCCGCCCTGCATACATATAGAGGGAACAACAACAACTCAAATCAAATCAAATGAAATGGGAGAGGACGTACTATGCATTTGGCCAAATAAAATTATCATCCTTCATCTACTTTAATAGCACAAATTCATATCCATGGATTTATCAAACACCAAGTTAACAACAACTCAAATCAAATCTCGTGAAATGGACGAGGGAGTACTATGCTTTTGGCCAAATAAAAATTCTTATCAATTATATCCATGGATTTATAAAGCACCAAATTAAGATTAAGATAATCTATACTAGTTTTTTAATTTATTTTTGTTATTTTTTTCATGAATTTGTTTCCATTTTAATTCATTAACTCTATTCACTTTGTGACACATCTCTTTCAATCAAGCTCTATATGACAAAATGAGCTAGATCACTAAATGAGGAAACCTAGGGTTGAGTCACATAACTAAGTTCAAAGAAATATACTCACAATAACACCATATGATATTACCAATGAATAATTGGTGCACTTATTACAAAGGCGTTTACCTCCTTATATATCATTGTTCATTAAGCAAATCATTTCCACTTATGAATGTGGGATAGATTGCTTTACACAAAAAATGAACATTAACATATTCTAAAGTCATAAACTCACTTTATTACATAGTAAGCCTTATATCTCTAATAAAGCATACAGTGTTGAAACAAACTAAAATCAAATACATATATTGAATGTAAAACACATAAAATGAACACTAAACATCAGTAACATCCTGTATAAGCTTCTTATTTGAACATAGTTCCTAGACCAGTTTGAGCTCCATCAAGCTTCCTCATAACCGTCGTAATGATGTAATTGCTGAGTTGAATTCCCAAGTTCCTGGATTCCACCTCATTGAACTCCTAAATCATGAATCTCTCGAAGTCAATTACTGGACAACAATCCACATGCATATCGTGTAACCTCACTAGTAGAGTGCAATCCACATGCATATCACGTAACCTCACTAGTAGAGTGCAATCCACATGCATGTCTCTCCAACTAATTATGGATCTTTCTCTAGATCTACAAATTATGAACTAACTGGGCAACAATCCATTTTGAGTTGTTAACTGACCCCTTCTTGTCTTCACAACACAAACTTCCTAAAATGCGTAAAATTCATTTTCTTCAGTAGATTCTTCACCCCTGTCAGCATCCAATGGATCTTCAATGGATACACTCACTATATGTTTTCTATATTTGACCTTTCCCTTAAGAACATCATTGGCTCACTGTCTACAATTCCAAGATGTATGACCCAACTTCTTGCAATAGTGGCACTCTATTTCCTCATTGTCTTTTTTTGATCTATTGCGGTTGTTTCTTGCATAGAATGCAAGTTCCAATTGGATATCACCTTTATTGGTTCTCTTTTTTTTCTGCTAGCAATGTTGCAATCATTTTGGTCCAGACTTTGTGAAGGTAGTTTACTCAGGGTAAAGATAGCACTACTGTATTCAAGAGGCAAACTATTCATGAGAACAACGTTGGCATCCTCCTCAGCAACTACTTCCTTGACTTTTGCAAGCTGTCTGATAATAGATCTTATATTGTTGATGTGACTTGACATGGTGGCTTCAGTTGGCACCTTAAAGATGAATAACTCTAATTTCAGGGAAAATTTCACATTCACTGTTTGCGCCCTAAATAACTGGTTGATATTCTCCCAAATCTCCTTATATGATTTTTCTATATCTACGTGATGTAGCTATGAATTTGAGGGAGAAATGCCAATTATGGATTTTTCCTTATCATCTCTGCTCTCCCATTCTATCATCTTGTTTTGATTTTTAGATGTTGCCTTGATTCCTTTGAAAATTCCCCAAAGGTTTTTATTCATTAATTACATATGGATATTCACTTTCCACATATGGAAATTGAAACCTGAGTACTTCTCTAACATCTCCACAACTAATTAGATCTAATATTTTTCACTGCTAAAAAATAATTATTAACAAATGAAAAGAAAGGTTACACAAACCAGAGCTATAGATACTGAAAATATGAGAGAGATCGGTTGTAGAACTGAAATACAACTCTTGCTTCCTCTGTTGAGAAAATTAAGGAGGATCTTGCATTAAATCACAACTAAAATCTATTGATCCCACTAATTTTGTTTTGGAAATTTCCCTTAGTTTGCTGTGTGAATACTTCGTCAAACAGTTTGTTATGATAGTGGTTTATGTTGATGAATGCAACTATGGGAGACATCCTCCAGCTTACAAACCTATGAGATGTGGAACATAGCAACTATGTGAAGTCTTTCTCTCATCTTACAAACCTGAGAGAAAACTCGTATGAAGGGTTCGTGGTTCCTACCTGGGACAGATTCAAGAATGTAAATATGGCCTCCTCCATGATGTGAGTGAGAATAACTCCAGATGATTATCCTATGTAAGAGTGATATGTTGAGTTAGGACGTGCCTGTGGCTGAGCACAAGGTGAACGTGGGAAATCCCAAAAGTGTTGGGCACATCATCATGAGAACATAAATGAAGATGATGTAATGGCCTCCTCTGAGCAGTAGCATATTTGACGAGAAAACTCTAGATGATCCTCCTGTTGGTGGAACTGGGAAAGAAGATCTGTAGAGCAGACGTTCCTGTGGACGAGCATAGGTGAACATGTGAAGACCTGGATCATCTGTGTAATGCAGTGAATCAGATCCATGGAATCCCTATGGATGTGCCCCTAGTGGATGAGCACTAGTGGGTGTATCATATCCTTTGCTATATGTTGTTCAAGAGTCAGACCTACCTGTAACCCTAGTTATTGTGTAAAGGGTACATGTCGACCCTATCTTATTGTGTCTAAAGATAAATTGTAAAAGTTAATTAATATTAATATTAATTATTATAATAATAAATAAATAATATGTCTAAGTGAAGTCGGCCCTATTGTGCCAATAGACAATTTAGTTGACAGGACAAGTCTAATACAAGTAAGAAGAAATCTTTCATTGTAGATACACACACACTTGTGAGTTTTGGAAATTTCAGCAAGTACACTTCTTGGTCAATGTGGCGCACCTCTCTTGGGCGCTAGGGTTTCTAGGGATTAAGCACCCTCTTGTGTGCTAAGTCATTCTTGTTGGTGAAAGGTATTTCTCTTGAAGAATATAGCAAAGGATTTGGCTGGGTTTTTCTCCCTTGTTTGAGAAGGGTTTCCCAGGATATATCTTGTGTTCTTGTGCATGGTGTTTCTTCTTGTGATCTTTGTTATTTCAACATTCTTGTTTATGGTTAAGACATGATGAAATTAAATGAACTACATGATTAACCTAATGATATGAAAAATAAACATGGTATCAGAGCATAGGTCTTGAAAGAACCCATTGCACAAACATTCTTCACAAGAAAAAGGAAAAAAACGTCATTGTTGTCGTACAAGAAAATTAGGGTTTTTTATTGAAGAAGATTTTCAGCCTCAAAACCATCTAGAAAAGTGGGCCCTAACCCAAGGAAATCTTTGGCACCTTCAGTGCACCTTTTCAGTGGGTAGATCTCCCGAAAAGTGAAACCCTAGTTTTCACAAAGTACCAAAAGTACTAGAAAACTAGAAGTACCAGAAAACTAGAAGTAGCAGAAAACCAGAAGCACCAGTCCAAAAATCCGTTGGTCAAGTTTGAGGGGGTAAAATTTGGATTTTCAGAAATCTGACTGCACCAATTTACTTGCCTCAGCTCAACGCATCTATCCCCTAGGTCAAAATTTCAAAATTTGAAGTTTGAAAAATTAGGGTTTCCTCATAAAACCCTAAAGTTGCATTTGCAGTTGCAGTTTCAGAATCAGTTGCAGTATCAATTACAGTTGCAGTATGAGTTGAAGTATCATATGTTGCACCAGTTGTAGTCACCCTTGAAGTCTTTTAAGAGTTGGTAAATATTACCGGTTCTACTAGATGGTGTCACTACCTACAAATGCTATTAGAGGTATGTACTCACATATGTTTAAATTGTTAAGCTTTAAAGGGTATTTGCAGGAGAAGGGATCTCTTGCCATAGATCTAGAAGGATCTCAAGATCCAGCACATTTAGAAGAATAACGTAACCCAGGTTTGATTATTCTAATATGCATCTATTTGTTATGACATTATTTTGATCTAGGTTGCATGTTGAAGCTATGACCTTCATACTAACCTTGGTCAAAATTGAAGTCAAAGTATTAGATGGATTAAAGTTGAGATCATTCCCTAACCCAACCTTTTGTCAAGATAGCATATTGTCCTAGTACAAAATACAAGTTGAAGAAAGCACTTGTCATCTTGAGTGAAGAAGACTTGGAAGAAAAGCAACACACTGGAAGTGAAGACTCCAGGTTTGATTGTTGTAATTGTCATTCCTCTAACTTATATTTCTAAAGTTTTCTACATTACATGCAGGTGTTGTAGTTGTGATAACAATCCTTAAATTGTTTTGATTCTAGAGATGTACTCATTATTCTCCTTTAGGAGATATTGTTGTTTTGGTTCCTCTTGTTTTCTTGTTCTAGACAGGTCAAGAACAAAGGAAGATGCTTATCCTTCAGAGAAAGTCACATTGACTCAGAGGGAGTAAAAAATATTTGAGAAAGAGGAAGAATAGAACCATCCTTGAGACAATCAATGCAATAATGCATGATCAAAATCTTTCTATGATTCCATGGGCATAAGCATGCATGACACAATATATGTTTCGAACAAGAGTCCTCACCATAATAGAAGCCTTCACCATAGTGAAGCCTGAGATTGAACACTTCAGGTTATTTGGGTGCCCAGTGTATTTTCATGTACCCAAAGAGAAGAAGTCCAAGCTATATCCTTTAGAAAGAAAGGACACAATGAATATTCAAAGACATTCTATATCGATATCCCTGGTGAGAGACAAATTGAGACAAAAATTGTCCTTGAAGAAGAGATAGTCTTTCAAAGATCCAGAGAATCTCAGATGATGATTGACTGTAAGGCTATACCTTCTACCCCTTCAACAGTTCAGAGGGAGAAAGAAATTATACTAGTTGATCCAGTTGCTCCAATTTATATGTTCAAAGATATTGCAGTAGGGCATAAAAGGCCTACCTAAACTCACTCTGCAAGAGGCAGAGAAACACACACGCCTCTCAAGGCACATTCTGAGAAATAAAAATGAGATTTTTCGAACTATCCTTCAGTCATGAGCCACTTCATTGATGTTGAGAGTCCTTGTCTTAGAGAAGAAACAAGAGAACTGGTATGACAAGAAAGGGAAGCTTGTGGTAACTTCCAAGTGGATCTATAAGATCAAGCATGCAGCTGATGGAAGTGTTGAGAAATTCAAAACAAGATCTATAGCCAGAGGTTTCTCATAAATAGAGGGAGTTGTCTATGATGAGACACTTGACCCAGTGAACCTGATACACTTCCATCTGTACTAACTTTCATGAGTTGGAAACTATATCAGAGAGATATATTCTTGATAAGTTTGGATTTCAAACAAGAGTGTTGTTGATCCAAACTTATATCATTATAGTGTTGATGACAGAGAGCCATATATAAATATCCTTAAAGAACCCAGAGCTTCCTAATGGTTTGTCACACTGAGAGATAAAATTTTCTTATGTCAGAGATATGATGCAAAATAAAATTGTATACTTGCAATACCTTTCTACACCTGAGTAGACTGCAAACTTTTACACCAAACATTTACTTGGTGAAGAAATCCTTCCGAATTAAGAGGGAGTATGGATGACCATAGCCAAAAAAAAAATTAAGAGTACATCGGTATGAGACTTGGCTTGATGAAGAATGCCTCCCTAGTTGAGAGGGAGTGTTGATGAATGCAGCTATGGGAGACATCCTCCATCTTACAAACCTATGAGATGTGGAACATAACAACTATGTGAAGTCTTTCTCTCAGCTTACAAACCCGAGAGAAAGCCCCTATGAAGGGTTCGTGGTTCTTGCCTAGGATAGAGTCAGGAACGTAAATATGGACTCCTCCATTACGTGAGTGAGAAGAAATCCAGATGATTATCCGATGTAAGAACAATCTGTTGAATTAGGACATGCCTATGGTTGAGCACAAGGTGAACATGGGAAATCCGAAAAGTGTTGGGCACATCATCATGAGAACATAAATGAATATGATGTGATGGCCTCCTCTGAGTAGCAGAAAAGTTGATGAGAAGACTCCAGATGATCCTCCTGTTGGTGGCAGTGGGAAAGTAGATCTATAGAGAAGACATGCCTGTGGACAAGCACATGTGAATGTGTGAAGACCTGGTTCATCTGTGCAATGCAGTGAATTAGGTCCATGGAATCCCTATGGATGTGACCCTAGTGGATGAGCACTAGTGGGTGTATCAGATCCTTTGCTATATGTTTTTCAAGAGTTAGACCTACCTATAACCCTAGTTATTGTGTAAAGGGTACAGGTCAACCCTATCTTATTGTGTCTAAAGATAAACTATAAAAGATAATTAATACTAATATTAATATTAATTATTATAATAATAAATAAATAATATGTCTAAGTGAAGTCATCCCTATTGTGCCAATAGACACTTTAGTTGATAGGACAGTCTAATATAAGTAAAAAGAAATCTTTCATTGTAGATACACACACACTTGTGAGTTTTGGAAATTTCAGCAAGTACACTTCTTGGTCAAAGTGGCACACCTCTCTTGGGCACTAGGGTTTCTAGGGATTAAGAACCCTCTTGTGTGCTAAGTCATTCTTGGTGGTGAAGGGTCTTTCTCTTGAATAAAATAGCAAAGGATTTGGCTGGGTTTTTCTCCCTTGTTTGAGAAGGGTTTCCCAGGATATATCTTGTGTTTTTGTGCATGTTTCTTCTTGTGATATTGGTTGCTGCAACATTATTGTTTATGGTTAAGACATGATGAAATTAAATGAATACATGCTTAACCTAATGCTATGAAAAATCAACAATTTATTGCTATTACTGGTGGGATAATTTTTTAAATAGTTTATAGCCTGTTACCCACCAAGTTGCACTAGGCATTCGAGAGGCAAATTGTTCACGAGAACAACCTTGGCATCCTCCTCACCAACTACTTCCTTGAATTATGCAAGCTGTCTGATAATATATCTTAGATTGTTGATGTGACTTGACATGAAGGCTTCAGTTGGCACCTTAAAGATGAATAACTGTAATTTTAGGGAAAATTTCACATTCACTACTTGTGCCCTAAATAACTGGTTGAGATTCTCCCAGATCTCCTGGGATGATTTTTATATATCTATGTGATGTAGCTCTGAATCTGAGAGGGAAAGGCCAATAATGGATTTTTCCTTATCATCTCTTCTCTCCCATTCTATCATCTTGTTTTGATTTGCAGATGTTGCCTTGATTCCTTTGACAATTCCCCAAAGGTTTTTATTCATTAATTACATCCGGATATTCACTTTCCACATATGGAAATATAAACCAGATTACTTCTCTAATATCTCCACGACTGATCAAATCTAATCTTTTTCACTGCTAAAAAATAATTATTGACGAATGAAAAGAAAGGTTACACAAACCAGAGCTATAGATACTGCAAATATGAGAGAGATTGGATGTAGAAATGAAATAAAACTCTTGCTTCCTCTGTTGATAAAATTAAGGAGGATCTTGCATTAAATCACATCTAAAATCTATTGATCCCACTAATTTTGTTTTGGATATTTCCCTTAGTTTGTTGTGTGAATACTTCGTCAAACAATTTGTTATGATAATGGTTTATAACTGTTACTGGTGGGATAATTTTTTAAACAGTTTACAGACTGTTACCCACCAAGTTTCACTAGGATGGACTTGCAATATGAGCCACCAAAGTTGAACAATATACTTGTTCAAATTTAGAGTTTAGAAGTCCAACCGACCACTATGGCCCCTTTTCTTCTTCTTCTTCATAACCACATTTCATACCCCTGTTGGGTAATTGTAATAAGATGAATTTAACATGATGAAATTGTAAAAGGGTTAGCCTCAGAATTAATTATGAGTGCATTACTCTAGAGTGTTTTTTTTACTTATTAATTATTTCTTGCTTGAATGTCTTAAGCAAGTTATAATATTTTAGTTTTTTAACTCATTTCCTCCAAAGATGGAGTGTGTACTGATGGTTATGCCTTAGCATGGTTATATAAGTCTAGTGTCTAATGTATATTACCATGCTAATCATCCTCCTAGAGTCTCATGGAAATGCACTAAGTCCCCCTTAGGTTTTTTAATGTTTTATGCAAATAAAAAATTTCCCACAAAAACGAGATATTTCAATTGTAAATAATTCCTAAGTTAAATAAGTGGTACTAGGAGGCATTATATGCCTTGGGGGAATTTGTTTTCACACTCAAAATACCCACTTTACCAATGTATCCACTTTGTAAGTGAAATTAGTGATTTTTAATCACTTAAAATTAATTTTACTCACAAAAAGTCAATAAAAGACAAAAAATCAGCAAATGATATTTTTTCGGAAACATGTCGAAGACATGTTTTGAGTTAAATCACCCTTTCTTGAGTTGAATGAGCCTTGTTGGCACTTGATTGGAAGTCTTGAGTGAGTTAGCTTGAGTTGTGGCATGAGTTGGAGGTTTTCCCAATGTGAGGTGTGCCCTCCTTGAGGAGAGGTGGAAACCTTTCCCACTCCACTTGTCAAACAATTTCTCTCCAAGTGGTGCGCCCTCACTCTATGGGAAGTGTGCCCCCCTTCCTATATAAGCAGATGCTCACTCCCTTTGTAAAGTTAGATTTGGAGACCTAGAGTTATGCGGTTGTAATGATTTCAAGCTTTGTGGAATAAAGAATTGAAGACTTTGGAGGTCATCTTTGTGGTGTTGTGCAAATGTGTGGATGCCCATTGTTCCGTTTGATGTGTTGAGGTTATGGTAAATTTGTCTCTTACAATTACTTTGTTCATTTTTCCTTGAATAATAAGATATTAGAGAGCTCGCTTACATTTCTATATCTTGTTATTTTTAGCATATTTGATCTATGATTTCATGTTCTTCTAGCTTGATTGTCACGCTTTCTAAATCTTATGTGTAGGAAGTGGGTGCACCCACCTCTGACAAAGTTCTTTGCAGGATTATTCCAAGTTTGTAGGGCCTTTGGATTGCAGGAGTGGAGTGCTCTATTTTGAGTCTTCAACATATTCAACTTCCCTCTATTAGAACAATTTCCCTCTACAATACACCAAGAGGACTCCATAGCCCAATATCTATTTCCATCCGACACTCTTTTCTTTCTTTCTCAACAAGTTCTAATATTTTCGTCTTACCTTTTGATTTGCATGAAAGATCTAAATATTTATCTTCTTTCAAAGTTAAATCTAAAGGAAGTTTTATTTGCATGCATAGGTAAGTTATATCTATTTTGTACCTTTCAAAGTTTCGTTATTTCAAGTAGATCTAGCATGCTAGACTTTATCTTTTAGCAAGTTTTAGAGAAATATTTTAGAGGGATGAAAGTTAGTCTAATTTCAAGAGATTTCATTTTATATCTATCATTTTAAGTGTTGACGCTTTTCTGTCCTAAAACAACAAACCAAAGACCCTAAAGAAACAAACTTTCTAGCTTGCTTTCCTTAGTTGATTTTTGCTAGTTTTAACTTAGAATATTTTTGGTATTTTCCTAACATTGTCCAAGACATTTCTAAAGTGTTTTTGGGTAAATTTTAGTGTCCTTTACTTGGTATTTTTTTCAGGTTAGTGGACAGCCATGGGGAGACTATGCCGAATTTTGGTGGATTTTGACCATCCGGGACCCCCGGGAGCACCCCTTTCATCAATAAACTCAGTGAAAACTTGTAAAGACTCGTGATATCCCTTAATGAATGATCACAAGTCATCCCAAAAAACATCATTGTAATTTCATCAATAAAATCAGTGGGACACATAGTGACTAGTCTTCATCCCCCCTAGGGGAATGGTGTCCTTTTGTGTGATTGGTTATTTTGGTCCATTTTACTTATGCTCTAAAATATCACTTAAAGAAGCTAAAATAAACCTTAAAATCAATCACAGAACCGGATAAAATTAGTTAAGATTTCCATTTCTTAGATTAATTTAGTTAGATTTCATTTTCATAGATTGACATAGTTTAGATTTCAATATCTAGTTAGATTTTAATTTTTCAATTTACTTTCAGTTTTTCAAAGTTGGAAATAAAGCATCCCCTCATCTCCTCTCAGTATGTTCTTGACCCTTCCACTATAATCTTAGTTTCAATCTCTAGAAGTAAGTTTCACGCATAACATGGGTTGGTCAGTGTGTAGTAGCTTAATAGGACAATCCATTAGTTTCTATTGTTTAGTTGGAAAATGCAGAGAGTTTGTGTGTGAAGTCATACGAGCCTTATCAGAACTTAGTTCTCCCCGTGTTGGACCTATGACATTATCTTGAACTTGTGTGTGAAGTTAGAGGGATACCATTGGGATCATTTCCACACAATTCGCTCTTGGTTTCGTGGCATTCTGACGATTCCCGTAATTTGGGTTATTATTGAGCATAATTTAATTAAATACACTAATAGTGTTATTCACATCATATTATCTGAGGGTGCTATTCACTCAGGATGGCCTGGGGTGATCCTAGGCATCCATACTTTAGGTTTCCTTATGGAGGTTCAAGTCTCAAGTGGGGTGCAAGGTGCAAAGAGAGGCTCATTCCTTTGTTTGTTCACCAAGAGAGTTGGGAGAGGAGAAAGAGGATGATGATGGAGGCATTGGATGAGGTAAGATTGGGCGCCTCCTTTCATGGAGGGATCATGGAGGCTTAGACTCTCATTTATTTGTGGTGTTGGTTCTAGCTTTGAGGAGGGCGCACTTGAGGAGGAGGGTGCTTGCTTAGCAGGTACTAAAAATACTTGGACGATCGCAGATATGTTAGTTTCAATGGAGAGGTAGCACAAAAGAGATTGTTTGTGTGCAAGGGATTCTTCATCAGAGCTCAGAGGGTAAAGGGTGCATTGTTTCAGTGAGATTGGCTACAAAGGAAGAGGGCACACTTAGCTTGGGTGCATATCTCTTCTTGGAGATCCAAATCATATCAAGAGGAGTTACTATTGTATCAGGTTCCATTGTATTTGCATACTTGTTGTATCTCATACTTTAGACATCACTTATATATACTTTCATTCTAAACTGGTTTTCCACGAGGGGGTTTTATCCAGGGTCGTGTTGACCAAAAATACTTGTGTCCAAATTTCATGTATGATTAGCTGTTTAGATAAGCATTTTAGAGTTGTAAATATCTAAAGGAGTGTTACTTGTTTTGAGTTATATTGCATGTGCTAACCACCGGTTTGAAAACACTTGCAAGGGCACCTCAAAGATCACTTAACCATCAGATTATGAGCAGAAAAGTACTTGAATGTTTTCTGTCCTAAAACAACAACAATGGACAAATTTGGAGAATAAACTTAGATCCCAACAAGAGGTCAAAGAAAGATCTGTTGGGCACCCTCATGGGTCCTCAAAAATATACAAAAATATCCCAACCACTTGAGCTGCACCTCAAGGGTCGCAGGGCACCGACCCAGTACAACTTATCAACCCATTGGTAAGTGTCATACTCAACTCAGTCCATTGAGGAGTACGGCATGGATAATGTCTCATGAAGATGCAACCATCAACACTCCCTCTTAACGAGAGGGGCATTCTCTACCACTCCAAGTTTTATCACGAAAGTACTCGAACTTCGACTTGGCAAGGGGCTTGGTGAGAACATATGCAATCTTCTCCTCTGTAGGAAGGTATTGCATCAATATTGATTTCCTCAACACCATGTCTTGAATGTAATGAAACTTGATCTCGACATGTTTTGAAATGTCATGAGACACTGGATTCTCTGAGAGCTTCACACAGCTTTGGTTATCTCAATGAATCACAGTGGGATCCGACATTTTCCCAAACAATCCTGCAAGAAGCTTCCAAATCCACACTGCTTCACGTACTTCCATACATACTAAAATATATTCAGCTTCTGCGATACTCAAGGACACAAAAGCATGTTTTCTGCTACACCAAGAAACCATGGTAGACCCCAAACTGAAGCAACACCCTGAGGTGCTCTTCCTGTCAACTGTGCTCCCTTCCCAATGAGAATCAAGATATCCCTATAGTCTCATGTCAACATTGGAAGCATATATCAGGCCACATCGAACTGTTCCTCGTAAGTATCTCAACACATGCTTCGCTGCTACCCAATGCAATTGTCTCGGCTAACTCATGAAATGGATAAGTGCATTCACTGCATAGAAAATATATGGTCTAGTGTTAAATAGATACATCAATGATCCAATCAACTATTTGTACATAGTTGGATCAATCAAGTCTGAATCGAAATAAGTCTCACTCAACTTCTTCATATTCAAGACCATCGATGTGGCCATGGACTTACAATCCAACATCCCAAATCTCCTCAAAATCTCAACTATATACTTCCCCTGAATCATGAAGATCTCATTAGTTCCCTGCCACGCATCTAGTCCCAAGAAATAGTGCATCATGCCAAGATCCTTCATTTCAAACTCAGATACCAACTCATAGTTGCACCAAGCAATGAGACTCTCTTCTCTGGTGAGAAATAAATCATCAACGTACATGATCAAAATCAAGAACTCACCATCAACAACCTTATAGTATAGGTTGTAATCAACAACACTCTTGCTGAAACCCAAACTCATCAAGTATCCATCAATCCTCGCATACCAAGCTTGAGGTTCCTGCTTGAGTCCATACAGGGCCTTTTTTAACTTGCACACATGTAATGCCCCCATTTTTGGACATTATTATATTACGAAGTGTTATGCTGACCAGAGTAGCTAGATGGGTGTGTGTTTCCGTCCTTATACATACCTACTAATGTGGAGAAGTCTCCAACCCACTTGGTGTGTCCTTAGAGGCATAAGTCTAAGTCCAGACCCACTGTCACCTTGATCTAGACCTCTTCCATCTAGGCTCACTCCTAGGGAAGCCAAGGGGGGTAGACCCTACTTTACTATGTTAAATTTTGATTAATGATCTAGGAGTTAATTTGATTTTTATTAGGGAGACCCAACCCAATGACAAGAAAACAATGCAAATGCAATTCTTTTAATGAAAATCAATCCTTTTATTTACAATACAATAAAATAGACCAGTGTCGTGGACTTACATTCCAACATCTCAAATCTCCTCAAAATCTCAACTGTATACTTCCCTTGACTCATGAAGATCTCATTAGTTCCCTGCCACACCTCTAGTCCCAAGAAATAGTGCATCGTGCCAACATCCTTCATTTCAAACTCAAATATCAACTCATACTTTCACAAAGAAATGAGGCTCTCTGCTCCGGTGAGAAATAAATCATCAACGTACAGGAGAAAAATCATGAACTCACCATCAACAACCTTATAGTACATGTTGGCATCAACAACACTCTTGCCGAAACCCAAACACATCAAGTATCCATCAATCCTCACATACCAAGCTCGAGGTGCCTGCTTGAGTCCATACAGGGCCTTTTTTAACTTGCACACATGTAATGTCCCCATTTTTGGACATTATTATATTACAGAGTGTTATGCTGACCAGAGTAGCTAGATAGGTGTGTGTTGTCGTCCTTATACACACCTACTAACGTGGAGAAGTCTCCAACCCACTTGGTCTGTCCTTAGAGGCACAAGCCTAAGTCCAGACCCACTGTCACCTTGATCTAGACCTCTTCCGTCTAGGCTCACTCCTAGGGAAGCCAAGGGGGGTAGACCCTCCTTTACTATGTTAAATTTTGATTAATGATCTAGGAGTTAATTTGTTTTTTATTAGGGAGACCCAACCCAATGACAAGCAAACAATGCAAATGCAATTCTTTTAATGACATGCAATCCTTTTATTTAGACTACAATAAAATAGACCAGTGCGTAAAATATACCCAAGGTTTGCTTCTTGAGATGACCAATTAAATATATATCTACAAAATTAAATGAAGCATGAAATATCTACACAATGAAATAGATAGTGAAATGACTATTAGCTTTAGACAATTATATCCAAATGGGCAAGAATTCTTACAACCAATAAAGAATATCTAATACATGTAAATATTCACAATGAAAGAAAGTGCTTGAAAGAAAGTAAGTTAGAACATGAGATTGCTTGGAAAGTAAAATTACATGGAAAGTAAATTGCTTGAAATGTAAAATTTCACAACTTGAAATAGTGAGATTGCTTTGAAAGTAGATAGTTTCTTTGAAAATAGTTGGTTGATTTTAATAGGTTTTAAGTCTCTCTTGAATTAGGGGGATTAGAATGTGAAATATACAAGCCTAGACTATGTGACTTCCCCAAATTGCTATCCCCTCAACCAAAAGGAATTGATGGGTTCTCAAGAAGAAGGATAAGCAAGGTCCTTCCCTAGCTCTATAGGTCAAATCTGAAATGATTGGGTGCTCAAGCAAGGAGGACACTTAGTGCCTTGAAGCCATCCCCAACTTACACCACTTGTAGCCTCCCAAGTCACCCTTTTTGGTGGTGGAAACAATAACAATTGGATGCCTAATTAAAATAAACTCGAATCCTTTGCCCTTTCTTAGTTACCCAAGAATCACTAAGTGGCAAGGGGAGGGAATACGGGGAAGAGGTGAAGCACAGATTTGATTACTTTTGCAATAATTTAAATGACTTGGAAAGAAAAATCAACCCCACAACAATGGCACAAGTGGAGGACAAGCCTACTGTTTTGGCCAAGGTGGGTGTAAATAGATAATTTAAATGACTTTGGAAAGCAAAAGAAACTCCACAACAATGACAAAAGTGGAGGACAAGCCTACCGTTTTGGCCAAGGTGGGTGTAATAAAAGAAACGAAAGGAAATAAATCTAACTCTAGCCTTCAAGATTTTGCAAGAATGGCTTAGAGAAATCTCTTTGCAAGGTGTGGGCAATATTTCCTAAATTATTACAATATCATATTTTTGTATTTACTTGAGAGAAGGCAAGCCCAAGAGACTCTCTTGGGTTTCTTACAATGCTTTAGAAGAAGAAGATGAAAGGAGATTTGATATCCCAACTTTAGAATTCCTTTTGAGTGCCTTGGAGGCTCAAAACAAGTAGCACCTCCTCCTTGTTGTTGAAAATCTGCATAAAAATCAGCAAACCATATTTGCTAGAAAATGCTACGAAAACCAAGAATCTTGTTAACTTCTTTTAGTCCAATGAAACATAAATTTAAATAGAGAAATTTGAATATAAAAATAAATTTTTAAATGATTATTCTAGAGCAAAGAATGCTTATTGTTATACCCTAGCCTAGGGATAACTAAGGATAGTATGTCTCGAGGCCCACAGGTCCTAGACATGGAGTACCAAGAGCCATATTGAATTGAGCTTGGCCCTGGAGGGCCCATCCTTCTTCTTCAACGCCTCCATCCTGTCATAAGAAACAAACCCATCCTATTGGTCTGGTCCTGAAGTAGCAGTGGGTCTTTCTCCATGAGGTAATGAGTCTGGGTATCATGGTATGTGTCAGTCTCATTCTCAAAACATTTGAATATGTGCATTTAATTATCTTTTGTTTCATGATGTGTGCTTGGAATTTATGCCTTTTGACTTGTCCATACCGGGGGGGGTGACCGAATGCCCTAGAAGGTTGTTTCCCTTAGGAGTGAGTTTCCACTGGGTGGGTTTATGAAAGGTCGTCGTCCATTCCCACAATACTTATCACTTTTCATCATTTTCCCTCTCATCTTTCCCCTGCATTGGTTTGGGCATTGGGTTTTCCAAGCTAGAAAAGGGTTGTACCTTGCCTTATGGGAAGAAGGGGATAAAGGCCAAGAAGGTAAAAGTAGATGGAAAAAGATAAAAGCCAAAAGATCAAAACCTTCAGATGCTTCACCTAGAGATCCCTGAGAAAGCAATAAAAGGCTTCTCAGTAAGAAAAAGGAGGGACCCATAAAATAAATAAACTCAAGACCTAGTTGGAGGATAGGGGGTCTCATCATGAACCAACCTATTAGGTCCATGGGCATGTAGAGGTATGCCACTACTATTCAACTAGTCACCACTCCAGGGTAGTGGCTCTTGGTATCATAGCCAAGAGAAAGGGGGTCTCATCACGAGCCAACCATCTCATCTCCATGAAATGCTTGTGGGTAACGCTATCACAACTAGTCACCATGCCAGGGCAGCGTCCCCCAACTATTCTCTTGAAAGAAAAAGAAATAAGATAAAAGAGTAAAAAGGCATTGAATGGGCTTGGAAACATTTGCATCCATGACAAGGTGCAACTCACACTCTTAAGAGGCACCCACAGGTAAGCCATACATTTCCCTGTCATCATTGCACCCATTGCCCAAACATCCCCATACCATCTCATGCACTTACATGACCTAGATTGGTCTTCACTTGGAAACATCCCACATCTAAGGAGAATTAGCCCAATAGGACGTCCTGAAACACTCTCCAAACTTGGCTTGTAGAATATCATAACTTCTTTGAGCACTTGTCTGGGAAAGGGGGGTTTCATGCACATGTTTGGGTAACTTGATTATTAGATGTGATTGACATTGCTATGATCCTTGTGACTTATGAGCCCATGAAGGGCATACTTGTTGTTGCTGCAGGACCATGCCCGACGGATAGGTACACATGGGGAGATGATTATCTCGGACCTCCATAGGGATAAAATCCCACTAGATGGATGTTGAGACCCCAGTTAGGGGAAAACATATACCATAGGCTTACACCAGAAAGAGAGGAGGATGTTCCACCGGAGATAGCTTGGCAGGAATTGAACCAAGGGGGTCTTTCCCTCCCACCATGATGTTGTCCCTTGAAGGCCCTTGACGTCATCATTCAGAGCCTCAACGTCACCCAGTTGAGATATCCAGCTTGAGGACAACATTGGTTGGCACGCATGGCATTTCCAGAGGGGTTTTGAGCCCCAACGTTTCACTTGGAGGGCTAACGTTCCAAAAAGAAGGCTAACGTCACCCTGGGAGGGGCACACCGTCACCCTAAAAAGATAAAGTTCGGGTTTTATTTGACAAATTTGTGTAAAAATTGGATTTTTCATGTAAATTGGGCATGTCGCCCTTTTTGACCTAATTTTGTAATTAAAGGTCATTTTGTTTGTATAAATAAGGGATTTGTCCCTTGTATTTTTTCATCATTCTTTCACTCACACAAGTGAGGTCTGAAATTCGGCTCCCTTAGGGTTTATTGGCTAAAATTAAGTGGTGCGCAAGTCTTGGAGGATGCTTTCTTTGGTATTTTTTGGCACTTTCTTGGTGGAAAGTCTTCAACTAGGCTATATGCTAGATTATTCTTGGTGAATGTAAGTGAATTTATGCAATTCTTCTTTACTTTGAATGGTTATAGTACATTTACTTTGCATTTCACTAAGATTATGAAATTGCTAGCTTAAAACCCTAGGAGATCAAGCACATGTTATTGTCCTTGTCTCAATATCTTTTCACCTACTAGATTTTGCTAAGAAAACTTATCCTTTGAAGCATGTGCTAGAGCCCTACCATTGTAAAACTCTAGCATCATTTGCTTCATCAAGCCTTCATTTACTTCAAGCTTGAGCTAAAGAAGAAGGAAAACCGCTAGGGCCTAGGGTTACCTACTTCTTAGTAGTCGTTTTCCTTCTAGGGTTTGTTGATTGAGGCCTTGGGTTACCAACACCTCAACCATCAGCCCTCTTGTCCTTAGCTCACAAATTATCATTTGATTCCTTCAAGATTTCTGCTGCAAAAGGTGATTCCATTATCCCTAAAGACACTGATCTAGACCTTATGTTTGATTGATTGATGAGAACAACCCTTAAATCTTCTACCTCAAGCTAATTACTAACCTTTCCTAACCCTAGATTAGACTAATCCACTAACATTCTTTCTGTTGTTACAAAAGTAAGTTACAACCAATTATTACAACAATAAAATCTCTTAAAAACAATTACAAAAGTTGAATTTTACATTGCGTCATTAGCTTCTGACAAGTGCTAGTATATTGCTATTGTTAGATTATCATTTTAGGTCATTTTGAAGCTTATTTAAGGCATTGATTGTGAAGCTATCATCTTATTTACATTGCTGTTATAGATTTCTGTTTGCTTCATCTCAAATCAACTTATTGCTTTCATTGACAAAGTCCAAGGTTTTATGAAGAACTAACATCAATTGTACTTGAAAAAATAGTGTTTTCTTGTTGCTTTGTTCTGGGCAGGTACACTCAAGCATATCATTGCTTCATTCTTTTGTGAAAACTTTGGGACTTTCTAATCGGTGTGACTTGTGAGAGGGGATATCTTCTCTTGATACTTCCACCTTTGCCTTCTCAAATCCCCAGGTCACCGGGGACGTATCTCCTGGGCCGCCATCCCTAAATAGAAAGAGGTGTCTTATTAAGGTGCCAATGATATGACAACCTCATGTTACACCAATTTTCCCTCCTTTAGCCTTTCCCTTTGGGACACATACAAATTGTGCAATAACATTTTGGTTCCGTTGTCGGGGAACACTGAGTCAATTCTCCTCAAAGACGACACTTTTCGGTAAGCCTCTCCTCAAAATCTTTTACTTTGCAAAGATTACCTGACGACTCCACTTAAGAAACTAGAGAAATGCTCTCTTTAGTCAGCTTTATATTTCTGTTATAAAACAATAAGTAAAATCTACTAAGTAGCTTGATCTAGACACTTAAAACACTTTACTTTTGCCTAAAGATTTTATATGAAAAACCTTGCAAAAAGGTAAGTGAAGTTCTTCAGTTAGATCTACTCTTTGAGATATAAAATTTCCTCAAAAGCCTTTACTTTGCAAAGCTTACCTAACTCAGACATTAGCGCTAGCTTGGAAAAGTTACAACTGACTGTAGATGGCATGGTAAAAACCCAAGAACTAATGATGAATAAGATTGTCAACCTAGAAAGAACTCAACAACAAGCCCTTAGGGTTACTTACAAAGGGAAATTCCAGAGAGGGAAACACGCTTTTAGACCAAATAATGATCAAGAGGTTCCAAATAATTTAGCCCCTGCAAATATAGTAGATGAAAACCTTTGGTGCTTACAGTGCAGTGAGTCACATTGGGAGCATGAATTTCCTTTCAACAATGGTAATCATGACCAAGTGAACATAGTTAACCATACCATTGAAAATCCTCAATATTACCTTAATGTTACACTTGAAGAACATCAAGAAGGCATAAAGGAAGCATCCAGGAAGGCTAGGATGGAGGTGATAAATAACCTTGACCAAGAATCAAGAGAAAAGTTGAAAAGGAAAGAATTCCAAGTATATACTAGGCAAAAAAGAATGAACCAACCTCTCTCTACTGGTCCTGTGATTTCACAAACAAGACCTCCACCCATGAACATACTTCTTCCTAAGAATCCTCCCAAGAAGGAAAAAGTAGATTTGAACTTTGACTTTGAGGGTGCATTAGCAAAAATTCATGTGACCATTCCCTTGAGAGAAGTCATCAAGGTCCCATCTATAAAGGAAAGGTTTGATTTTTTTTTCAAAAGATCAGATGGACCAATGGACTCTCCTATTATGTTAAAAGCAGATAACTTTAGGGTCAAATATGATGGACATCCACCTTTCTTCATGACCTTATTTATCAATAACAAATGCCTTAACAATTGTATGCTTGATTCAGGGGCAGGTGCTAACATGATGTCTTTGAAGGTCATGGAAAAATTGGGCCTAAAGGTCACACGGCCTTACAGGAATGTATGTGGATTTGAGTCCAAATCCATACCCACTCATGGGGTAGTTGAGAATGTTGAAGTATGATTTGGAATATACCCTAAAAGAGTGATCCACATCGATATCGTGGTAGTGGATGTCCTGGATGTGTGGGGAATGCTATTATCCAGGAAGTTTGTTGCAATGTTGGGAGGCACCCTAGAGATGGATTTCACATATATCAATGTTCTTATGAATGATGGAACAATAAGCCACCTCCTAAATGTGCCAATGAACAAAGTCCATATGCAAGAAATTGGTGATGACATTGGAACTAACAAAACACATGAACTGATCAAAGAGAGTCCTCCTGTATTTTCCCTGGATGACATGCCTTTCTCTATAGAGGAAGAATTTGATCAGATACAATGGCCAAAGCATTTTAGATTTGTAAAGATCTAGAGGAGTGTTACTTGTTTTGAGTTATATTGCATGTGCTAACCACCAGTTTGAAAACACTTGCAAGGGCTCCTAAAAGAACACTTAACCATCAGATTATGAGAAAAAAAGTACTTAATTGTTTTCTATCCTAAAACAACAACAAAGGAAAGATTTGGAGAATAAACTTGGATCCCAACAAGAGGTCAAAGACAAACCTGTTGGGAACCCTCATAGGTCCTCAAAAATCTACAAACATATCCCAACCACTTGAGTTGCACCTCAAGGGTTGCTAGGCACCAACCCATTAAAACTTATCAACCCATCGATAAGTTTCATACTCAACTCAGTCCATTGAGGAGTATCATCACAGGTCAACCCAACTTATTCCATCGAGGAGTATGACCTGGAGAATGTCTCATGAAGCTACAACCATCAACACTCCCTCTTAATGAGGTGCATTCTATACCACTCCAAGTTTTATCACGGAAGTACTCGAACTTCGACTTGGCAAGGGGCTTGGTGAGAACATCTGCAATTTTCTCATATGTAGGAAGGTACTGCATCAATACTGATTTCCTCAACACCATGTCTCGAATGTAATGAAATGTGATCTTGACATGTTTTTAACTCTCACGTGACACTAGATTCTTTGAGATCTTCACACAACTCTGGTTATCGCAATGAATCATGGTGGGATCCAACATTTTCCCAAACAATCTTGCAATAAGATTCCAAAGCCACACTTCTTGATGTACTTCCATACATACTACAATATACTTGGCTTATGCGGTATTCAAGGCCACAAAAGTATGTTTCCTGCTACACCAGAAAACCATGGTAGACCCCAAACTGAAGCAACACCCTGAGGTGCTCTTACTGTCAACTGTGATCCCTTCCCAATGAGAATCAACATATCCCTATAGTCTCATGTCAACATTGGAAGAATATATCATGACATATCCAATTGTTCCTTGCAAGTATCTCAACACATGCTTCACTGCTACCCAATGCAATTGTCTCGGCTGACTCATGAACTGGCTAAGTGCACTCACTTCATAGAAAATATCTGGTCTAGTGTTAACCAGATACATCAATGATCCAATAAACTATTTGTACATAGTTGGATCAATCAAGTCTGAATCAAAAGAAGGCTCACTCAACTTCTTCAGATTCGACACCATCGGTCTGGCCGTGGACTTACATTCCAACATCTCAAATCTCCTCAAAATCTCAACTGTATACTTCCCTTGACTCATGAAGATCTCATTAGTTCCCTGCCACACCTCTAGTCCCAAGAAATAGTGCATCATGCCAACATCCTTCATTTCAAACTCAAATATCAACTCATACTTTCACAAAGAAATGAGGCTCTCTGCTCCGGTGAGAAATAAATCATCAACATACAGGAGAAAAATCATGAACTCACCATCAACAACCTTATAGTACATGTTGGCATCAACAACACTCTTGCCGAAACCCAAACACATCAAGTATCCATCAATCCTCACATACCAAGCTCGAGGTGCCTGCTTGAGTCCATACAGGGCCTTTTTTAACTTGCACACATGTAATGTCCCCATTTTTGGACATTATTATATTACAGAGTGTTATGCTGACCAGAGTAGCTAGATGGGTGTGTGTTGTCATCCTTATACACACCTACTAACATGGATAAGTCTCCAACCCACTTGGTGTGTCCTTAGAGGCACAAGCCTAAGTCTAGACCCACTGTCACCTTGATCTAGACCTCTTCCGTCTAGGCTCACTCCTAGGGAAGTCAAGGGGGATAGACCCTCCTTTACTATGTTAAATTTTGATTAATGATCTAGGAGTTAATTTGTTTTTTATTAGGGAGACCCAACCCAATGACAAGCAAACAATGCAAATTCAATTCTTTTAATGACATGCAATCCTTTTATTTAGACTACAATAAAATAGACCAGTGCCTAAAATATACCCAAGGTTTGCTTGTTGAGATAACCAATTAAATATATATCTACAAAATTAACTGAAGCATGAAATATCTACACAATGAAATAGATAGTGAAATGACTATTAGCTTTAGACAATTATATCCAAATGGGAAAGAATTCTTACAACCAATAAAGAATCTCTAATACATGTAAATATTCACAATGAAAGAAAGTGCTTGAAAGAAAGTAAGTTAGAACATGAGATTGCTTGGAAAGTAAAATTACATGGAAAGTAAATTGCTTGAAATGTAAAATTGCACAACTTGAAATAGTGAGATTGCTTTGAAAGTAGATAGTTGCTTTGAAAATAGTTGGTTGATTTTAAAAGGTTTTATGTCTCTCTTGAATTAGGGGGATTAGAATGTAAAAGATACAAGCCTAGACTATGTGACTTCCCCAAATAGTTATCCCCTCAACCAAAAGGAATTGTTGGGTGCTCAAGAAGAAATACAAGCAAGGTCCTTCCATAGCTCCACAGGTCAAATCTAAAATGATTGGGCGCTCAAGCAAGGAGGACACTTAGTGTCTTGAAGTTGTCCTCGACTTACACCCCTTGTAGCTTCCCAAGTTAGGTGGTGGAAACAATAACAATTGGATGCTTAATTAAACTAAAATCTAATGTGCAGGAAAAATGGGATTTTGGATGGATTCATCAGAGGGAGGAGAGCACATCAATGCTTCATCATCGTGTTTGATATCTTCAGGCTCTCGCTCTTCAACCACATATTCATCCTTCTTAGAAGAAGGATGAGTAATCCCCTGTTCTTCCTCATGGGATTGGAAAAGCTCATTAGGATCCTTCTCCTCAACCTCTTGTTGGTCAATGATTTGTTCCCCTTCTTCTTGGAATTTATCAGTAAAGGTCTCAAGGGAAACTAATCTCTCTAAACTAAGAGAATCTGGGGTAAAGAGGTGTCGTTTATTGGACAAGGAGATATTTTCCTCGATTTCTCTAGGCATGTTATGAGCTTCTTGAAGTGTTTTTGGGTCCTTTTTACTGATGGGAAATCCTAAATGCACTAAGAGTGCATTGGTATAGAGATAAACGAGGTACTTTTCCTCAGGACGATGGCTTCCAAGAATTCGAAATAGCAGGTCCTAAAACCTATCCTGAAACTCTCTGATAGTCTCATTCTCAATTTTATTTATATGCTCGAGTCTTTTTAGTAGTATTGGGATGTCTTCCAACTTAATACCCCATCTTTTGAGAAAGGTTTCTTCCAATTGGTCCATAGATGTGATGGCATCAGGGAGGTCATCATACCACTTCCTAGCATTGCCATGAAGAGTGGCAGAGAAGAGTTTCATTTCCAAATCTTCAACATCATCACTAATAGGGTGGATTTGAAATAAAGCCCAAAAATCACCCATGTGATAGTTGACTCTAGCTCCATCACTACCAGTGAATCTAGGCAGCTATTTTTCATACTTAAGGGGCATTTGCCTAGGGTATCTTGGGATTTTACTCATGTCTAAGGGTTTGAAATTTCTTGGGTCCCATTGAGAAGTCATGGTTGGTTTTGTCATTAGTGGATTCGCCAGATAATTTTCTTGAAACTATCAAAGGGATGAGGGGATCACCCTCAGTGGAGTCGCCAGGTAAGCTTTGCAAAGTAAAGGCTTACCGAAAAGTGTTTTCTTTGAGGAGAACTGTCTCAGTGTTCCTAGGCAACGACTCCAAAATGTTATCGCACAATTTGTACTTGTCCAAAAGGGAAAGGCAAGTGGATGATAAATTGGCGTAACATGAGGTTTCCCTATCACTGTCACCTAAATAAGACACTTCTTTCTCTTTAGGGATGAGAGCCAAGGGGAGACGTCCCCGGTGACCTGGGGGTTTGAGAAGGCAAAGGTAAAGGTAACAAGGAAAGTTGTCCCCTCTCACAAGTCACACCAATCAGAAAGTCCCAAAGGTTTAACAATATGAAGCAAAGATATGGTTGAATGTACCTGCCCAAAACAAGACAAGAAAACAAGGAAACACTATTCTTTGCAAGTAACAATTGATGTTAGTGCTTTGCAAAACCTTGGAATTTTCAATGAAATCAATAAGTTGATATAAGACGAAGCAAACATAAATTTATAACAGCAATAAATATATGACGATATCTTCACAAGTTATGCCTTAAACAAGCTTCAAAATGACCCAAAATGATAGTCTAATAATGACAATATGCTAGCACTTGTCAGAAGCTGATAAGGCAATGCAAAAATCAACTTTAATAATTGCTTTTAGGATATTTTACTGCTGCAATATATGGCTGTAGCTTACTTTTGTAACAGCAGCAAGTATATTAGTAAATTAATTTAATCTAGTGTTAGGAATAGTTAGTATATAGCTTGAGGTAAAAGGTTTGGGGGTTGTTTTCATCAATCAATCAAGTACAAGGTATAAACCAGTGTCTTTAGGGCTAATGGAGTCACTTTTTGCAGCAACAATATTGAAGGAAATAAATGATAATGTGTGAACTAGAGACGAGGGAAAATGATTGAAGTGTTGGTAACCCAAGGCCTCAATCACCAAACCCTAGAAGGAAAATGGCTACTAGGAAGTAGGTAACCCTAGGCCCTAGTGGTTTTCCTTCTTCTTTAGTTCAATCTTAAGATAAATAAAGGCTAGATGAAGCAAATGATGTTAGAGTGATACAATGGTAGGGCTCTAGCACATGCTTCATTGGATAGGTTTTCTAGCAAAATCTAGTAGGTGGATAGCTATTGAGATAAGGACAATAACATGTGCTTAATCTCCTAGGGTTTTATACTAACAATTTCACGATCTTAGTAAATTGAAAGTAAAGATACCATAACCATTCAAAAGAAATAAAAATTGCAGAATTCCACTTACATTCACCAAGTATAATCTAGCCAATGCCCTAGTTGAAGACTTTCCACCAATAAAATGCTAAAAAACACCAAGACAAGCCTCCTCCAAGAGTTGTGGACCACTTAATTTCAGCCAATAAGCCTTAAAGAGGCTGAATTTCAGACCTCACTTGTGTGAGTGAAAAAATGATCAAAAAATAAAAGGGATTAATTCCTTATTTATACAATCGAAATGACCTTTAATTACAAAATTAGGTCAAAAATGTCGTCATGGCCAGTTACATCAAATATCCAGTTTTTTACATAAAATTGACAAATTAAATCCTAAAACATGCAAAAGGGGTGACGTCATGCCCTTATGGGGTGACGTTGGGCCTCCTAGGTGAGACTATTTCCTCCAGGAGCAAAACATTAGGCCTTCCAAGGCCTCTGGATCATGCCACACATGTCGCTTGGCACACAACTACCTCCATCGTTCCCATCTAACGTTGGGTAATGTCAAGGGTCACAGAGGTGATGTCATCGACCTTTCAAGGCCAACGTTCAAGGGGAAAGACAAGACCCCCTCGGTCCAGGATTTCTGAGCTATCTCTGGTGGAACGTCCTCCTCTCTCTCTAGTGCAAGCCTCTGGTATATGTCTGCCCCTAGCCGAAGTCTCAACATCCATCTGGTGGGATTTCAGCCCTATGGAGGTCCGAGCTAATCATCTCCCCATATGTACCTGTCCATCGAGCATGGTCCTGCAACAACAACAAATACGCCCTCCATGGGCTCATATGTCACAGGGATCATAGCAATTTCAATCACATCTAATAATCAAGTTACCCAAACATGTGCATAAAACCCCCTTTTCCTAGACAAGTGCTCAAAGATGTTATGCTATTCTACAAGCTAGGTTTGGAGAGGGTTCAAGGACATCCTATTGGGCCAACTCTCCTTAGGTCTTTCCAGGTGAAGACCAATCTAATTCATGTGAGTGCATGAGATGGTCTGTGGATGTTTGGGCAAGGGGTGCACTGATGACATAGAAATGTATGTCTTACATGTGGGTTCCTATGAAGAGGGTGAGTTGTACCTTGTCATGGATGCAATTGTTTCCTAGCCCATTCAATTCCTTTTTACTTTATCTTATTTCCTTTTCTTTCAAGAGAATAGTTGGGGGACACTTCCCTGGTGTGGTGGCCAGTGGTGACAACGTTATCCACAAGCATTTCACAAACATGAGAAGGCTGGCTCGTGATGAGACCCCTTTCTCTTGGCTATGCCACCAAGAGACACTACCCTGGCATGGTGACCAGATGAATATTAGTGTCATACTGCTACATGCCCATGGACCTAATAGGTTGGCTCGTGATGAGACCCCTATCCACCAACTAAGTCTTGAGTTTTATCTTTTTATGGGTCCCTCTTTTTTCTTGTTGAGAAGCCTTTTATTTCTTTCTCGGAGATCCCTGGGTGAATCATATCAAGGTTTGATCTTTTGTATTTTAACTTTTTCCAGCTACTTTTACCCTCTGGGCCTTTATCCCCTTCTTCCCACAAGGCAAGGTACAACCCTTTACTATCCTGGCAAACCTAATGCCCAAACCAATGTAGGGGATAGATGAGAGGGAAGATGATGAAAAGTGATAAGTATGGTGGGAATGGAGGATGAACTTTCATAAACCCACCCAGTGGCAACTCACTCCTAAGGGAACCAACTTGCTAGGGCATTCTATCATCCCCCCAGGTATGGACAAGTCAAAAGACATAATGTCCAAGCATACGTCATGAAGAAAAATATAATTAAATGCACACATTCAAATGTTTTGAGAATCAAAGTGACACATACCATGATACCCAGACTCATTACCTCATGGAGCAAGACTCGCTGCTACTTCAGAACTAGGTTGATGGGATGGATGTTGTTGCTGATGAAAAAATGGAGGTGTTGAATAAGAAGGATGGGCCCTCTAGGGTCCGTCTCAAGTCAATATGGCTCTCGGTACTCCATGTCTAGGACCTGTGGGCCTCTAGACATAATCTCCTTAGTTATCCCTAGGATAGGGGATAACAACTAGGAGCAAAATTTGCCCTGTTGAACCAAAAGTCTTCAAACTAGTTGTACCACTAGGTACATATCTTCATGGTATATGATGTTGACCCCCTATGAAATAGGTAGTCAATAGTGTGATAGTGAGTACATGAGCCATTGAGGGGTTTTATTGGACCCGACTTGCATCGTCCATCATATTTCATTATCAGGATCTATTCCACACAACTTGGATTTGGTTCCATTGCATTTCGACGATTTCAATAATTTTGAGTAATTATGGGTTATATTTTAATTAAATTCACTAAGAAGGTCATATTGGGCATAATACTTGGAGGAACTTCTTAGTGTAATAGCTCATCGGAATTGGGAGGAATAACACTACAGGATAAGATGATGAGAAGTGAATTTCAGTGGTCAGAGAAGCCATAAGGATGGATACATCACTTTTTAAAGGTAAAATGGTTAATTAATTAATAAAGTGATTTAATTAAGGAATAATAAAATAAAGTAAAAGTAACTTGGAAAGAAAAGGTGAACAGTGAGGATAAAAGAGAGATAGGGGCCTTTATTCTCTCATTATGTGTTGTTTATCAGTTTGATGTCTGGCTTTTTGCTAGAGAGCCCATGCACTTGGGGGTTTTGAGGGTTTTGACTGAATAAACCCTAGAGATCAGCTCGATGGTGAAAGATCCCACCCAACCTGGTCCAAATTTGGTCACGGAGGTGAAAGATCCCTCTCTCACCATTCTACATCAGTTCTATCTCAGTTAAAGGTGGATCCTATAATAGTTACAGGTTCAGAAGAGAAGTGGTGTGCATCATTGAGGGTTTCCAGTAGGGGGGCACACTAGAGGAACTAGATCCATTCGATTTAGCCAAGGAGAAGGAGACTTAGGGGGTTTTTCTATTGAGATAGTTGGGTAGAAGCCATAGCACCTTTCTTTGCCTATCTTGGGTGTGTTATGGTTGAGCATTGATTTATTATGAGGGTGGCACGATTCTCCTAGTGAAGGGTGCATTGCAGAAATAGAGTCTGTTCATATAATATTATCATTTACTTGCTGCAAACACACAAAGAACCACCATTATAAACCTCAGCGCAACCTAAGAGACTAAAATCAACAAAGTGTTTGACAAAATACCACAACCAGAGAACTCATAAAACTCAATAAAAACTCAATGTTCCAATCAAATTTGGTTGGGAACATTACAGTGGTATCAGAGTGAAGATTCCTCCTAGCCTGAGGGGTCTTCCACAAGGAGAGATGGATTTTTTGGAATTTTCTAGAGAGATTTTATTTTGTGAGCGGGAATATCGAGCCCTCAGTGAAAATTTCATGGCTCAAGTAACATTCCAATAGTTTGTAACCATAAAAAATCCTGGGTGGAGCAAAGATGAGGTTACACATTGGGTCGGCACAGTAGAGGAAAATAGAGCTAGAGAAAATAGATGGAAGGAAGAACAGATTAATCCTACACCCAATAGGAGTAGGGAAATTTTCTATAGTTGCAAATATCCTTGGGAGCCAGACCACAAATGCAGGGGTATAGGGAAGGTGCACATTGTTGAGGTGCACTATGACAGTGAGGATGAGGAGATTCATGAGGATGCAATGGTAGATGCCTATTTAGAGTAGTCTGATGATGCTAGTGACTTTTGAGAATCTGAGGGATACTCGGATGGATAGGATGATAGTGCATGTTCTACATCTTCCATATCAAGCAATGTTGAGGATTCAACACTTCAACATAGTGGTGACACTTGTGAGGATTCATATGTGTTATCACTTAGACATGACATGATTATGAGGTTGGATGACCTACCCTTGGGTGTAGACATGGCTTCCAGGAAGTCATGCATGGAGGATGATGAGATTTCTATGACAACAGTGACACATTTTTCATCTTCTCAGACACCTATGATAGCCACAACACATGAGGATAACAATGACATTTCTGATATGGTGGAGGAGCCTTGTGTGAGGGTTGCACACTAGGGACATATGGATCCACAGACCCAGGAGGAGAGACATGACTTGGATACAGCTGACCTTACACATACCTATCAGTATGAGGAGAGTGAGTCACCTATTTTGGAGATTCTATTGTTTGATCAGGTTGTGGAGACTGACAATTTAATGGGGTACTCACTTCCAGGATCAGTCTACAGTGATGAGGATGTACTCCTTATTGGCCGGGATGACCACATCTCATATCTAGACACATCTGTATGGAATCCAGGTGTATATGAAATTAGTAGAGTGAGCGCACATGAGGATACAACTGCCCATACAAGATACAATGCGATTCAGATGGAGGTAACAATTGTTGATGGAGTGCAGTGGAATACAAAAGGACTCAATAAAACAATGGACAGGGAGCAGTTCAGTGCCTTATCTTTTGAGGAGTGTGTTGTTGGGGATTCCATTGTTGACATTAGTAGTGGGAGGCATGAGGTAGCACCTCAATAGGATTGTGATCAGGAATCACAACACTTGGCATGTCAGTTGAGAGTCGGTGAGGACATGATCATGGAAGCCACTAGACACACTGATGACACACATGCATTGGTGGAAGATTATTGTTGGAGGGAATCGATGGCACATGATAGTTCAGATGGGGGATTTTCCATGGATGACTTGCATACTCTCAAGGAGAGAGTGACTATGATGAGGGCCGACTACCAACAGTTGTTGATGGACAAAGATTACCTATTGGAGGTTGGCTAGATGTATCATAGGGCCCTGAGAGAGCAGGAGTTGGAGATGGACCGAACCACTCATGAGTTGGTGAGGACACGAAGATTATTGGGAGGCACATAGACAACCCTTCAGGAATTAGATTCCATATCTGAGGAGCTCCTTGAGGAGATTAGACAGAGATCCACTACATCTATCTCAGTAGAGAGTCAGATATATCCTTCAACCACATTGCTAGAGGATGTTGGTGGTTTAGCAGTGGAGCACCAGTTGATGGAGGAGCATGACGAGTTCTCAGGATCACTGATGAGTATGGAGATATGTGATCCGGATGTTGTAACAAATATCAAAATCGACTGTGCTGCCCAAGTGATCATTTGACAAGGTTGTGGCACCTTCCTTCCTTGAGCTAGAATTGGCAAGCTTGGTGACAATCTATGGTGAACTTTGTGAGCTTGGTTCTCCTCCACAAATTATTGATGCATTGGACTTGCAAAGGAATCCTGAGGGTACACTACATTGCCTCTGCAATGCTCTGGATATTCCTTTCCAAAGTTTTATGCTCAAATGGGAAGCTGGTCCAAAACCAGCGGATGGCCTTTGGGCTCCATGGTGGTATGCAAGTGTTCATAAGTCAACAGGTTTCAAGCCCCCATCAACATGTCCGAATCCTTCTCCATTCAAGCTTTATAATCTGTTGGAGCAATGCCTTCCTTTCTACAACATACTAAAGCGCCATGCTCTACGGCCTGATGTCTCAGTGCAGCCAACTCTTCCTGTTCCAACAAATGAACAAATACTTGTTTGGGTTGGTGATGAGCTTCTTCCTCGTGAAAGTGAAAAAGTATCTGTATTTGATTCAATTGTCCAAGGTGGTGATGGATTTTGGGAGGGACTTCAGGTTTACAATGGAAAAATCTTTAAGTTGGACGAGCATTTGGACAGGCTGTCTGATTCTGCAAAATCTATGGCTTTTGTAAATGTACCTGAATGCAATGAGATAAAGAGAGCAATTTTTACAACACTCGTTTCAAATGGAATGCGAAATAATGCTCATATCAGGCTCACTTGGACCCGTGGGAAAAAGGTGACCTCAAGGATGATCCCTGCATTCAATCTGTATGGATGTACTTTGATAGTTCTGGATGAATGGAAGCCACCTGTCTATGACAATGCTGGTGGCATTTCCTTGATAACAACTTCAACACGCCGCAATTCTCCAAATAACTTGGATTCCAAAATTCATCACAATAATCTTATCAATAACATTCTGGAAAAGATAGAGGGAAATCTTGCAAAGGCAGATGATGCAATCATGCTTGATCGATACGGTTTCGTGTCTGAAACAAATGCTACAACTGATGATGGGATCAAGATTTTAGCAAATGTTGATGGAGTCTGCTTGCTTTGTATGCTTGAGAATAGGGTGTTTGAGGGTACAAGAATACCACCAGAGGTGGTGTCAACGAAGATAGCTTCAACAACAAATGCCACGACTGCTATGGTAAACACAGTCACCCCGCTTCCTGGTCCAATAGAACGGTTGGAAAGGGTTCTTCCTGCTATAGCAATTTCTACTATCGATAGTCTTGACAGCATTTGGATGGCAGATGTGAAACCTAGGCTCCTGGATGAGGCTGCAGGAAAGAGCAAGAACTCGAAGTTGGCAGAGATAACTAATATCACCCAACGTAGGTCTCTTAGGTTGCCAGATACGTTACTTACTGGAAAGGCAACCAGATTAATAGATACTAATTCAGGGGCTTTTGTCCTAGCTCTTTCCTCCAATGTTGTTGGTTGCATAATGATTGCAATCCATATGGAAAGGCCACAACAAATATTGCACCGCAACGGTGGCAGCCAGCGAGTGGAATCCTTATGAAAAATGATACGAATGACACAAATCCAGAACAAGCAGTCTCCCTATTTGGTGGGAAGGTGTCCCTATTCAACGATAATGACACCTACGCTGACGACGTGATCATGAAGGTAACGGTTGCATGCCAAGGTGTCGATACAGACACTTCCGTATAATGAACAATGACTACAAGCAGTTGGGAAAGACAGCCATGGTAGGCGATGGAATCAATGATGCACCAACATTAGCCTCAACAGACATAGGCATAGCCATGGGTGTAGCAGGCTCGGCAGTGGCCATGGAGACTTCAGATATAGCCCTCATGTCTAATGATATCAGGAAAATAGCAGCAGCAGTGAACACTGGCCCGATTGGATCGAGAGGCCCCTCACTATAAGAGGGATGGATACAATGACTTCGATACGTTTTACATGCAGGCAGCTTCAGGGACAAAAGGAGGTTCGAGTGGCTCGCCAGTAATTAATTGTCATGGACAGGCAGTTGCACTAAACGCTAGCAGCAAATCTTCTAGTTCATCTGCATTTTTCTTCCGCTGGAATGGGTGGTAAGGGCATTGGAATTTTTACAGAGGTGCAAGGATGAGTGCAATGGTGGATGGGAAGCAATACACATTCCTCGAGGCACATTTCAGATGACCCTTCTTCACAAGGGATTTGATGAAACACGTCGTTTAGGGATTCGGCATGACACTGAGCAATTTGTGAGACAGGATTCTTCTGCCGATGAGACAGGAATGCTCGTCGTGGATTCTGTGGTTCCTGGAGGTCCAACCAACAATCATTTAGAATTAGGGGATATACTTATACGTGTGAATGGCAAGGTTGTAACTCAATTCTTGATTTTGGAGACGTTGCTTGATGATAGTGTCAGAAACGAAATTGATTTGGAGCTTGAGAGAGGTGGTGTTCCTTTAAAGGTCACCTTGTAGGTCCAGAAATTGCATTCTATAACCCCATATTATTTCTTGGAAGTGAGTGGTGGTGTTATTCATCCTCTATCATATCAACATGCCAGGAGTTTCTGCTTTCACTGTGGTCTAGTCTATGTTGCAGAACCAGGGTATATGTTGTCAAGGGCAGGTGTTGCTTGCCATTCAATCATAAAAAAATTGGCAGGGAAGGAAATAGAACAAGTTGAGGATTTTATATCTATTTTATCTAAGTTAGCTCGAGGAGCACGAGTTCCGTTGGAATTTGTAGGCCATGTAGATCATCATCGAATAAAGTCTGTTCTGGTCACTGTTGATCGGCATGAATGGTATGCACAACCTCAACTCTACACTCGAGATGATGCAACTGGACTATGGGATAGGAGGCCTGCAATGTTGCCAATTGCATCTTTGGTTGCACCTCTTGCTGTATTATATGATGAAAAAGGACCAACTCTTGAACCACAGGTATTTGTTAGATGGAGAAGTTGATTGACAAATATTGGTATCAATGTAAATGGTGATGGGAATCTGTCAGATTCCCAAGCTGTTCTTTCAAATGCTACCGGTGATGCTAGAGATGAGACAAAGAAGAGACGACTCCATCATCAAGTTGCAGTTGATGGGCTTGTGGCATCGGATTGTATGATAGAAACTGGTTTAGATGACAATAGAGTATTGGAGAATATTCTATCCTTATATGAGCCTGGGGAAGCAGGGACAATGAATGCTTCAGCTGCTGAGCAACACATTGAGCCAACCCTGGTCATGTTTAAGGTCCATATACCACCATCATCCATGCTTGATGGTGTGCATGCTCAACATTTTTTTGGAACGGGGGTTGTGGTCTATCATTCTACAACCATGGGATTAGTTGCTGTTGACAAGAATACAGTTTCCATTTCTGTATCAGATGTCATGTTGGCATTTGCTGCATACCCGATGGAAATTCCTGCTGAGGTTGTTTTTCTGCATCCTGTACACAATTATGCATTATTAGCATATGATCCTGTTGCGCTAGGTCCAGCTGGTGCTGCAGTTGTGCGTGCAACAACTCTTCTTCCTGAACCTACCTTGCGTAGGGATGATGTTGTCTATCTTGTTGGTTTAAATCAGAGCTTGCAAGCTACATCGCGTAAGTCGATTGTCACAAACCCAGGAGTTGCCTTGAATATTGGTGCAGCTGATTGCCCTCGGCACAGAGCCATGAACATGGAGGTCATTGAATTAGACACAGATTTTGGGCATACATTTTCTGGTGTTCTAGCTGATGAGCTGGGAAGGGTTCAGGCATTATGGGGCAGCTTCTCTATGCAGGTGAAATATAGCGATAGTTTGGATGATCTGGTCAAATTTTTTTGTAATATTGTGTGTTCGGTAACCTTCCAAATAGTAATTCGCACATCTGGCAGTCACAGAGTCCAGAAGACGAACCGTTTCAGATTCCTGGAACGCCGAGAGTTTCATTTTTTCTTTTTAAAAGAATGATGTATGTAACAAAAAAGGTTGGGGGGGCGCATGAGCGCAGCACTGGGGAAACCTCTTTCGAAGAGGGTTTCATTGTAATGACTGAGTTTTTGTAAGCCATTAATGGAGTAATAAAGATGATTTTTTATTTGCGACTGTGAGATTCATCACGGTCGATTTCTTTCAGCATGTTTTCCTCTTCTTCAGCTGTGTTAAATCTGTTTGGAATTTATCTGATAATGCTCCTTACTCACAGTTGATGTGTTATCATTTTCATAATGTTATTTCTTCCTTATTCCATCGCAACTGCGTTTCATTTCATTTTCCTCTAACTGATGGGCTTTGTTATACTTTAGTACGACCACTACTATAACGAATGGATTTGGGTTTTCTGTAATTGTTTGATGTCTTTCCTCTGCACCAACTATCAGCGGGTGTAATACCAGCCTACACTTTCAGAATGCTGCATATATCCTTTGCTACGTCGGCCTTTCCTATTCTTTCCGCTACCACATCATGATTTATCAAAGCGCTGAAAGATAGACTTACTTTGCCTCACTTTCCGCAAGTTATTTGATCTCTGCTATTGTCTCTTTTTCTCAGTTTTCATTTGAATCCATGCCCAATGGAACATTGCCCTGGTTTAACCCCCAAAATCCAAAAATCCAAGACCATTATTCACCCATAAATCTGCCCACCGTTTTCACGCTTACTTCAATTTATTTTGTGACATTTTTAGAGAGATCCCTCTCGGGTTGGGGGAGGGAAACCTTCCAATCCAAAGTGGTTCGAGGTTGCCTCGGGATTGATTTGCTGCAACCCATTTCAGTTCTGAGTGTCAACACTGGACATGCAAGAGGATTTCCATGGGTCACAGGGACCTCCCTTCATGAGGGGTCTTGAGACATTTGAGAACACACATACACATGGGGATTCCATAGCCAGGGGAAGTTAGGAGGACACTTCCATTTATGTTATAGGATTGGTTGAACTTCATGTAGAGGTTGACCCAATAGTACACCCAGGATCCATGATGTTGTAGGTGTATACATGATATCACACAAGTATGCATGGGCATACATTGATGAGTGGTAGTTCACAAATATATACAAAGGTGGACATTGGGATTTAGGGGGATTCACTGGATTGTAGGGAGGAGACATACTTAGTAGAGCATGGAGATTCTTCTCCCTTTCAAAATAACATAGTTCTGGGAGATCACCTTCACAGTAGAAACAACTGTATGAGTGATGATGGAGGAAGAGTGATTGACCAACAATTTGTGGAGTTATCTACTAATGTACCTGATGATTTGAGTTTAGTGACGAGTACGAACGATTATTCACCATGGGTTCCAATGGACAAGATTTTGGTCAAGTCTGTGGGATTGACCCAAGTATATGATACTTTTTAGTCCTACAGTCGACTGCAGATATTTCTGTTATCCTTTCCCAATAATTTTATCATTGGCAACAACACAGGAGGATATAGACAGTGGCAGGGGACATGGAGAGTTGGTAGGTCGATACCACCTGACAGGAGTTCCTTTATTGCACACATCAACATAAGGGTGGATTATCAGAGACAGATAGTCAAGGCCTTGGGTGTGATAGAGAGTATCTTAGGCCATGGGACAAATGATATTTTAGAGCATGATACAGATGCAGGTTCTAATTGGGATGAGGTTGGAGGGATTTCGACAATTATCAGTAGAGCACATCAACAGTTAGTGGGGATTGGAAGTGATGAACTTCCAATTTTTCCATGGGATCCGGGAGTCCACTTGGTTAGTAGGTTATTTCATCTTATGATGGTTTGGGTTGTGCCAGAGAGAAACACACTTCAATCTTGGATTTTTTTAAGAGGGCTTGTAGGGACTTGTTCTATGTGGAGAGACAGGTTCTCCCTATTGATACTCATGATTGAGTATGGAGATGGTTGGGAAGATGTTGGTTCCATAGAGATACCTTTAGAGGCTCAGCTTCTTGTTAGCAGGACCAATTATCACAAGTATTTTAGCATGAGGATCTAGGAGTGGGGGATCTAGTATGTATACCTTGAGCAGACATTCATGATCAAAGTAGTGCAACGTCAACATGATGGTCCCTATCAGAGACTAGCATGGGACCCTGAGATTACAGGGCAGGGCATTTCATTGATAGATAGAGGCGAGTGGATCTTTGTAGGGGAAAGTCACTTTGAGTTTCTAGTGAGCTTCAGTATGGGGGAAAGTAAGTTACTTGTCGGTGTCTTTTTGAGGTTTTGTAGGACCTCACTATGGAAGCAACATGTTCAGTTGGTGGAGGCCGTGTTGCGTTTGGTATGGTCTTGGAGGACAGGCTCATTTCGGGTTGAGGTTATGTTCTATTTCCAGGAGACTCATGGTGTTGATATGTTACAAGACTATACTTCACAGGGCATTGCAGTTCACATCTTGATATGGGATCTATAGATTGGAGTTCTTGGTAGTTCAATGTTTGATGGAGTTGAGTTTCGAGTAGAGTGGGTACTTGGGGAGTTGATTGAAGTTCTATGGCCATTGATCATTATACTCATCGGGAGCCATTGGGTGTCATGCATGGTGAGCACTTGGAGGGGACACACTTTGAGGGGAGTATACTATGTGTCACACAGGTGGACATGGGACCCCAATATTTAGTTATTGCTTGAGGATAAGAAATATTCTAGCAGGGAGGACTGTAATGTCCCCATTTTTGGACATTATTATATTACAGAGTGTATGCTGACCAGAGTAGCCAGATGGGTGTGATAGCGAGTACAGGAGCCATTGAGGGGTTTTATTGGGCCTGAATTGCATCGTTCATCATATTTCATCATTAGGATCCATTCCGCATAGCTTGGAATTGGTTCCGTTGCATTCTGACGATTTCCGTAATTTTGAGTTATTATGGGTTATATTTTAATTAAATTCACTAAGAAGGTCATATTGGGCATAATACTTGGAGGAACCTCTTAGTGTAA
The DNA here is from genome assembly GCA_009831015.1 of Picea engelmannii. Lineage (NCBI taxonomy): Eukaryota > Viridiplantae > Streptophyta > Pinopsida > Pinales > Pinaceae > Picea > Picea engelmannii. The sequence continues at coordinate 624,021 of ML776588.1, read as the reverse complement.
TAGCTAATCAGAATCGGGAGGAATAACACTACAGGATAAGATGATGAGAAGTGACTTTCAGTGGCCATAGAAGCCATAAGGATGGATAAATCACTTTTTAGAGGTAAAATTGTTAATTAATTAATAAAGTGATTTAATTAAGGAATAATAAAATAAAGCTAAAGTCACCTGGAGAGAAAAGGTGAATAGGGAGGATAAAAGAGAGATAGGGGCCTCTATTCTCTCATTATGTGTTGTTTATCAGTTTGATGTCTGGCTTCTTGCTAGAGAGCCCATGCACTTGGGGGTTTTGAGGGTTTTGACTGAACAAACTTTAGAGATCAACTCAGTGGTGAAACATCCCACCCAACCTAGTCCAAGCTTGGTCACGGAGGTGAAATATCCATCCCTTACCATTCTACATCAGTTCTATTTTAGTCAAAGATGGATCCTACAACAATTATGGGTTCAGAAGAGAAGTGGTGCACATCATTGAGGGTTTCCAGCAAGGGGGCGCACTAGAGGAACTAGATCCATTCGATTTGGAGAAGGAGACTTAGGGGGTTTTTCTATTGAGATAGATGGGTAGAGGCCATAGCGCCCTTCTTGGCCTATCTTGGGTGTGTTATGGTTGAGCATTGATTTATTACGAGGGTGGCACGATTCTCCTAGTGAAGGGCGCATTGCAGAAAGAGAGTCCGTTCATCTAAGGGATCTAAACACCTTCGATCAACAAGAAAATAATCCTATAGGTTTCTAGTGTCCCTATCTACATTCCGAGAGAGTTTGGAGTGATTTGGAGAACAGGGAGAGGAGGGTTGAAATCTAGGGTATCTACAGCCACCAGGGTAGCGCACAACTCAGGCAGCTTGAGGGATTTCCACTACAAAGGACAAAGATCTCATCTTGTCATTCATCTCTTGCAACTCTTTGGCCTTTGGAGGCTTGTATCTTCTCCTCTGGGACTTACTTGAGGGTTATTGTCATTTTGCTACTAGATCTTAGTTATATTGTACCAGATCTGTAGATCTATTGTATTAGGATCTTCTACTATTATGAATAATATCATATGTGTGGTATTTGTGTTATTTAATTGAGTTGATTCTATTGTATTCGTTGTGTATATTTTATTGGATGCAATATTATCATTTACTTGCTGCAAACACAAAAAGAACGACCCTTATAAACCTCAATGCAACTTAAGAGACTAAAATCAACAAAGTGTTTGAAAAAATACCATAACCAGAAAACTCATAAAACTCAATAAAAAGTCAATGTTCCAATCAGATCTGGTCGGGAACATTACAACACATGGGACTTCTTCCCATGAATCAAAAAACCATATGGTTGCTCAATGTACACCTCTTCCTCAATCTCTCCATTGAGGAAGGTTGTATTCACATCCATTTGATGTAGTCTCCAACCCATGGTTAAAGAAGGGGTAATGATCGTCTGAATGGAGGTGTACTGAGCAACAGGAGCAAATGTCTCCTGATAGTCTATTCCCCCTACCTGAGAGAATCCTCTAGCCACAAATATTGATTTTTGCTTCTCGATGCTCTCGTCAACTGCATTTTTGATCTTATAGATCCACTTGGAAGTCACCACAGACTTCCCCTCAGGTCTCAGAACAACATTCGACACATCATTATTCATGATGGATTGATACTCCTCCATCATGACATCTCTCCATACCTACTGACTAGATGCCTCCTCATAACAGGAAGGCTCATTATCAATGAGGTATCTCATTGCTGCAACATAGCTTGAGAATATATGAGGTCTCTTGCTTTCTCTAAAAGTACCACGAGGAGATGCATGTCTCTCTACTTCCTGCAAAGTCTAACGAGCCCATGCAGGCCTTTTCCGGCCTACTACAATATCTCTAGGAAAATCAACAGGCTCAACTGTCTCCATGGGCTCAACTATCTCCCTCTGAACTGTTGAAGGGTGAGGGGGAGAAGATACCATATCCTCCTACCTCTTACTATCAATATCCATGTGAGATCCTCTAGATCTCCTGAAGGCTACCTCCTCCTCAAAGGAAACATCCTCGTTCACCTCAATCTGTCTCTGACCTAGGATGTAGATTCGATATTCCTTCGAAGATTCACTGTAACCAAAAAATGTGCCCTTCCTTCTTGAAGGGTCCAACTTCATCCTTTTCTCCTTGGGTACGTGAATGTATATAGGACACCCAAATATCCTGAGGTGTCCAACCACATGCTTCACTTCGGTGAAAGTCTCCTTGAGATTCATGTCCTTCAAATTCCAAGTTTGAATATCAAATAGTATAATTATCCACTCAAAGAAGCAACTGTCATGGGCCATCATGCTCTACACGGAGCGTTGGAATACCTGTCACAATATTCCCTAGAGTGGGAAGAGCTCTATAATGCAAATGAGCAAGTCTCCTATCCCATAACTCACTTAGAGTGATAGAATCAAGCATCAGGGCCTGAAATGTCAATCTGTACAAATTCCTTGTCTAGTCAGACTACTTTATGTCTCAAACTAGAGACTATCTAATATCTTGTCTTATACAACCATCACTATAGTTCCCTCTCAGAGTTATCACTGGTGACCTGCCTCCATGCTAACCTTCCTGGAACAAGAAACAAGAACAACAACATCCATGGAAACCTCCATGGGATTTAACAAGATAAACTACCCGAAACAAAGTCAACAACCAAGAATATCTCCTAGAGGAGATCAATTTAGCTTGCAAACAAGTGCATCTCATAATGATCATAACTTCAATAGATCAAAATGCAACATAAGATCACAAATTCCCTACTACAAGTGCCTGGCGCTCCTCCTAGGAAGGTTCCACACTTAATCAAGCAACTGACTCCCCACACTATGTGCACCCTATGGATTAGTCATCATGTTGATTAGGATAACAACTTCCTAGGTAAGGGTGCCATGCTAGCACTATAACCAAGTTCAGGAATCCAACCAAACTAAGCCATCCATATGTCCATGAAGCATCACCAAGGGACTAGCGTTGGGTGAAAACACTTTTGGAATAACCCCAAAAGATAACAATATTTCACCTAATAATGACAAATTCAAAACTATAGGTGAGAGAATGACATAGGAATCCTATCATAAAATCTTACTATCTAAGTAAGATGGACTTAGAGGTACTAAGTGAAATCATCACTTGCTTGTAAAATCATGTCAATGTTTGGAGTCACTAGTGAGATACTATATGTTATTGAATACTAATGTTTGTAGGTGGCACTGACCTTAGGAGTGAAGGTCTCATTTGGGAGGATTGAAATGGTCATAATTCCTTCCTTAATGAAGCAAGTTTAAGAAATTCCAACATAGAGCTTAACGACCACATACACCTAGTGCCTAAGAAATTTGCATGAATGGTAACTTTCTCGATGAGAATTTGATATTTTGTGCTATGTTATACATGCTTAGAAATAGTTCCTTAAGATTCACTTGGCCTCCGAGAAGTTTCCTTTGCAAGCTAGACAAATACAAAGCATATAAATTCACCAAAATTATTTAAACCCCAAACTATAAAACCACTTACAATGTTTTAGATGACCATAACTTTCCTACATGATATTAGGACGAGCCCTACATATATAAAGGTAACTTTAAATTATCTTATGCAATTCCAATTTGCTAATTTTAAGGAGCACTCCTAAGATACCAAATACATTTCTCTGGCCCCTAGATACATCGTATTTCATATTTGTATACACATGACACTTATTAAATAAGGCCATATCTATACAAATATGAGATTTTAGATGACTATAACTTTCCTACGTGATATTAGGATGAGCCCCACATACATAAAGATAACTTAAAATTATCTTTTATAGTTCCAGTTTGCTAATTTTAATGAGCATTCCTAAGATACCAAATACATTGCTCCGCATCCTAGATACATCGTATCTCGTGTTTGTATAGATATGGCCCTAATGTGCATTCGACCGAATAAGTATCTGGATTCTTTTTAAAGTCATATCCCTTATGTTCCTAAGTTGTAACCGTAACAAATATATGTTTGTCATAAATTATTAAACTCTTCTAGCTTAAACAATTAAATCATTAAACTATAATATAAATGGGGGGAGATAATTACAAATTTAGCAAGTTGATAAATACTATAATTTAGTAAAAATTATATAATATTTATTAAATTAATATATATAGTATATCTATCCCCAAGGCTTAGCTCGATAGGTATATGTTTTTGTGCAAAAGTTCATGGAGGTATCATGATCAAATTTCATTGAGCCCCTTGGGGTTGCTAGCTAGTATTTCAACTAGCAATTACTACCAACCTCCATCCAAAAAATCAAGGAAGAGGGGGGAAATATATGGGGACCTGGCAAGGAGCCAATGTCCTCACTTGGAATGCCTAATACACAGGGGAGTGAGGGACTATGTTTCTAAAAAAATGTAAATGTAGTATTTTTTTCCAAAGAAAACCATGCAAGGAAACCCAAGCGATACTTCCCGACATTCATGGATATCACCCCTAGTAAACCTATTTCCATATACCAATGTGTCTCCCCCAAGGGGATTCAAAGCAACCACTTACTAGCACATAACTAGCCAAATGCCAATGCCCAACAACAATGGCATCAATCAATTGAGCTAACCACTTGGGCTGTATATAATATATCTAACATATATTTACTATATAATTTTATATTTTTTATAATTTATAAATGTTGTATCCTAGCCATATGATACCCGATTGTTTTAAAAATTTGTTGCATTCACACCTTGTTGTCGTCCTTATACACACTTGCAAACGTGGACAAGTCTCAATCCACTTAGTGTGTCCTTGGAGGAACAATGCCTAAGTTCAAGCCCATTGTCACCTCGACTTGAACTTAATCCATCTAGGCTTACTCCTAGGGAAGCCAAGGGGGGTAGACCCTACTTACTATGTGAGTTATATATTGATTCTAGGAGTTAATTTTAGTTTCTTAAAGGTATGGGGAAACTACACTATATGAGAGGGAACAATGCAAATGCAAACCTTTAATGAAAATCAAACCTTTCCCTAAGTCCACTATGACTAGTGCCTAAGGTTGGGCAATGGGGTCAATTAAATTACACAAATATCTAAATACAAATCTAAGAATAACTTTCAGTTTGAATGAGATGCAAAAGAATTATAACAACTATTAAAAAATAAATAATATCTATATGCTACAACAATATACAAGATACAATTACTTAGAAATGAAATGAAATGAAATGAGCACTAGTTAGATCTATAATACTTGTAGAGAAACAATTGAACTAAATTCTAATTGATTTTGCAGAAATAGGAAGAGATAGATCAAAGATGCATCTACAACAAACACACAACTTACAACCCAAGCTTGAAGTGCCCTAAAGAGAGGTGCACAACTTCAAGGGGGTAGCTCAAGGAGAAATGAGCAACTCAAGAGGAAACCAAACAAGGAAAGAAAGCTACCAATGGGTACAATTGCGCAACTTTGAAGAAGATAAAACTTGAAACAAAGCCTCCAAGAGAACTAGTGCACAACTTCTAAGATGAACTATTCAACCACCACAATGCTCAATTTAAAATCTTGAAAGATAACTTGAAGTAAAAGTTGCAGAAAGTAAAAGAGTCTAAACAACTTAGATTGGATTATGAAGTTAAGCCTAGATTGTGTAGGTAAATTTTTTGAGTTGAAATTAGTGAGGTGTGAAGTTGCAATCCTAGACTAGGTGACTTTCCCAATACCCCTACCGCTTTGGCCAAAAGGATTGTTGGGTTCTCAATAAGAAAGGAAAACAAGGCCTTACCCTAGCTCCACAGGTCAACCCAGAAAACTTGGGTGCTCAATAAGGGGGACACCTAGTGCCGTGAGATCATCCCTGATCTAGCATCCCAAGTAGCCTCCACAAGCCCCCTTTTTGGTGGCGAAAGTTGTATCAGTAATGGGTAATTTAATTAAGCTAGGTAAATTGATTCCCCTAGAGCCTAAAGTAGATTGATTTAACAATTAAAAGTTACTTGAGTTGAAATCTTGAGAAAGAGAAATAACAAGTGCTTAATGAAAATGTACAAGAAATGAAAATATGCCTCCACGAGATTATACAAGAATGAAAAAGGAAATGCCTCTAACTTGCAAGATATACACAATGAATTGGAAAGAAAAACTAGAACCATAAACCATAAACCATAAACCATTTAACTAGCCTTATGATGTTGCATGGGTGGATAAGCCAATCCTCTTTGCAGGGCATAGGAAAAAAAATAAGAAAATGAAATAACTTGAAATGAAGCTACTCTACTTACAACCTCAACAAAGGCACAAGATGGAGGACAAGCCTACCGGTTTTGTGCCCAAGTGGGTGAAAACAAAAACATAAAAGAAATAACTTGACTTGGAAAATAAACAAGTAAATCCTAGCCACACAACCTTGCCTTAAAGACAAGTGGGACAAACTTGAAATGAAAATACAAAGCTAAAATAAAACTAACAACTAGCCTTATGATTTTGCATGGGTGGCTAGGCCAATCCACTATGCAAGGTGTAGGCACAAGAAAAATAAAAACACATAAATTTTATTTTTTAGAGAAGTGCAAGCCCAAGAGGCTCTCTTTGGACTTGCTTACAATGAAAGAAGAAGAAGGAAGAGTTGCGAAGATAGTACCCCAACTTAGGAGGATTCTCTTTGACATTTTAGGGCCCCAAATGGGCTGTAGTTCCTCCTTTTTGGTTCAGATTTGCAAAAAACCAGCAAGCGACAAGCAAATCCCGCTGGAAAAACTACAAAAAAGACCAAAATTTGCAAGTATTTTCTGTTAGTTAAAACATAAAATTTCTGTATAAAAATCAACAAGTAATATATGTTGAAATGAACTATTCTAAGATGTTAGAATCCCAAAAAATGTATGGAAATGTACATAAATATAGAACAAAAATATTTAGAGGTTGTAAGTGGGTGGAGTGATAGATTTCCAGATCTGAAATCTATCCACAAAACCCTTAGGTAACATGCAAATCTTGTGACACAAAGCTACAGAAACAAAGAGGACGTGAGTAGATATAAATGTTAAAACAAAATACTTTGCATTATCCAAATAAATGCTCACTAGATCTATAATAAGACTATCACAGATCTATCCAAGAAAACTACTGTGCTTGGAATTCCTACTCTAGATCTATAACCAAAGCATGCATAAGAAAGGAAAACTAAAACAAGATCATCTCAATCATAGTAAGATGGCACCAAGAAGACTCTCAACACCATGGATCCTCGAAAGATTTATTTATTCCAATAGAAGCAAGCTTGAGCAATGTAATGTCCCCCACCTCTTGATGAGAGGGTTGGAGAGACTCAGTAGTCTAGCTTTCCCCACTAGACTATAGTATCAGGCATATTGGGGACAAAGTCAACCAGAAATCATAATATTCTAAAGTTAAGTTGACTTTGTGGAAAAAGGGTAACTGAACGAAGAAAAATAAAAAGATGAGTTAGGTTAAGAATTAACCCTAGGGGTAAACTAACTCAATGGAGGAATATATTGGAGCTATAAAGGAAAGGGCAGGGTGCACTCCTTATTGATTATAGAGTATTATCTTATTTGCATTGGAGCTCTTGAGCACAATCAGTTTTGAGGGTTTTGAGTATAAAACCCTAGAGATCAACTCGGTGGTGAAATATCCCACCTTCCATGATCCAAGCTTGGTCCTGGAGGTGAAACAATCCTCCCACACCATTCTACAGTGTTGCAGGTTGATTCTACAGGCAGTTTCCATGCTAGGGTGCAACCCAAGGGGTTTCCAGCTAGGGGGGTACACCGTCTTGGAGGTATTGGTTCTATCTGGAGGATAGAGGAGGTATTTTGGAAAAGTATCACCTGGGTTCTCTTCGTAGGATCCATGGAATCATTATTGGTCTATTCCAGAGGAGTTTATCCTTGCAGTTTCTTTCTGTGAGCTTGGCACAAATTGGAGAGAAGGAGGGCGCATTGTAGAAAGTGGTTTTCAGTGTTTGGAGGCTCAAATCTTCATAGATTGGTTTGAGACTTCATCTTCTTGGTAGCAGTGGCCTGATCTATGATCTGGTAGAGTTTTGTGGTATTTGGAGGTTACTGGAGGGGAGAACGTACCCTCTTTGACTTTATCAAATCAGGGAGGGTGCAACTCAGTTTGGGGATTGTCTAGTTGGAGGAGCAGTACTTCTCAAATGAACTTGAGACTCGGTTCCCGATCTACATTCCAAGAGAGTTTGGAGGTATTTGGAGGTCAGGAAAGAGTAGGCCAAAACTTGAGGGTTTGGCAGCATCTAGAGTAGGGCGCAACTCATCCAGTTGGAGAGGGTTTGTATGTATTGACCAGGTTCTTCTATCTTCAGTCAGAGTTGCTTGTTGGTGTCCTTTGGAGGCTTGTATCTCTTCTCTTACAATCTTTGGGAGGCATCTATATTTGTGTTGTTCTTCTTATTGTATCGGTTGGAAACCCATTTTGTATTATTGGGGCTTTCTTCCAGATATGCAGATCTCTTGTATACAGGATCCCATTACTATCTAAATAAAGGTCAGATATGACATTGTTGATTCTCTACTAGTGTTCTTATATCTCTTGTCTTGTTTATGATTGTATGCTTCATATCTATTGGTCAATCAATATTGTATAAGCCAAATGCACATCTTTCGGGATACACCTGCAAACACATGAACACACATAAAAAACAATAAACAATTAGTGTTATGAGCAAAATATTCTGCTCAGGAACATTACAATGGTATCATAGCATTGATCCTCTGAGCCAGTGGGGGTTAGCGCATGCATAATTTCAATGGCATTTACATGGGCAGATGCAGGAAACAAACATGTGAGACAGAGGCCGAAATGGAAGGGTTAGGTGACGATAGTGAGCCACAGATTCTAGCAGGGATCACTAAAGAGTTGCAACACTCCATAAACGTGACAAAGAGAACCCTTGTGCATCATCTACAGGAGAATCAAGAGACAATACACAAGGGGAAGGTAGAAATGACAGAGGCTCTGAGAAAGGTAAGTGAAAGCCATGAGAGGGTGTCACAACTCCTGATGCAGATGACTCATGCAGGGAAGGGTCCATAAGTTTATGACAATAGAGAGGCTAGTGGATCTTAGGGAGGGATTAGACATCAACAGGAACACAACCCCCATTATCACACTAAGGGACAAATATATGGAGGAGGCGCACCCCAGGGACATACATACATCAGGACCACCCCTAGACCCTATCTACCTATATTCTTGGATACTCAGCCACAACATAACTATGAAGATGATATTGAGGATAATTTTGAGCAGTACTGCAGAGAGTATCATGCCTTAAGTGCAAGGTTTCAAGGGAAATTCACGTTAGATCAGTATTGCGGAATCAAATTCCGAGGCAAACTGAAACATTATCAAAGGCCCAACTATGAACTAGAGCGTAGAGCAGGAAAAATAGAAATCCCTTATTTTGATGGATATGCCAAGGTGACAACACAAGCATGGGTACAAAAGCTCGATACCTGCTTACAGCTTAACCCAATGAGAGAGATGGATGCCATCAAATTTTCCACCATGTACTTAGATGGAAAGGCTCATGATTGTTGGTACCATGGGTTGACCACATTGGGTCACAATCAGATTACATCCTACCAAGAGTTCACATAGAGGCTCATTGATAGATTTGATCAAGGGGATCTAGAGCTACCTTTTAGGGAGCTCACACAGCTTAGACAGACAGGGTCACCAAAGGCCTACATAGAAGAGTTCCATAGGCTAGCAAAGATGGTACAGGACGTGTCTCAAGAGAGACTTATGATTCTTTTCATAGAAGGACTGATGGAACCCTTGAGGGGTTGGGTCAAGGCATTTAAGCCTACCAACTTGCATGACGCCATCTAGAAGACCAGAGACTTGGTTTAGCTGCTAAGGCTAGATTCACCCCTAGAATTCCCAATCAAGGAGGTAGAAAGAAAAGGCCTCCTGTGAACCAAGGAGGAAGATACCCAAGGGGATTTGACCGAGGAAGGGGTAGGATGGATGAGACCACTTGGAGAGAATTGAGGAGGAAGCAATTGTGTTTCACCTACAAGGAACCATGGGACCCAACCCACAAGTGCATGGGTAAGGGAAAATCCCACTACATTGAGGTGATCTCAGATGATAAGGAGGATGAAGATTTCGACCACCTACAGAACACAAAGGCCAAAAATCCAGGACAGACAGAATAGGAGGATGTTATTCATGACACTACAACAGATGATAAGGTGACTATTGCATCCATTAGCGGGGTACCTAAATTCAACGCCTTCAGGATGAGAGGAGTGATACAGGGGAAAAAGGTCTCAGTTCTCATTGATGGAGGTGCCTCACACAACTTTATTGGCTCAACATTATTGCAAAGAAGGCACATATCGACAGTAGAATTTGAGGGATTTCATGTGGAGATAGCAGGTGGACACACCATGCCTTGTGATAGGTACATCCCAGGGATGAAACTTACCTTGGGCAGACAAGATTTAACACAAGAATTCTATGTGATGGATCTCCCAGACACCAACATCATCCTAGGAGTACAGTGGCTTAGTACATTGGGGAAAATCACCACAAATTACAAAACCATGGAAATGTCCTTCACAAAAGAAACAAGGAAGAATATGGTTCTCAGGGGAATGACAAGAAACACACCAAGGGTGGTGACAACAAAGCATATGGAGGCCATCTTTCAGAGAGAAGACATTTCTTATACAACATAATGCATAATTTCTGTCAGAGTAGACAAAAAGGGGGAAACACACTACACACTAGAGATCAAGAAAATCATGGATAGGAACAACAAGGTCTTTGATCCTATAACACCAGGGGCACCACTAAATAGGGGGTTTGAGAACATCATAGAGTTGGAGGTGTTATCACTCCAGGAACTCTCCTAGGCTGTAAGTCAGAGATGCCTGGTAACTTAATCTTTTGGTAACTGTTTTCTCAATAAAAAGTGTGGGTTTGGATCAAGTCAGAGGACTGAATCATTTCTCACTCAAAGCATGCATGAACAAATTTAGATGGACAAGGCTTTTAACCACAAATGTTCAGAGAGTTTACAAATAAAGGGATGTATGGATAAATAACTATTATATCAACATAATCACATATAAATCATATATGAATGGGCAATTACAATAATCACAGGAATACTTGCAAAGTTAAACTTATGAATGCAGTGATAAGATGATAGTTATTGGGCATAAACAAGCATAACAACATGAATATAATATCTAGGTGCAAGTACAGAATAGACAAGAAGATGAAATCTGAACAAGTTATGGCAAAAGAAGCTTGTATTACTCAATATGAAAATGAGAAGTTTGAGTACATAATATGAAAAAGTCTCCAAAGTCGAACCGAAAAGGTGACTGGAACTACTGAGTTCTTGGAAACCTCGTAGGGAGGTCTCCATCCCAGTTGGAGCCAGATGTTAGCGATCAAATACGCACCGGTATTTTGATGAGCATTTCTATCACTCTTTATTTCATTTATCGTCTTCTTCAGACTCTTGGCCAGTATCTTAACCTTCATAGTGCTCATTAAGCTCCTATTTGATTACTCTGCTCACAAATCCTTTGTGTCTATGCCTCTGGACCTGAAATACATGATACAAATAATGTCATTCATTTTTCTTTAGTCTATGTTATAGAGATTATAAAACAAAAAAATGTTTTATTTTTATGTTTTATATCTCATATTATGGACAAAGAAATATATATGTTCATATATGCCAAGTTCCAGGTCTGCACATCAAGTGTGTTCAATACAAAGTCAAAGTGCACAGTGATATATAAAGACCCAAGCCAAAGCCGAGTTCTCAAGACTAATTTCGATTCAAAMTACAGTCTAAGATGCCCTGGGGTCATTTGCATTCATGTAGGTAATCAAAATTTGTCAATTTTGATTTTTGGAAAAGTTTATGTTTTCAGTGGTTTAGGCGAGCCTGTGCGTGCTAATTAACCACTGAAAAGAAGTACTTTTGGTGGATAAGGTGCTTAAATCCGAGTACAGTTAACCACCGAAAGTATAGAATTTCCATAAAAAATTGCCTTTGGGAAAAATCGTTTTTCTCAGCCTTGGAGTGTCTGTTTCGCATGTTCAAATGGTTGATTGACATCTAAAGATCATAAGATTTCCAATGGTGTAATCAGATATGGATTTTGATCTTGGGAAGGCAGTAAAAAGTTCCCCGCAAGATCAGTGTTTTTTACAGATTGCCCAGGCTTCTGTTTATTGTGCTTATGTATTTCGCCTTAACAGTTCAAGCTGCTTTCCTCTTGGGGAATCAAGTGATCATGCTATATAGTTAGTTATACAATGAGTTAGCAACACGATTCTTGACAAACATTTCATCAAATGGAGAGTTCTTCACATGGAACAAATTCCTATGAAGGTTTAACTGTTCAAGGTAAATTATATTTGAATGTCAAGCCTGTAGAAGAAGTTCCAGAAGTTTTGATTCCAGATTGTCC